>CAMXCT020006795.1:277500-337583 GCA_947184155.2 Cladocopium goreaui
GAACAAATCTACACCTATTGGGACCGCAACATGAATAGATCCAATACTAAATCGTGTTTTTTTTGGGAAGGGATTTTCTGATCAGCTCTCTTGTGATTGCGGGGTCCATCACAACTTGGTTGTTTACAAAGCCTGTTTTTTGTTCATTGAAACCACGCGTTTAACTCGAAATTGTTGCATATCGTTGCCACTTGAGACTTTGAATTGCAAACCTTCAAACTGAAAAAGGCATTAAACCTTGGGATGCGTTGGGTTTCATCACCTGGATCTGGGTTGGGTTAATCCACCGCGAGGTCCGAAACATGTTGGAAGACCTTGTCTCCGGAGTTCAACTTCGTGGCGTGACCCGGCGACGATGCGGAATCATCAGGTTGGCACACAACGTCAACCGCCTCGCTGGTAGAAATGCTTCTATTTTTGGGGGATACAAGCAGGGGAAAATACAAGACATCCCGTTTGTTTTTTTAGTGCACAGTGATTGCAGTGATTACAGACCACTTGAAATTGCTTGAAACTGTCTGGAAATTGAACGAATCCACTTTGAAAGGTCACACAAATCACAAAATGGGAGTCTGGAACGATGTTTCGTCAGAATTCCCGGATGTTTTGTTCGGTTCCCCTCTCTTCCCCTCGCTCCCGCGGTACACAAACTCAGGTCCATGCCTATTTCCTCCTTGCACGACCAGAACATTTGGATTGAAGTCTATGATCAGGACAGTCAAAGGGTTGAAGGATGTTTAATTAAGCTGGTCCCAGCGGCTAAGGTCCAAAGGGGATGGGGAAATAGCCTTTGTTGTTTTGCGGCTGCTTGTAGCAGGCACCAGTCATTGGTTCGGTTCAAGGTGCTTAAGCATCTGGAGCACTAGAAATATGTTTTAAATTATGGTGAATAATGTGCAGATAACCGTTCGGCGCACAACGTATCCCAAAAGGGGATAGATAAGTTATAAGAAGCTTGCCTTTGGATTCATAGTATATTATTATATGCTATTATATCATATCTCTTTATTGATGTTCATTAATTATTTTTGCAGATTAGCATCCCCACTCCTCACTGCCAGTTCCCGCAGTGACATTCTTAGGCACCATTGCTCCGGCTACAAAAAGTTTGTCGGGTCTCGAAGCTGAAAGGCTTCTCTTGGTGCTTCCAGCCCTTTTTGTGCTGCACGGAAAGCGCTCCTTGTGTCACACAGGCAGTTTTTCCCTCCAAAGCTAGATCTCATTGTTTTCAGGGTTATTTTATTGTTTTAAGACCTGCTGCTTCATGGTAATTAAGTCTATCTGTGACATTCCACGTTCTATGTTTCGTAGCTCCTTGCACTTGCCAAATCTTGTTTTCTGGATCCACTCGTGACAGATTGAATGGTGAAACCTCGACGCAATTTCTGGGTCGATTTGTAGCCCGTGAGTTCTAGACCGAAATATGATCTGCTAGTTTCACAATCGGAACCCAAAGATGAACCCCTAGTGGAAGTCAACCCCATTGCGCATTTGTTGAGGCCACATGGACATGGTCCTCCGAATGCCACGCATCGCTGCTGTCTTGACAAAGTGGGAGGAATAAAGATATATTCAACCGGAAAATAGACGGTGCAACAAGCGTTTGTCGCAAAGTCACTCCACATGGTGGCCAGCACCAGCGCAGTTCAACCGCAGCGCAAGCCATCGCTTTACCTTTTTTTGCGCTGGCGTGTAGTTTTCAATCAGTGTAGATCAAACTACGATCAAGAATATGTTCCCCAGGAATCCGCGCCAGTAGCTACATACTTGAGTGGGGCGAAATTGTGCACATGCAATTGTGCTTCTGTGCTGCCAACTGGAAAACAAATGAAGCGGCACATTTCAAAGGAGGAAAGAAAGCGGTCAAAAACGGCACAATTTGATCAACAATTTGGGTCGGTTCAGGGATCGATTTCTGGATTTGGGGCCGTTCTTATTTTGGCCACTTGCCACAGGCCCAGGGTGCTGGTGAGGTCCCAAATTTCATGACATTTCGAAAGTCCCAGCTGGAGATGCTGCTTTTTGATTCTTGGGAAACACATCAGTGTAGATGATGGGCCCTTACTGCTTCTAATGGGCTAGGATGAATGGGGCGGTAAAGTGGGAGGTTCCAGCGAGATTGATGGAGGATCCGGGAAACGACACACCCACCAGAAATGAAATGGGAAGTTTACCTTCCAAAATAAGGACATCATCTCTTCGCCCATCAACACTCGTTCTTAACACCAGGAAGGGGCAACACATCTTAATGTCAAGAGAACGCCAATGAAGAAATCACGGTCAGAAAAAGAATGGATCAGCAACAGTCGGTACCTGCATGCTGGCATCAAATAAGTGGCATGCCCTTTCCCAGCCCCAAATTGCATGATGATGGAGGAATTTGAAGGACATTATCATCCCATCATATTCCATCTGCATTTCTTCAGGTTCGCACTCATCATCAAAAGTTTGAGCAAATGTAGGCCGCTAACAACACCTGGCACAGAAACATGTGGATTGATATTGCAAACCGGCAAAGTTTTGAGGATCCAAACGCATGGTTGCTAGATCAACCAAGAGTGACCAATAGAAATTTTCAATATACACGTGCCTGATGGTAACCCGCCCCGAACTTTGGAAGCTGGAATTTGTAGCACTGGTGGCTCGAGTGAGCCCCTTGATCACCTGTCAGTCCTATTTTCACTGGTTTTCCGCCTATCCCAAATTGCTTGCGAATGTCGATCATTGCTTTGTTTATACCCCATCCTCCGAAAAGACTGCCATTCTTAGTGATGTATCTCCACGTATCATTTTCCATATTGCGGATGGCCTTCATTGTGAACCAGGTAGCTTCAGGCAGTGTCAACATGTGTCAATGGTCCACTACTGGATGAGAGGAAATTGAGGGGAACCCCTTAGATTGCAAAAACCGTGGTTTTCGATTATTTCTCCTGGATACACCAATTCAATGACATGTTTGTAAGATGCCCCAGAGTCTCATGGTTGAGACAAGGATGTTCCCAGTCGATTTATTTGTTGCGTTTCAATGTCCCAGGGTGTTGACCGGCGGTTAAAGATTTTAAATGTAATTCATATTTCAAAGAACGTGGTCCATCAAGGTACAACCATGAAAAACACCCCGAAAAGAAAATATATAAATAAGGTGAAATATTCAATATTCACGAAAAATGGTTCATTCTAGTTCGGCATTTCAAACTCGGCTCGGAATGTCTGCAGCAGGACCTCATCACGCGGGATGATTTCCTGGGAAAAGTGAGCCTTCCTGTGGACTTGCTCGCCGCTGGGGCGTGATGCTGACAGAAAGCGGGAAACACATTGGGTGAAATAGTTTTTCGTACTAACTACTGTACTGGCATGTACTGACTATTGCTTCGGCATAAATGAAGATATGTAGTTACCAGCTGGAATTTCAACCTGCAATCGATTTAAGGTGTGCTGACAGGAATAAAGAATTCACTTCATTTGATTGCTGGGGAGTTCTTGAATTCTACGATTTCCCCCAAGAAAAAACTAGCGCAGGTGATCAGAGATTCATAGTAAACCTTGGCAAACCCCAAGCCATAAACGACAGGAAAAAGGGTGTTAACTTTGGAAAATAGGCCATTGACAACGAAATATGGTGGATGAACCATGGGATGATATCATGGATCTAACTCAAGGCCATAAATGATTCCCGATCGGGTGATGTAAAGTAACACCCAACTGATTGCTGGGATGCTTGATTGTTGGGTTTACCACACTACTTTCAAAAATCCAACCATTTTCAAGCAGATTGAAAGCGCGGCAAGGCAAATCTGCCGAAGCATGTGGTAAAGATCTAAATTGAAATAAAACCTGTAGAGAAAAGAAGCGAAAAGATCGGAAATTGTTAGTGCAGGGACCTCCCTCACTTTCTTTAATATGAGACAGCTTCGGGGGGCAGTGCCTCCATCAAACAAAGGCACGTCATCCCATGCATTAAGCGACTTGCTGTGTGATGGTAACAATTTGTTTCATCATTCCACCTGCAAAATACGGGATGAACCATCTGCGAGTTGGCCCTCCCCGTTTTAGGTTTGTGTTTGTGAGTTAGATCATTCATCATTTTGCAACCGAATTCATCAGCCAGCTATGAAGCATCACCGGGTTGCAGCCATGTACTCCTTGATGGTTTGACAACCCAACTCCATAGATGTTTGTTTCCCATTGGTTGCTGCACCAAATATCTAGGTAGTCTCTGTTTTCGCAAGCGAAAAGCACATGATGAAGAGAGAGGTTTTATGGAACCCAAACCTGATTAGGAGACCATGGGTCAAGAAGGGGAGATACAAGTCATGAAGTGTCAGTACAATAGGCACACAGTCGCCCCGTAACTAACATGGGAGAACATTACCATCAATTACCATGTCTCAAGTGGAGGTATCACCTGTTAAGTCCAATTTCGGACATAGATTAACCATCAAAATTGGGAAATTCAGGTCCACATCACAAAAAGTATGTCAAACATGTATGTTCTTTCACCGACAGCAATTTATGATTCAGAACTTGCAATATTTGACGAAACAGAGAATCAACCATAAGATATCTAACGTGTTATTCAACCTAAAAATGGTCTTGATTAATGATTAATCATAATCATAGACCGAACTAGCAATATAACCCCAAAAAGCATCCAATCATATACATCCCCATTTGGTTAGATATACATACTGACTGTATACATATGTTTAAAATTTCCATTTTGGTGAATGCCCCACTTGTTTCTTTGAAAAAACCGTTTGCGAGCCCATTCATCCTCAGTTTTTCCAATGAAATCACACAGTTTTTTGTTTCGGTCGGTGAATGGAGCTGTTGCCGGCATCTATACAATGCACTATCCATGTTGTTGGTTTGCCCTCTCTTTTGGCACTTGGTGCGCGTCCAACCGGTCCTGAAACCAAGAAGAGAATGACTGGGATGCAGAAAAGCTTCAATCACCAAGTCTCCAAGGTTTTCCCCAATTTCCGCAAGTTTTTCTTTTGTTTTCCCATTCACCCACCATGTTCCTTAGTCCACTTCCCGCCTCTTCGAGGTTTCCAAAAAAAATATCCACCCGCCAAGGCCACATGGGGTCGACAGAAGAAGGTCACCGTGCAATTGCGCAATGACGCAGGGGAGAAGGGAAGCTTGACTTGAACGGTGCTGTTCATGGGGAACATCTTCGATTTATGATTGAACTTTTGGACAAAAATCTCTTGATTTTCGGAGAACAGCTTGAAATAGCTTGAAAATCATGAGGAAATGTGTCTTCATGGTGACAATGGTCGTTTTATAATGGTGATTGCTTTGGAATTGGAGAACATGTTTTTCCACGGGAAAATGTTGTTTGGATGGGGGAATTAGGGGCTCAACTTAATAAACGGACCGGTGGGTGGTTGTGCCATGCTGCACCATCGATGTGTCATGCTTTATTTCTTGAACTTCAAGAGGGTCTAGTCTAAGTACCTCCCATGTTTCACAACAATTCACAACAATTCACAACCACTAAGCAAATGATCATCATGGCTCAATTGTGTACTAAATCAATTTGCCGAGGTGGCACAAGGGCCACCTGAGATGATCCCTGTGAATCCGATTAGATCGGGCAACCCATTGAGGTGATCGGCACCACCTCAGTTAATCCAGGTTCCACCTGGGTGAATCATGATGAATCACAAAAATCTTCCAGTTTTTTCAAAAAATCAGACAGGATGAGATCAGCATCTAGAACTTGCCATGCAGAAAAACTTTGGCCATCAGGGCATCCCAGGTCATCCCAGTGCTATTCATTGTTTTTTTAACAACTAATTCTATATGCTGGACGCAATGAAAATAATTAAATTGAAACCGTTGTTTCCCAGTGTTGGATTGCATGACTTTCCGAAATATGACGGAAGCGGAGTTTTCGGAGTGTGCAATTGGAGAACGGTCCACGGGAAAACTTGCACCTTAAACCAAGCATTCACATGTCAAGATTTGCTGGTCCAAGCTTTTCATCAGGTAAGAATGGCAGTGTCTGCTTGAGCGCGGAGTGGCAACCTTTGGTGAGTAGCAGTGAGCTGCATCACAGTGGTATCATTGATGTGGGAGTTTCTTGGCGTCCCACTGGATGGATATGGGACTTTCGGGCGTGTGCCCCTTAGACCTTTTATATATGGCAGGTACCTTCAATTGAGGTACCTGACATAGCCATTAAACCTATCCCTTCAGCGAGCTGGCTTGTTGATTTTCATGATTTTCATGCATGCAATTTGGTGTTTGCAATTTGCAACATTCATTTTGCAATCAGCATTGTCAATTTATTGTCACAGTTTAATTTGATATGTAAGCTTTGCCATGAATATGATGATCAAATGTCCAATTTCCCAGTTTCCAGCGTTCCCAGGCCACCTCATCCAGCACAACTAGTCCCATCCCCTTCATACTGAACAACCCAGTCTCCAGTCCACAATATGCGTAAACCAGACCACTTATTGAATCAAGCTCTTTGGAGGGTGTTTTGTATGAACGGGGAAGGGATTCATTTTACTTAATCTTGATCAAAGTAATCTCAGATATTCAATATCAATAACTTGTCCCATGAAACATCACGAATCATTACTCCAATTTGTGTCCCATAACCGGAGAATCTTGGGTCATCAGATGTCATGAAATGTCCCCTGAGGTTTACTCGGCCTTGAATGTTCCTCCTCTTGGTCCGTATGCAAGGCAACATGGAGCGAAGCGATGAGCTGAGGTAGGGATATCCAATGATGTATTAAATGGGGAGCCCTAAGGAACTATCAAGAGTTTTCCACAGGACCAAGGGTAGAAGTTACTGTATCTTGGAATCCATGAAGTTTGTTTGTTAATTAGGATTTTGTTTTCCTAAATGTAACGTTTGCAAAAAAAACCTGGGTATTGATGCTCCACCAGCATGCTATACTTTTTGGTCATCCTACTGTCAGTGCCAGAGGGGTGGTCATAGGGACTTCGTCCAACCTCCACACATACCATGGATTCTATGACGTAAAGGTCGGATTTCTGGGGGGTGGAAGGTCAGATTTTCCGCCAAAACGCACGTGGAAACATCTATTTTGTGACATGGTTTTCTCTGCGTTTGATTCAAAATCGGACAAGCCGAATCGCCAGTCTTGTGTAGGCCACACAGGCCGGTGTGCTCCAAAGAAGCTGGTGGTCATATTTTCATCACCAAAGTTTGAGGGGCGGCTTCACTGTGAAGATTCCCGTTTCTTCGGGTAGAAGAATGTGAACCCAGGAGGTAAATGTTTGTTGAACTCAGGACTTGTGGAATGTCATGTCTGTCTTGAACGGAATTGTTACTCACTCTTTGGAGAAGCCTCCCGTTCATGATTCCACTAACGAAATTGGAATTGCAGTGCGCTCTTGTGTTTGCGAGCATTTGGGTTATCATGGGTCTGTTTGAAAGCAGGTCGCAGTACATCAAAATCTATTTTTCCATTCAGTTGGGAACAATAATCCCATTTGACGAACTCATATTTTTCAGAGGGGTAGGTCAACCACCAACCAGTAGTGGTTTATCATCATTTTGACCCTGAAACATGGCAATTGTGGGGTTGTACCTCGGTCAAGGCAAGCAGCCAGACCACCAACTGAATGGACTTACGAAATCATGGATTTTGGCGGGATACTTCGCAAGTCTGAGATGACATGAATGAAAGTGTTTGAAACATGGCTATCATAAACCATAGTAAACCCATTTGTCGCCACAGGTTGCTATCGTTTTCCGCATGTTTCGCCGTGGTTTTCCAATCAGAAGGTGCGCGTTCACCAACCTCCAAGGTCCCAACAGGCCCAAAGATATCAAAATGACATCCCGATAATCAAACGTGGCCAGCTGGAAAACCCATGAAAATCTCCTATAAATGAAGGTCTTCATGGGAAAATCATCGGTTTTTGCATACTCCATTTTTCAGACACACAGATCATGAAATTTCCATGGCTTCCGGCATGACGGACCCCATTGTTTTCGATGTCATCTTATGATACCTTGGGGATTGCCATGGTTGTCCCTTCATTTTTTCTTTGGGCACACAGTTGGCCTATGTTTTTCATGGGGATTGAACCCGCCCACAACGCAAACGTGCCAAGATTCTCGGTGCGTATCATGGGCTTTTAAAAACCATCAAGCATCAATAGTAGGAGCTTATTACCCTCTGGTAAACTAACATAACTATGGAAAATCACCATTTTTAATGGGTAAATCCACTATAAATTGCAATTTTCAATAGCTATGTTAGTTTACCAGAGGGTAACCTACTACAAATCAGTATCGGTTGTTTTTGTGATGTTCCGATGTTTATAGTTGGTAGCACTAGATCGGTGCAAAAGCTATCGCTCATCCTATCTTGTTCCAGTCCGAATTGGAAATCTGCAGGGGCCCCCAACAATAGGGACCTCATCCGCGCCCACAGATAAAAACATACTACTCGGGCTTCTGACTTGGGAATTGTTCCATCATTGCTTATATCTATTGCCATGTTTCCTTATCACCCGATTACTAGCTATTCATGTTGATATTGTCGCTTCGGTGAAGTTAATAAACCTGTTTGCATCGCCATTTCCTGGCTTTGCGCCCATGTTTTGTTGGCAGCTGGAAGACCTTCCACCTGGGGAGAGGTCAAAATTCTAATCCCCTGGTTTTTATCGACAGGTAGAAAAAGTGCAATTGAGAACCGACCAAACGTCAAGACAAGGTGCTAGAAACCCAGTTTCTGGATGGTGGAAATGCTTTGAACACATGCTTGGGAATGAACTGCCCTGTCTCGGATTTTTTTCAGCACCCTTCCGCAACTCTGAGTTTGGATATGGGATATTTCATGACTTCAGACCGTTTTGGTAGACTAGACCTTTATTTGGGGATAGATCAGCTGTCAATTTTGGTAGGGAAACCTTGGGTGAACATGTGCTCAACAGCAAACATGTCTTATGTTTGCGGTGAGTGCCTAAGAGTAATCAATCGTTTTATGATTTTTATGGTGGCTGATGGCTCCAACAAGTGGTAACACATTTTGCTTTTGAACAACAAGATTTGGGCATAGTAAACGCATCCTCATTTTTCTTTGCCTACAGTCTCAATAATTGCTGGCGATTGGCCATAAACGCAATCACGCGAGCAAGCGTTTCAACCCGCTGCATCTTGCATTCAATTCGATCAGGCCATCCACTTGACACGCGTCGCTGCAGTTTTCACGAAGGTCAAGGAAGGAGGCATCGAGAAATGGCGTACTTCGGGGTGCAGTTGGGGTGACTTTCATGGGTAAAACCATGTAAAGCCCCTATAATTAACAGCTATCATGCAATATCCAATCATATCTGGAACTGCACCCCCAATCCAAGCGGTTTCGCACCATGACGGCGTCGCGCGCACAGATCACAATAGGAGCGCTAGCTAGCTGTGATGATGATACCAGTTTCTCCAATACCAGGTGCCTGAGATTTGCTTGTGATAGTGGGCCCCCATCAGAAATCAGCAACAATCGGCGAAATTTACCTTTTTGGGCTACAACACCAAAGCAGCTCGGAGATTGAACTGGCACATTGTTTTTAAGTTTTCCACTTGGCCTACCACGGACAAAAACCGGCTGGCTTCTTTGACGACTGGTGGCCTTCAAAAATCGGGTGACATCTGCGATTTTTCGCTTCATAAATTTTAGGGCCAACTTGAATTATGCGAGTAGATTGCGAAGCTGAAGTCGGACCATTTTTTCGATAACTTCTTGGCCATGATCAAAACATGTTTTGTATTTCCAGTTTGGGATTGCTAGCAAATCAGAAGATGCGCGCGCTGGCATCCACCAAATGCAGCTGAGTTGAGCCTGTCCATTCACTGGTTCAACAACATTAAACATCGCACATGTTCATCAAGGCCATCCGTCACGCACGCCCGCCTGATTGCAGCGTCGCACGGGCAGTTTGACCACAGAAGCGTAGGCGGTGATGACCCGACCAGTTTGGCCAAAATCATGCTTAATTAAGGGTAGACCGATCATGCAACGCATCCAAGATCTAGAATTTAGCTAGCCAAAAGAAATCAGGAAGCATTCGATGATTCACGCCCGACAACCTACAACATACTGGAAACATTGCAGGACAAGGACAAGTTGGTAAAATTCATCTTTTTCAGTTCCCAACAAGATGACTTTGTCCATGATGGCACGTTGGAGGCAAAATTTGACAACATGTTCCTTGTAGTTGCTGGGCCATGTGCAAAGAACCGTGTGACTTTCCTAAGTTTCTAGTTCCTTGGTGTTTGATGTCCAAACAAAAACACAGCACAATCACATAATATGGAAATGTGACATGGCGCGGCCCGCTGCCAGATTCAAGCAAAAAATGTTTGTTAGACTACAACCAAACAAGACGAATCGAAAATCTATAGTTGCCACCCTTTGCTGCTACCTTGGCGACGTTCAATGAAGGAGGCCTGGATGCATTGCGACCATCATGGCCATGCCTGCGCAACCAGGTAGAGAAAAGGACATGCAGCAAGCACTTTGCGCGTAGCTAGGGTCGCACGTGTAGCCCAAGCGTAGACTGGAAGCTGCGTGGTTCTGAATTTCAGCATCATGAAACCCATCAGCATCTAAGACTCCCCGTTTGTTTTTTCTAGCCGATGTGATGACAGCGCAAAAAATCAAAATTGCCGCCGCCATCTCATTTCACAAAGAATTTGAGTCAAGTTATGTAATGCTGAGGTATTGGATCAGTGCCACTTGCACTCAGCTCATGCCCTGCAGCACCTCTGAACCTCAGTGCACTGAGCAACAGTACGGCGTCAAGGTGCTGCGGGATGTGGTCGAACTTTGACAAGCAAAAACCGTTGTAAAACATTGGGAAGCCGGGGGAAATTGCACAATGGGAATTTGATTCGCTGCTTTTTGCCATTGGAGGGATTTGGTCTGAGATATATTCGACGATAGGACATTTTGATTGAAGCCAAGATTTGTACACCGTTGGAAAGCAGTTTGCTCTAACATTAGGTATCCCGCCCTGCCTGGGTATTCTCGAGGATCAGCAACGATCATCTCCACTTGAACTTGTTGTTTACAGGTGGAAACTTCGAGGTTTTGTCCAAACATTTGTTTTTTGCTGCTAGTTTCCCCTGCCATTTTTTAGGAGTTAATTGCGTTAATTGGCAATGACTTGTGTTGATCCCAACTAGAATAGATTCAATCCAAGGGAACATTCGCAGGATAACCGATAAACATGCGTATGGAAAACCATCAAGTTGAATAGGTTTAAACTGTGAATGTTTTGCGTCGCGATTGTAGTTAAAGAGAATCATCTATGATTCTACGCATATGATTGCGACGAATTCAACCGACCAAATGCCGATGGCACCCATGGCAACCACCAGGTGCACGATCGCGCGGAAGTGGACGATGGCGACGTGCCATTGCTTCACCGTATGAAGGAGAAGAAGGAGATTCTGCTCCTTGTCGTGGACCATGGAGAGTAATCCTATTAGGGCTCACTGTCTCATGGTGGGAATACATTGGGGTCAGCATGCCTTACATGACAATCATTATGATACAGCAGTTGTACCAAGATGGGGAAAGACGGTTTCGGTTGAGTTATGGAATTCCAGTGATTAGTGAGTCTTTTGGGAAACACGAGAATGGAAATGAAAGTGAGTTCTGGGCTGGGGCGAAAGTTTCAAAAAATGAACAGCTGCTATAGGAGATAAGGGCGTTGACCATGTTTGTTTGTTTGACAGACGGAAGGAATCACTGACTGAATGATTGAATGAATGAAAGGCTGCATGAAAGTATGACTGAAAATGTTACATGTGTTTCCCGTTGGGAATCAAAACCATGGTTAGTGAAGTTAGTTTTGAATTAAATTATAACTATAAATTAAATAAAGGAATTTAGTAATTATAAATTATAGTTGGGTAGCAAATTTTTAACTTGGAGTTTGGGCACCACTTTTGCCGGACCCTAATGTGCTTGGTTGTTCGCATTTTGGGCACACACCAAAAAACAGCATTTTAACCAGTTGCAATTTTGTATGCTGGAACATCCGCTTGTTTGGAACCCAACGGTATCCATGTTTAGTTTCTGGATGCTTATGTCAACCCTGCCTGTTTTTTGTGGAATGCCATTTTCCGAAAACCAGGGTTAATTGGAATGCACTGGATCATTCCAGGATAGCTTTGCCTATTGGCATGTTACAACAAATCTGCCGAGTTTGCTGCTGTGTTTTTACCATCGGTTTATCCACCTAAAAAATGGAAACTATGTATACCTATAATCTATGGTTGATAATGATATATGTCTAAATATACATATATATTTACAGATTCATATGGGTGGAAGAGATTCGTTTTTTTAAACCCCTAAGCCCTTCAAACATACAGTTTTTACCGGTTTTAGCTTTGGAAAATTAAGAGAATATTCCCAAGCAGACCAAACAGGTTGTTTTATTTTTGTTGGTAAGTAGTGCGATTTCATGTGTATTGAGTGAAAGGGGTGCTATATGGCCCAGTCTGAGAGTAAGGTATCTCCCAAATCCAGTTTTTGTCAGAACTCACCCTTCGATTCCCGTTAGAAAGGCAAATCTACAGGCATATCTCATTCTCAGACACACCCACATCATATATGTTGGTCATACATCCCCATGATATCCTATTACACCCCGTCAATCTCCTCATTACACAGGCAGAAGAAGGGTTTCAGCCATCGAGAGATCTGTGAGGCCAGGTGCAATGACATAATGATGTGGGACCGCATGGGGTTTTAGTGGGAGAACCAGCAAAAAACGTTGTTATATGGAATTTAATGGGGAATGAGTGATACTATCATCTATAAGGGGGACATGAGCAAAACCCAGAATGTAGCGTATGATGGATAGTATGGAGTAGTGAGGATCATTGAAGCGTGGTTAAAATACGCTGTGCAGATACATTATATCACTTCCTACAAGAACATGATTGGATCATGCCATCAAAATTGGTGAAAGATTCTCTGATATAAAATTGGTTTCTCCTCGGATGGGGAAACATGGGGAAACCAGTTACCCTTTGGTAAACAAACATAGCTATTGAAAATGATGATTTATAATAGATTTACCCATTAAAAATTGTGATTTTCCATAGTGGTGTTAGTTTACCAGAGGGTAAGTACGGTAATCTTTGCCAATGGCGATATCAGTGTTTACCTCACTGGACTAAAATGTTGCGAGAAGTCATGAGTCGCAGCTGCGGTGTAGGCCTTACTTGCGGCAACATCCTCAAAACCAAGACTTTTGCATGAAACCACCAGAACACACACATATTATATATATATTTATTTACACACATCAATGACAGTTTATATACAGTATCCCGTTTTTACAAGCAACGAACATGTCATGAAAGGTTTAATCAAATTGTGTAAAGAAAAACCTATATGGGCGATGTGCTTATTATTCACTTTCTTTTGATCTTTTCTTGCATCAAACATATGGTATCGCAACCTTTCAATTATAGCATTGATAACCTTGTTTTCCACCAGCTATTGTTTAACCATTTGGCTCATCTTCTGGGTTGTCTCTTCTTCTGACATGACGGGCCGGTTTGGTATAGTTATATTATCATCTACCTACTGGTTGGTTTTCATGGAGGGACCCCTCTATAGATAGACCAACCAGTGGGAAAAGGACATAGAGATCAATGATCATCATCATTTCTCGGCAGTGAATAAGGTTTTGGAGGCCCCTCATGCAAGTTCATGATGCGAAGCAGCACGACTTGCTGGTGGGGGCCAGTTCTGCTTGAGGTGAAGCATCATAACATACCATAACTCAACCAGAATACTACCCAGACTTTGGTTGTTTTTGGTCGTTTTTGATGTGTTAAGGGGGCTGCGTTTGACCCAAGTTCCGTGACATCGCAACTGAATGGTCACAGAAATGTTCCCCCTTTGGGATGAACCCATTGATGAACCCATCCCCGCAATAACCGAGTGGAAATGCATCGGCTGGCTCGGTTCTCTCGATGTTTGAAGCTATCAGCATCAAGTCATCAAGTTACTGCAAATTGTTGGGCTTCTGCGGAAAATGTTGATCCTCCCAAAGAAACGTGATATCTGAACATTGGAGTCTCAAATCCTCCCAAAAAAAACAAAAAAATCATTTGACTTGGAGAACTTGGGTCAATTTTTCGCCAGAAAAGCCGCTGCTTGCAGATACTGGACCTGGACCCTGCGGAAACGGATCTCGAGAATTTCGAACCGGAAAAGCGCCCTGGTTTCGAGTGATCGTTGGAAGATGATGGTGATTTATATCGTGAATGGAAAAGGATCTGGATGTGATTTAGGATGATGGACGATATATTTCTAAGATTGGAAGAAAAAAGGATGAATTTGATCATGACCTCACGTTGTGACGTCACTGGAATGATGGGAATTGGTTTTTGGAAATCGCCCCATAGCCATGTGATAACTGCTATTTTCAGGTTAGTTAGTATGATTTAACCATGATGATATGATAGGTGTAAGATGGGATATAACCAGCAAAACACCGGTGGCACAATGATGTTTTTTTCATATTTCATGGGATGTTTCATGCGATCTCAGTGGCGTATTGATATGAATGGAGTATTGGTCCATCCCCTTCAGTTATTAAACGGAGATCCCTAAACTAAATAGCCATTTAAATGTGATTCTCATCAAGCTATGCTTTTTGATTGCCATGTTCGACTACCAAAAGGCATGTCGCTTCAATCATTTGAACGACAAGCTATTGGTATTTCTGTCGGTGACGTTTACTCGCAAATCAAGATAATATGAATTCCAGCCCGTATCCAATAACTATATCTCATTACATCTGATGATCCCTATTTAAACCCATTTGTCCGACAAATCCACATATTCAAAACAATGTTGTTGTCTGCAACCCTTCATATTATTTCGTCATGGTTGGTTAAATTCAAGTTTTTTGTTTTTGTGCAATTGGTTGATTGTGAGAGGCCTTTTACTTCTATACTCCATTGCACACCCATTCTTTCTGCTTCAGTCATCTCATTCACAACGGGCGTTCAATCTCGCATTTGCATATCCGTTTTACAGATCTATATCCTCCCACTATAGTTGATTCAAGCCATGTTTTTTCCATGTTTCCCCATTCTTTGGATGCTGAAATCTATTGAAATCCTTAAAAATCACCCACAAAAAAGGGTGTTCTGCCAATTCTGCCAGGCTCACCGGCATTCACGTAGCCCGATGGAGAAGATCAGTGCAATTCCTATCCAAGAAGGCCTTCGATCTGCTCGGATCTGCTTTATTTGTTCATGTTGTGCCTAGAGCCTAGATGAAATGTAGATGGAATGTGGCCAATATGTGGCACAATGTTTAATGATCTTTAGTGATGTTTAGTGATGTTTAGTGATATGCACCTTCGTCATTTTTAATCTTTACCTGCAGCTGGTGGATCATAGTCAAACTTTAAGATTCACAAAATGGTTACATGAAGTCATCTATTTAATTGCATCTCAGACAGTTGTAAACATCACTGGATGGGTTCCAGAATATTGGGCATTTTGCTTGTGGTGCGTGCTCTAATGCCGTTCTCTTTAGCATTCCTTATCCTCATTTTCATTGACGATACTTTAGGCAGGATGCCTAAGAGTGGCCCTTACTGTAGGATGCCGTTATGGTGCGAGGAATGTGTTTGGAGTACAGCCCAGATTCGAAGCATCCAATGACTTAACTTCCAGGATGCTAAGTGGCTTTGTTCAACAACAGGATCAACCCAAAATTGTCCAATTGGTGGCCAGGATTTTAGAAGAAAAGTAGTACAACCGTTAGATTTCAGGGGCATCATAGGGTACAAGGCGTTCGGATTGATCGAACCCCCTTCCTGTGAGCTGATACGCAAAAACTACCAGCGTCGGGGTCTCCATCGTCAACGATCGTCAATGGGTGCAGCCCACAATTCCACCAAGATTAAGATATATTAAGATCATGAATATTAATGTTTACAGCTCAACATGAAGATGATGGACATTAAAAAAAAAAACATGAAGAACAAAACTGTAAGGTGTTTTTTGAAATGGCTTTAATGGGGGTCAAACAAGAATTAAAGGACCGGATAACCCCACAAGTCAACTTCTTCCAACAAGCAACAAAAGAAAGGCAAAGACGGCATGGGGTAAGCAAGAAAGAGAAAAGAGATGGTGAAGGATTGGTGTGGAGTAAGTTATGTGTGGACGAGTATGTGTGAGTAAGTTGTGTACGGATGAGTTGTGTTTGTGGGTGAGGTGTGTGGGTGTGCGTGTGTGTGTGTGTGCGAGTATGTGTGTGTGGTGTGCGGCCACGATCAAAGATGCCCCACGCCAGGAAGTGCGGCGAAGGGCAATCGATGCGTGACCATTGATTATGTGTCCGCAAACGTACAGCGCAGACCATCACGAAAACGGATGGCCCACGACTGGCGTTTGGATGATGTGTGTGTGTGTGGTGTGTGTGTGTGTGTGTGGGCGTGTGTGTGTGTGTGTGCGTGGTTTGTCGTGTGTGTGTGCGTGTGTGTGCGTGTGGGTGTGTGTGTGTGTGTCGTGTGTGTGGGCGTGTGTGGTGGTGGCGTGTGTGGGCGTGTGTGGGCGTGTGGTGGGCGTGTGGTGGGCGTGTGTGGGCGTGTGTGTGGGCGTGTGTGGGGCGTGTGTGGGCGTGTGTGGGGGGGCGTTGTGTGTGGGCGTGTGTGGCGTGTGTGTCGTGTGTGGGGTGTTTGGTTGTGTGTGTGGTGTTTGTGTGGGTGTGTGTGTGGGTGTGTGTGGTTGTTTGGTGTGCTGGGATGTGTGTGTGTGTGTGTGTGTGTGTGCGTGTGTGTGTGTGTGTGTATGTGTGTGTGTGTGTCTGTGTGTGTGTGTGAGTGCGGGTGTCGGCGTGGACCATGTACGCGATGAGGTCAGTACCTGGCAGGTAGTATCAGAAGTTGCGATCACGCTGAAATTGCAACAAAACAGCTGTCCATGGACAGTGCAGAAACAGCAAGTGACATACAAATAGCTGCAACTGTTTGCACAGAACCTGTTCTGAGCTGGGACGAACGCCATCTTTTCTTTCGATCACATTTGCATCGTGTTCAGGAGCATATAGTGTTTGTCCTGGCGCAACTGCTGAATAACGGTGGCATTGTGGTTGCCAAAAGCATTCAGCAGTTACGGCAGGAGGACTTAGCATCAAATGTATCTTCGCACGGCGCGTCAATCGATGTCTTTGTTCTCAACTCTCAGTTTGTAAGTACGTCCGAGACGAAAAAGGAGTAGATGAAAATCCAGAAACAGTCTCCATCCAGTCTGCCTGTAGTGATACCATTCTGGCAGACTGCATGCATGCTTTCCAGTGCTCCGACAGCTGTTATACCGCAAGAGTCTGCATCCGGTCTGCAGTGAAAAATCCAGAAAAATCCTCCATCCACGTGCCTCGATTGCATCAAACCTTGATGCAGAGCAAACACAGGAAACCCAGGGTCTCTGCCTGGACCGTCCAGCCACAGACGCTGGGAACTGACTCGCAAGGTCGAACTGATGCTGTATCTGTAACTGTTCCTGAAGATTCGGTGGCAGAATTGATTCTGCACTGCTCACGCACGTCAGCTCTAACCCGCGCGACCCGGCCCAACCCGCTCGCGGATGTCACGCCTGCCACGTGAAACGAAGGTGGATGTCAGGTTGTGCCACGCCTGCCACGCAAAGTGGCGCGGCGCCCCGGCGCCAAATCCCGGCCCAAGGGCGCCACTCAGTACCATAAGTGGCACGCCTGCCACGCAAAACGACGGTAGATGTGAGATTGTGCCACGCCTGCCACGTGAAACGAAGGTGGATGTCAGATTGTGCCACGCCTGCCACGCAAAGTGGCGCGGCGCCCCGGCGCCAAATGCCGGCCCAAGGGCGCCACCCAGTACCATCAGTGGCTCGCCTGCCACGCAAAACGACAGTAGATGTGAGTTTGTGCCACGCCTGCCACGTGAAACGAAGGTGGATGTCAGGTTGTGCCACGCCTGCCACGCAAAGTGCGGCGCGGCGCCCCGGCGCCAAATCCCGGCCCAAGGGCGCCACCCAGTACCATCAGTGGCTCGCCTGCCACGCAAAACGACAGTAGATGTGAGTTTGTGCCACGCCTGCCACGTGAAACGAAGGTGGATGTCAGGTTGTGCCACACCTGCCACGAAAGTGCGGCGCGGCGCCCCGGCGCCAAATCCCGGCCCAAGGGCGCCACCCAGTACCATCAGTGGCACGTCTGCCACGTGAAACGAAGGTAGATGTGAGTTTGTGCCACGCCTGCCACGGGAAACGAAGGTGGATGTCAGGTTGTGCCACGCCTGCCACGCAAAGTGCCGCGGCGTCACAGGCGCCCAAGGCAGTCCAAGCGCGCCGCCCAGTACCATAAGTGGCACGCCTGCCACGTGAAACGAAGGTGGGTGTGAGTTTGTGCCACGTCTGCCACGCAAAGTGCCGCGGCGTCACAGGCGCCCAAGCCAGTCCAAGCGCGCCACCCAGTGCCATGAGTGCGACGCCTGCCACGTGAAACGAAGGTAGATGTGAGTTTGTGCCACGCCTGCCACGCAAAGTGCCGCGGCGTCACAGGCGCCCAAGCCAGTCCAAGCGCGCCACCCAGTGCCATGAGTGCCACGCCTGCCACGTGAAACGAAGGTAGATGTGAGTTTGTGCCACGCCTGCCACGTGAAACGAAAGTGGATGTCAGGTTGTGCCACGCCTGCCACGCAAAGTGCCGCGGCGTCACAGGCGCCCAAGCCAGTCCAAGCGCGCCACCCAGTGCCATGAGTGCCACGCCTGCCACGCAAAACGACGGTAGATGTGAGTTAGTGCCCCAAGCGCGCCACACAGTACCATGAGTGCCACGCCTGCCACGCAAAACGACGGTGGATGCGAGTTTTGTGCCACGCCTGCCACGTAAAACAAAGGTGGATGTCACCAAGTGCCACGCCTGCCACGGATGTCACCAAGTGTGTTTTTTTGTGTGTGTGTGTGTGCGCGCGTGTGTGTGTGTGTGTTTTTTGAGACCCCTTGACTCTTTCATTTAGGTCAGTAGGCGAAGCCCAACACGTGTTTTCACGCGGCCCAATGCCACCACCATTTTGACGTCCGGATGGTGTTGATTGTGGCTTTGACTAGCACTTTGTAATTACCCCTTAGGGTTTTAGGCTGCAACCAGCGCAAAAAGTGAATGCAGGTTGTTGTTAGCATCCACCCACTGTTGCAACAAATGTCAGGAAAAATGCTACAAAAGTAAATTGGAGAAATGATCCAGAAACAAAAAGGGCGTGAGACCAACCAAAAACTCAGAAGGCTCAGAGCTCTCACACTGCAGCTGCTCGCAAAGAGTCACGATGCCGCAGCGGCCAGCGCACCAAGCAATCAGCAGCGCATGAAGAAGCAGCGGCTGAAGAATGCAACCATCTGCAGCGCATTAATGCATTCAGGTGGCTGGATCAAATAGTCCAGAAGGCACATCGTCACCAGAGCAGGAGAGTGGCTCATCAGACCGCATTGGCGTAGTGGCTTCATGGATGCGAGCCCGTTTGTAAGCCTGAGTCAGGTCAGCGTCAGGAGCATTTGTTGGCACATGGATGGTATTGTCATCAATTGATCCAGCAGATGCCATAGTTGGAGCATTCTGTGAAGGACCCGCTGATGAGGTGGGGCCAGTCAGTAGGGCAATTGCTGCTCCCAATTCAGGCTCGGTTTCATCTTGTTGTCCTGGAACTTGATCAGGGTGTCCAGTCAGAGTGGTCGTCTGGTCAGAGCTAGAGGAAGTGCGTGTTTCCACTCCATGCTTTTCGTTCATTGTCCTGGCAGCATCAGCCGTGCATTGGATAAGCCAAATCAAAGTGATATTCTGAAGAACATGAGAAGGCAAGTGATGTATGATGTCCGGCAACCTGTTGTCATCATAAACAAGCCAATGTTGTTGATATCTGACAGCCGTGCGATGGTGTCCACTGTTTGGGCTACTACCCTCGTGAAAGGAAATCGCAGCAATGTCAAATCTGATGAACGAAATTGCGTCTGTCTCTGAAGCCAAACATGGAAAGTGAACAATCCCTTCCGCAATGTCAACTCTTTGTTGACACTTCTGATTCAAACCTGGGACATGTCGATCCAGCATGAGAATAAGGCACGGTCTGGCCTGGTCAATTGCACGGCAAAGACCTAGGGGATCATGCCACAGTTCAATCAAGTCACTCAAACTGCAAGCAGGGGCACTGACGTTTGGAAAACGCAGCATAATTGGCGAGTGCTGTGGTCCATTTTCACTGTCCAGATTGGTGGCAACTTCTTTTGTCACATGTTGGACGCGTGTAGTCCAGCGGCAAGAGATAAACTTTGGCCTCATTCGAGAAAGCAAAATGGTTCCAAATTCCATGATGTCTTGTTGTGCCAAAAGTTCATCATCTGTCCAAACCCCAGTCAGCAGCCACCGAAAAGGTGGGTAGAGCTGCACATTCAACGGTACGCATGACCATTGAGTCAATCCCCTCATCAGTTCAAAACCAAAAAGCCATTCAGTCGGCTCCAATCCATTGGTAAGCAAGGTGCACCAGCATAGCGCCACTAAGAAAGCATTGATGTAACAGGCAGTGCCGGTGGTGTTGAGCAAAACTTGTACCAACCTTTTGACCTGGTCATCTCTCAAGTCTCTCATAGCATCTTCTGGAGCTGCTTTCCAAGATTGCTTCTTTGCTGTGTCTGTGGCCGCAGGGTAGAAAGGGCAAGCTGCCAAATGGAGTGATATGAGATGCTGTGCAGTATGTTCCACAGTTCTCCATTCGTCCTGCTTCCAATTGTCAGCAAAAATGGAATTGTCTTGGCCGGAGCTTCTTCCTGAGGCAATTTGGTCATGGCATGAAAGCGCAACACCACCAAATGGTCGGTCTGTAAGATCCTCACCACGTTCTGCATGGTCTTCCTCACCTCTCCAATGGGTAGAGCCTTCTCTTTGCTCGGAGTCAATTTGCGGGCAGATTGATCCCATCTCAGATACGGCATTGCCCGATTGGTGTCGATCAGACCAAATTTGGCGCATTCCACAAAGACCTCCTCTGTAGTCTGTGACTGATAGAGCTTCTCCAGTCTTTCCAAGACCGTCTCCATCACCCTGAGAGTCATGCAGTGCCGCAAGGGCTGGGTCTTGGGGCCTTCCTTCCAGTTTTGGTGAGTTTTCATGAGGAGCGGCAGGAGAGAAGCTTGGCCCGGTGCCATGTGGATGATGAACTCCGATTCCTGAAGCAGAGCCATCATATTGGCTTCCTGCCGTAAGGCCATCCTGGCAAGGAGCACCAGCATGTCGTTTGAGGCAGGCGACGATGCCGATGAAGGTGGCTTCTGTCGTTCTTTTCGCTTTTGCCTTTTGTTCTGACCATTCTCCTTGGAGTCTGAGATGCCCAACGCCAGAAGTTGATCGGCCGAAAGGAGGCTCCCCCAGATCGATTTCGCACTGTCGAGGTCGTCGGCCATTTGTGAGGAGAACGGCCAAATTGAAAAGCGCAACACAGGCCGTGGACCCTTGATGTGTTTCTGAGCCACAGAAATTGCATGGCTGATGATACAGCCCCAAACGACGCAAGCACCACAAAGTATTCATCTGCTTATAGTTGTGTGATTGCAAGTGTTGCATCATCTTGTGTGGCATGAAAAAACGCTTTCCACAAATGAGGCATTGATTGGACAGAATGTCCTTGATGTGAGGGTCTTGCAACATCTGTAAACCACATTGTACCAAGTGATCAAAATCGCGACCGTCATTGTCTGAGGCATGTGCATTGTACATCGAGCGCTGGAGGTCAAGGTTCTGGTAGGCATCTGAGATCGCCTGTCTGGAGGGCCAACGCTCAGGTTCGTACTGTTCACGATGTAACATAGGAATCATCAAAAACAGCGCAAACTGCATGAGCATGTGGCAATGAGGAAGGTGCAACTCTGGTTGTGGCGCCAAATCAGCAACTGAAAAAGGCAGAAGATCACCACAGTGGTCACATCTTTCATCATCTGAATGATCGGCCAGAAAAACCTTGCTGAGGAGGGCGATCATGGCTTGCACCTCCAGTTCACCGAGTCTGTGAGAGATCCTGACATGCGCTTTGATGGCTTTGAGTGGCACAGGCTCACCACAAAAGACACAGTAGCTCTTGAGCATTTGCACAAGGTCAGGGTCATTCCAGAGACGTTCGAAGTGGCGTGTCAACAAATTGAGTGCAATGCGTCTCAAAGCAGCCAGCGGCAGCAGGTCCCCCACATAGGACAGGATCTCATTGGTGCGAAAAACCCAGGGTGGTACCAAGCTCCAGCGCGCTTGGGCACAGATCAGTGCGACCTGAATCAGCGCCGGGCAGACATGATTGGGCGTGCCATATCCCCTTGTGGGGTTGCAAGCACATCCAAACTGCTGGAACAATGCCCACTGGATCAGTTGGAGGTGTGCAGTGCAATCAGCAATGTCCCCATGATGTCTGTCATATAGGTGCAAGGCCAGAGCATCCCCATTTCTGCACGCCTCACCGCAAAGTTGGCATGTCACCGTGAGCGCAAGTTTCAAGTCAGACAGTTTGTAGATGTATTGGCCATACCCAAACCACATCAACTGCTCCACTCTTTCGCGCGTGGTCAGGGTCACATCAGGTGGTAGATCATCATTGTGCTGCTGTTGTGCTCGGTCATGAAGCAACCTGGCAAGCGAATACTGTAGAAAAATCAGGCAGATGTGCTTGGTGTGATGTTGAGCTGGAATACAATAACAACGCTTGGGCAATGTGAGTGTCGAAATCAACTCCAGTGCCATGCGTTCAATGGTGTTCCATTCAGATCCATGCGATTGTCGAAGGTGCCGCACCAATTCCTGCTTCCTTTTGAAAGTTTGAGTGCAGGCAAAGCACTGGGTAGCAGCAAAGTGAAGGATGTTGGGATCCTCCAGCAACTCATCGCATCGCTGGGTCAGCACCGCCTGTTCAAGTAAGCATCTGGCTTCAAAGTTTCCCCATGTGTGATCACTGAGGGCCTCTTCAGCTTCGTGGAATCGACGCACATGTTGCGCAAGTCCATGCTGCGTTGTGTATGCCTTGCCACAATGTGGACAGCTGAGCTCTGGATGCGCACTCAGATCACAGTAGAGCTCAACCAGTTGCTTCTCTGTAAGCACCATTGCAAGTTGTCTGACAATCACACAGCGATGATATCTGGTGTATGCTACTGTGCAGAGTTGACATGGATTGCCGGCATCAACATGTTGACAAAAATAGTTCAACGCTGGAAGGTGCTCTTTGAAACTGCGAGGATGAGCGGTGGCCCAGTGTCTCATGAGCCCAGTCAACGTTGACAGAAATTTTTGACAAATCGCACAGTGATGTTGAAAATAACTGAGCAACTCTGGTTTGTGCCGAAGTTCCGCAACTTGGTTGGCTCTGGCAAAGCGCAAAAGCTCTTGCACTCGAAGTCGATGTTCAACTTGATCAATTTCCTGCAGGGGTGAAATGCACACATACTGAAGATGATATTCATACGAATGCCAGGTACTGAAATGCATGCCACATCTGGGACATGTCGGCGTAGCCAATTGTGGTTGTGTATTCAGTGTACGAAGCTTGCCTGATCTGTCGCCATGAGCAACTGTAAGATGCCTGCGCAGTGCATGGTGATGTTCAAAGACAACATTGCAATGAGGACATTCAAATTGTTGCAAAGTGGTTGGGACCTCCGTCTCGTTCTGGAAGCTGTTCAATCTGTCATGAACTTTCCGCAAAACCTGGGAAAGAGACGCAAACTGTGGCATGGGTGTGGCATGAAGAATATCATCTGAATCGATCTGGGTCGTGCGCAAGTGAAACCTGTCGGCCGTCTGCCAGCAAATGTCATGCAGCCGCAAAAGAGGATCTTGTAAATTGTGTCTGGCCAAGAAATCCTGATGAGTTTCACGGGTAATAAAAACTGGTTCTTTGAACATCCGCCTCAACTGACGCATGCAGAATCGGTAAAACATGAGAATGATGTTGTCATTGAATCCAGTGAAAAGTATCCCATATCTGAGGCAGGAGAATACGCATTGGTACCAGATTCGAACTTTGCTGCGAACAGGAATGTTCTTGGTCGAGTAAATCCATCTGTGGAGTTGTTGCGCCGTTTGCGTACTGTGCTTGATCCGCATTTCCATGGTTTCACGCTCAAAGTTGTAATATGACAACATGACACCCAGGTATCTGAATGATTTGACCAGCTTGATGTGTGTGAATGTGCCATCATGTCTTGGAATTTTCAGAAAGACCCCATGTTTGGTGCGATGAAGATGTTTGCGCTGGATTTTGTTCAGCAATGTACCCTTCATCCTCAGAGTAGCCGTGGTTTTCACAACGTTCAGTTCTAAGCCAGCGCTCTCAATAAGGTCCAAGAGCTTGCCCAGCGCATGAATCAACGCCTCAAATTCCAAAACCGAAGTGAATTGTTGATGGACACAAAAATCATCAGCATAGGTTGTGACAAAGTTGATCACAAACTGCCAATTGATAACTTCAGTTGCCTGCAGTAAAAGAATCGCCGCAAAGGCTGACCACAAACAGGGAGCGGCTTTGCAGCCTTGTCTGATGCCTCTGTGCGTCGAGAAACATTTCTTCACACCACGATGTTCAAACGCATAGGAGGTCTGTTTGTAGACACCCTGAAGTATCAAAATGAGATTGGGATCAACATTGAGCCTAGTGAGACCTTGGAAAAGTTTGGCACGATCAACCGTGTCAAAGGCACGTGTCAGGTCCAGACAAAATGAAAGGCCACCTTCCAGAGCAGGCATCGGAGCTCCTTGCGTCATTCTGTGAACTGGAAATCCTAATGTTGTCATCCTGTCACGAACAGCCAAGCAATGAAGAACAACTCTGTGGATGGCGTCCTCCGTTCCACGTCTGCCCATGTATGCAAAAAGCGGTAGCCTGCACAAGGCTTTGCGCATGTCATGATGCAAAGCTCTGGCAACCAACCCCATCGTTGCCTTGCTGGATGGCTCCAACAGAGCAATTGGTCGAAGTTCCGACGGGTGCTGTCCTCTTTTGCCTGGCTTAACAAGCAGGGCCAGGGTTCCCGCACCCCAACATCTGGGAAAGCTGCCATGGTTGCAAAAATCATGTAGCACTGGATCCAAATATTCAGCAATCTTGTCAGCCCCATACCGCCACATCGGAGCAGGAGCATAAGATGGGTCCAAAGCCTTGTGTGTTGGCAGTGATTTCAAAGCGCTCGAGAGATCATGCATGTCAAAAGGCCAAGCAAATGGGTCATCTGAATTTCCATGTTGATCTGCTGAGTAAATGGCTTGATACCAGGTTTGAATCCAGTCAGCCGATTCTTGAGGTCCCAGGAGATGTCCCTGTTCATCACGGAGCATGATTCTCTGTTTGGATTGTTTGGGTGCAAGTTCACGTATGGCTTGAAACATGGCAAAGTGATCCTTTGCCTTTTCAGCTCGTGCTGCCGTGGCATAGACCTGCGTCAGTCTGTGTTTGCGAGATGCCCTGGATGAGTAGGACATTTCTTTCCTGGCCTGACTTCGTAAATGAACATATCGCCATGCATGAAATAATGCAGAGATATCCTGACCAGTGAGCTTGCGCAGTGATCTCGTGTGCTCTTGAAATCTTCTGAATGGGCCAAGCGATTGACGATGAATGGCCTCTGGCTTGGAGATGTTGAATACCTGTCCAGAAAATTGCATTAAACAGGAATGAAGTGTATCCAGATCAGGAGTGGAATGATCGATCAAGTGTTGAACTTCTGTGTTGACCTGGCGTTGAAAGTGCTCAAAAACTTCATCTTGTTTGGTACAATGCTGATGTAACCTGAGTCGCTGTTGCCTTGTCCATCCTGTCGAAGATGTTCCCATCGATGGATACCAATCCTTCCTGAGAGTCGTGATCAACGGGATGTGAAATGCTCCAGTGAGAGGCAACAATGAAAAATCATGTAGTAGCTGAACATCTTTGGCAAGAGTGTCTCCATGTTCTCGTCGGCAAATGATGTAGTCGATTCTGGAGTGTTGATGGTTGAATTCATATGTTGCCTCAGAATGGGGACTCCATGTATTGAGTGCAATTAAGTCGTGGTTTTTGAGCAACTGTGTCCACAGATAAGAATCTGGATGCAAGGAACCATAGCTGCGTTCTCCATGTCGTACAAATGTAGGAAACCCAACGGCGCTGCATCTTTGGTCTGTCGAACAGTTGGCATCACCGGCCAAAACAAGCGCATTTTTCTTCGAAAAAGTAGAAATCAAATGACTCAGTTGAGACCAAAGTGCAGAACGCTTATCCAGATTACCAGTGTTGTAAACATGTTGATATAGATTAACCACGTCAACACATCTGTTCATGCCATGAATCCGAACATGGAGAATCCGTCCAGGTTCAACTTCTTGCCATGATATGTCAGTTTGACTACATACCTTCCGTGAGATGAGGCAGAGAATACCCGCCTGTCTGGTTTGTGTGCCTGAATGGATGGCGTAGTACTTCTCTTGGAGCCATTCACTGGTGTAGCCCCAATGCGTTTCCTGGAGTAAGATCACGTCCAGGGCTTGAGAGTCAAGCCAGTTTTGCATCATATCCCATTCATGTGGAGAAAGACCAGAGCAGTTCCAAGATAAACATGTGAGCCGTCTGCGCTGCTTGCATTTGGGAGGTTCAACATTAGGAGAAGCTTTGTGACCCGATAAGGGTGCCATTGAAACTCCCAGTTGATTTGCACTATATAGTCGACCTCTATACCAGGTGTATCCATGTTTACAAGCTCTTTGAATTGCCCTGCGAAAACTTCTTTTCTTGACATGTGTGTTTGTGCTAGTCTTTGATTCAAAAATCTGTCGGGGCTCCGTTCCATGAACTTTCACAGCATCCATCTGTAGCAAAGCAGGAGATGCCACTCTCGTGTCACCCATGGTTGTGACACAACCCTCGCTCCAAATCGCGCAGCGTTCAGGTTGAGATTGTATAAGGATCAACAGGCAGAGTCCAAATAGAATGCCAGTGTTGCGCGATCCCCGGAATTGGGACCGAGGTGCAGTCAAAGTTGTATCAACCACTGTTTTCACTGAGACAAATCCAATCCAAAAGAAAGTCAAAAAGACAAATTGCAGGGTGAAAAGAAGGTACCAAGTGGTCCGACCCAAGGGCACTTTATCCAGCAGGGGAAGGCCAACGTTGGACTCCAAGTTCACTTGTAATGAGCCGCAATCACAAAGGAGAAGCTGCAATACCCAAATGAAAGGAATAAGTCTCATAAAATGAAAATTGCTTGGGAGCCACCCCAAAGATCAGGCCAGTGGATGAGCGAACAAGCCCTCAAGGTCAAAGAGCACTTCAGAGAAGTAGGAAGCACCCAGCAGCAGCGATCGTCGTCAGCGACGCCACAGCAACGTACCGCGTGCTGGGCAAGAGCACGCAGCTGCCAGCTGTCGCCGTGTCGGCGAACAAGTAACCACGAACGGTCGGGGGCACTGCTACAAGGTGTACTATGACCCTTGAGAGCGGTCAGGGTGACCGCACAGGAGCTTGTGTGTGTGCGTGTGCGCGTGCGCGCGCGTGCGCGCGCGTGCGCGCGTGTGCGCGCGTGTTTGCGCGTTTGCGTGTTTGCGTGTGTTTGTGTTCCGATCCGGAGAGCCACCCAAAAGTCGGATTCGAGTCGGTTTCGGGTTTCGGGTTTCGGGTTTCGGGTTTCGTCGATTGAAACCAACTTTCGCTCTCGGTTTCGGGTTTCGGGTTTCGGGTTTCGTCGCTTGAAACCAACTTTCGGGTCGGTTTCGGGTTTCGGGTTTCGGGTTTCGTCGCTTGCAACGGTTTCGGGCTTTCGGGTTTCGGGTTTCGGGTTTCGCAGTTCGAAACCAACTTTAACAGTCGGTTTCGGGTTTCGGTTTTCGGGTTTCGATCGGCCCTGGGGAAGTTAAGTCTTCAGAGTCGGTTTCGGGTTTCGGGTTTCGGGTTTCGATCGGTCCTGGGGAAGGTAAGTCTTCAGAGTCGGTTTCGGGTTTCGGGTTTCGGGTTTCGATCGGTCCTGGGGAAGTTAAGTCTTCAGAGTCGGTTTCGGGTTTCGGGTTTCGGGTTTCGGGTTTCGATCGGTCCTGGGGAAGGTAAGTCTTCAGAGTCGGTTTCGGGTTTCGGGTTTCGGGTTTCGATCGGCCCTGGGGAATTAAGTCTTCAGAGTCGGTTTCGGGTTTCGGGTTTCGGGTTTCGATCGGTCCTGGGGAAGTTAAGTCTTCAGAGTCGGTTTCGGGTTTCGGGTTTCGGGTTTCGATCGGTCCTGGGGAAGGTAAGTCTTCAGAGTCGGTTTCGGGTTTCGGGTTTCGGGTTTCGCTGGTCGAAACCAACTCTGCAGACCTCTCTCCGGATCACGTCTCGTGTGTTGTGTGTGTGTGTGTGTTGTGTGTGTGTGTTGTGTGTGTTGTTGTGTGTGTGTGTGTCACCAAGTGTCTTTTGCGCGTGTGTGTGTGTGTGTGCGTTGTGTTGTTGTGTTGTTGTGTGTGTGTTGTGTGTGTGTTGTGTCTGTTGGTGTGTGTGTGTGTGCGTGTTGTGTGTGTGTGTTGTTGTGTGTTGTGTCTGTTGGTGTGTGTGTGTGTGCGTGTGTTGTTGTGTGTGTGTTGTGGTGACAAAGTGTATGTTGATAAAGCGTGTGTGGACAAAGTGTTTGTGGACAAAGTGTTTGTGGACAAAGTGTTTGTGGACAAAGTGTGTGGTGACAAAGTGTGTGTGGACAAAGAGTGTATGTTGATAAAGCGTGTGTGGACAAAGTGTGTGGTGACAAAGTGTGTGTGGACAAAGTGTTTTGGACAAAGTGTTTGTTGATAAAGTGTGTGTGGACAAAGTGTGGAGGAGGGCGGAGGAGGAGAAGGCGGAGGAGGAGCCCGGGATACAGAATCAAAAACAAGAACCCCACACAAAGATGTGGGGAATAAACCACCCATTTGGGAATGGTCTATACCACCTATTTATGGTGAAGGGAGAGTGGTTTTTGTTTTACCAACATTGTTCTTGAATGTCATAAAAGTGACAAACTGTCATTAGGAACGGGATGTTCCGCCGAGATGTTTGGCAATTTTCCACATGGGACGAGCATGGGGTGATAAGATTTTTGCAGAGGTGTGCCACTCCCTCGGGATAAAAATGGTTGGATTTATGGGTGATATTAACCACCAAGAACCATCAATGAATAAGAGTTTTGTCAACATTTATCCCTATTTATTAGCATGATTATTGCAGGATCCTCGAAATGGGCGTTCTGTGTGATGAACAGATCTCAGATGTGCTACTTTCACAGGGATCTGGATCCTTGCGGATCATTGCGGCTGGTGGTGTCTCTGCAATTCTATCTGGTGGGATCCACCTGGTTCAGCGTAAGAAACCATCGTAGGAACATCTGGGGCCCCAGAGCGCAGGTAAATTCTATTTTTGGACCGTAAAAACATGAAAAATGATCAAAAGATGCATCACAATGCCATCCATCCATCCATCCCGTGACCATCCTTGGTTCCGTCAAGGCGGACGATGCTGAAATCACCTTGACCCTCATGGCACAGGGCAATGGCCAACCCAAACCAATGGAACTGGGCAGTTTCACTCGTGTCTTGGCGGCCATCGGGGGGCGATGCTGCCCCTTTTTGGCAACCCGTATGTTCCCATGGCATCCCATGGTGTTAGGTTAGGGGTTATGGTTATGGCATGTTATGGCAGATATATCTGTAGTGAAGTTTATGAGCTAAAAAAGCGGCAGCATCTTGCACTCTCTGGTAATTTAGCCTAGCGGAGGTCGTGGCCCATTTAGTTTGCTGATTTTTTTAATGGTGATGTTCTGTATATTTTCCATAGCCATTTTAGTTTACTAGAGGGTAGTCCGCAGTCCATTTTCATAGGAATTCCCTTTTGCCATGAACTGAAATTAATAGGCAAATGTTCATGATGATGACTGTTCCATGACTTGTAATTATATACCTTTTTTACCATGGCACATCTACTGTCAACCTCAAATCCATCAATCACCTTGCTGTTGAATGGGGGCGGTGCAATTAAAACAGCAGACTGTCTAACTGTTTTTGACTTCTTGCAGTAACATTCCCGTATTGACCAACCAGGATTTCGTACTGGTTGACCTTATGAGGAAAGATGTGAGAAGCACGAGGGTAGATTTGCCGATGACTTTTAAGACATATGGAATCCAAAGTTTCGAGGAAAAGGATCAATTGTTTCCCAACTGTGCTTATTATTTGCATATCTATAACATTTTTCCCGAATGCGTAGCAAGGGTCCCCGTTTCACTCTGGGGGTCTGGGGGTTGAGGGTGTGTTCGCTCGACGTTGCGTTTACGGTCGCAACCGTCCGCAACCGTTCGCAGCCGTTCGCAACCGTTCGCGTGAGGACCGTATGGCCGTCCGTGCTTATGGTAAGTTCTGCAGAAGTTGCCATTTTTGGAGGTTGCAAATGTCTCGTTGCTTCGTTTCGCGTGGCAGGCGTGGCACTTGGTGACATTCAGACGTGTTTTGTAACGTGTCGAAAGTCGTTTTGTGTGGCAAGCACAATACTTTTGCGACGTTTTCAGACGATGCGTTGCAGTTTTCGTGGTAGGCGCAGCACTTTGGACGTGTCCATCGCCATTTTGCGTGGCAGGCGCAGCACTTTAGACGTGTCGTGTTGCGTGCTGTTTGCGAATCGCATTGGCAGGGCTGCGTCAAGTGGCGACAAGGTGCAGATTCCGTGGCACGCGTGGCATTTTGTGAGATGTGTTGAAAATTAACGGAAGCCTCGCACAAAACATCGATTTTGAGGTAGCAAATTTGGAGGTTCCTAAGAAAACTCGTCGGAAAACGTCGATTTTGAGGCTACAAAGTGTCAAAATTGGAGGAAGCCTCGCACGAAATGCTCGTTTTTCTGCGCCCACATGTCTCGTCTCGAGTCTCTGGTTTTCCTGTGGCCTCGCCGTGCCTATGGGGGAAGCTGCACAAGCTTTCCTTTTCGATTTTTTTCAACTGTGAAAATTGGCCGAAGTCTCGCACGAAATGCTCGTTTTTCTGCGCCCACGTGTCTCGTCTCGAGTCTCTGGTTTTCCTGTGGCTTCGCCGTGTCTATGGGGGAAGCTGCAAAACCTCTCCTTTTTGGAGGTTTCCAAGCAGGTTGTAGTGTTGTTTTGCGTGGCAGGCGTGGCACTTTGTGACATTCCAACTTGTTTGATAACGTGTCCAAAGATGTCGGAAGTGTCAAAATTGGAGGAAGCCTCGCACGAAATGCTCGTTTTGATGCCTCCACGTGTCTCGTCTCGAGTCTCTGGTTTTCCTGTGGCCTCGCCGTGCCTATGGGGGAAGTTACAAAATCTCTCCTTTTCAAAGGTTTTCAAGCAAGTCGTCATTTCGTTTTGCGTGGCAGACGTGGCACTTTGTGACATTCCAACCTGTTTTATACCGTGTCGAAAGTTCTTTGTGTGGCTGGCGCAACAAAACAATACACTCCACACTTTACACTCTACACTTTACATTCCACACTCTACACTCTACATTTTACACTCCACACTCCACACTCCTCACTTTACATTTTACACTCCACACTCCACACTCCTCACTTTACATTCCACACTCCGCACTCTACACTCTACACTTTCCACTCCACACTCCACACTCTACACTTTACCCTCCACACTTCACACTCCACAATTTACACTTTAGACTCCTCACTCCACACTCTACACTTTACACTCCACGCTCCACACTTTACACTCCACACTCTACACTTTACACTCTACACTTTACACTCCACACTCCACACTCTACACTTCCCACTCCACACTCCCCACTCTACACTTTACACTCCACACTCCACACTCCACACTCCACAATTTACACTCCACACCAGGCGACAGTCAGGTTCAAAGTGCCAAGGTTCATTGGTGAACATGTCTCTCGCACGGTAAGAGCCTCATGTATTAAAGACCATTAGTAATCATTAGTGATGCTTTTGATCATGTTCCAAGCCCTGTTTTGCAGGTACTGGAAGCCCCTCCGCCACCAACCTTGGAGGACCTGCTCGCCAACCGCCTCCGATATCTGGATCGGAAGGCTGTGGCGGAGCGACGCCTCGGCGATGAGGCTGATGAACGAGATGTTTTTCTCGTAGCCCGGATGAATGGAGCAGTGCTCGCGGTAGATTTCATCCTGCGCAGTCTCGAACGCCTCGGCACGGCTAAGAAGTTGATCTTGGGCAAAAATTTGGCCATCTTAAGTAGCGGCGAGGCCGTCTACTTCCCCACGGGCCAGATGCCAAGCAAGGACCACAAATGTTTTGAACATATCAAAGACATGTCAAGATCACAGTGGTCAAACAGACATGCCATACATGAAACCTTGCTTGCAGGATGCGCGCTCTCGCCGCCTGGCCGGCTTGAAGCCGCAATTATCCTGCCAACATTTTGTGGCGCGGAAGAACTTGGGGGTAGCTTTTGCTGAGCGGCTGCAGGATCCGGATCACAGCTGCCTCCCATTTGCCTCTTGTGATGTTTGAACCTTACTTTTGCAAAACAATTTTCGAACCTGCCCTGCACCAGGACTACATTGATTTCTGGCTGCCGACCATCCGGAAGGTCAAGGGGCACAGTGAGCCAGACGATCGCTTTCAGGCCTCTTTGCGATGTTCGAGGCCTCCGAGTTCCGAAAGCTTATGGTCGACGTCGTTTGCAAGGCAGGACAGGGCTTAGGTCAAAAAAACGGTGTTGAACCTGAAACTTTCCCCCCTGACCTGCCAGGCCAACAGCACGGACGTACGAGCTCCTGCCGAAGCAGCCATGAAAGCGGCAGCCGGTGTACAGCAAGTGCCCGCGGCGGTTGTGGAAGCCCATTGCGCCCACAGCGCCTTTGTAGGTCAGAAGCACTACTGGGCCCACGGGAGCAAAAAGCTCCATGTAATTTATGATTCGGTGATTCCTGGTGCCTGGTGTCTAGGCCGCAATGAATCTGAAACTTATACCCTCCATCAAAATCATTTCGCAATGTGTTCTTCTTCTACCTTTGTTTTTGGAACAGGCCTCTGGCATCCTGTACTATATACGACCTCTGAACCTTTATGTTTTCAAACGTCTTCACATCTTACGCTCTTAAGCGTCGAATTTCAGACAAGTTGTGCATGTCAAAAAATCAATACTAAATGAAATAAATGAAGCGAAACAAATTAAAGCTAGGAAGCTCTTTACATTCCACACTCCACACTCTACACTTTCCACTCCGCACTCCACAGTCTACACTTTACACTCCACACTCCACACTCTACACTCCACACTCCAAACTCTACACTTTACACTCCACACTCCTCCACCACACCCTACTCTTTACACACTCCACACTCCTCACTCCACACTTTACACTCCACACTCCTCACTTTACACTCCACACTCCACACTCTACACTTTCCACTCCACACTCCACACTTTACACTTTACACTCAAAAATCCACAATTTGCACTTTAGACTCCTCTCTCTCCACACTCTACACTTTACACTTTGCACTTTGCACTTTACACTCCCCACTCCACACTCTACACTCCACACTCCGCAATTTACACTTTAGACTCCTCATTTTACACTCCACACTCTACACTTTACACTCCACACTCCACACTCTACACTTTACACTCTACACTCCACACTCCACACTCCACACTTCCTACTTTACACTCCACGCTCTACACTCCACACTCTACACTCTACACTTTACACTCCACACTTTACACTCTACACTCTACACTCCACACTTTACACTGTACACTCCTCACTCCACACTTTACACTCCTCACTCCACACTCCACACTCTACACTTTTTACTCCACACTGCAGACTGGCAACAGGGGAAATATGTACAAGACTGTTCAAATAAACTATTGCAGAAAACTGTTCTGCGTGACTGCATATCCGTGTGTTTCGACATCTGTACCATGAACATACGTGTGAGCATTCGGGTTCGTGGGCGGCATCTTGTTTTAAAATAGATGGGCCATAAAATGCCACAAAATGCCACAGATGCAGATATTGTTGCATTCCATGTGCTTACCGGGTTGCACTTCCACGCAGATTTGCGTTGACTTGCTAGTGCTTTTGTTCCCAGGAAACTCATCAAGATGGTAAAGATTTGCTAAGTTTATAACTGGACAGCCACCTGTTTGATGGCCTCAAAATCCCAAATTGCCGGATGAATCACACCAGAAATTGAATATATATATATAACTGAATATATATATATATATAGGTTTTCATGTTTTTATTATATATCATATATATATATGTGTGTGTGTGTTTGTTTCTTGAATTCCACAAATGAGTTTCAATCAACCAATATCATCCCAACTTTGGACAAATGGTTGTAAGATGTTAGCGAAAACAAACGGTGGACAAAGTGATTTTGGCATGATTTAACGATGCTTTGAGAAGTGAAAAAAAACATGGTCAACCAACGAATATCATCCAGAAGTTGAAAGTTGTTAGATGCAAGCGAAAGCACATCAAGATGAGGGGCCTATGTCAAACCCTAGATTTAGATGAATATCTCCTGGTGGATCGGGAGGTTCACCCAAAGACTGATTATGTGTGACAATATAATTTAATATAAGGTAAATGCACCTGGCAATCAAAATGGATAGGTGTCAACATCCGGGGCTGACGTTGGGTAGAGCCGAAACACCCACGGTTTCCTCAAGATTTTCATTTGGACCAATCCAATGATTCTTAGACAAGTAAGTGCATCTTGAAACATCCATACAGGTTTGTTTCAGAAAGGGCGTCCAAAAAAAACTTGTTACAACTTAATGTGTCATATTAAAAATGTTTTTTTGGTAGACTCAAGTTTAAGACAAGCACCCCTGCAAACATACATAAAAACAAACATCCCAAACATGTTGTTTCTCAAACATCTCTGCATTTGTCCAGGATGTCATCATCCATTTTCACCTCAAACATCTATAGCATTCACAACTCATTGAGGTTGCAGGAAAATCTATACTTGGGTTTGAAATCATGGTTTCCCCTTCACTCTATCCCAACAAAACCAAGTGTTTCTTGTTTCTTGGTCAGATCACCCTGTGGGAATATGCAAGTAGCCAATTAAAGATGGATTGGAAATATCACCATGGTTTCCCCATGAGCCTTTCGAGGCGACCGGCCCGTTCAAGCGTTCAAACGCCGGGCTGCGGCCACTTGGACCCTCAAACCATCTGCGCGTCGCCGTGTCTTCACGAAGTTCCTGCATCGAGAAACCACAGTCCGCCTCATCGATGCTTTATTTTCTACAAGCTGGCGCCATGCCACAGGCAGTTTTGGCCCATACCCAGCAATGATTCATGCGTTAACACTTGGGCAACGCGGCCATGTCAAGGCCATAGCAACGTGCAAAAGATCAGCTGCTCTACCAGATTTCAAGCTCCGCGAAGAATCGCGAATTTGTTCATTCTGGCTCATGCATATTTTGCCGCTAAATCTCATGTTGTGTTCGTTAAGCATATAGTGAACTGCTTGATTCTTTCCTTTATTCAATGCCAGATAGGCTCACAGGCATTGGTTAACGCATCATGTTTTTTGTGGCTGCCTCCAACAGGTGGGCGTACCCCATTGATGTCACATTGGATTAGCACATCCTGACCATGAGTTAGGGGAGTTGCCCACCCAAAATGATAGAAGATGGTTTTGACTTATGTCACTACACTACCGTTCTGAATGAAAAGCTCCATAATCTTTGATTTTAGTGACCCCTGAAAAAGTTAAAAAAAGTAAAACCCTATCTTTTTGTTTCTATCTCTTTGGGTGTTGCTAAAATATTAAATCCAGTTCTTCTTTGCGAACGGTATCAGCTTAACGCGCTTCTTCAGGTCATATGGCGAAGGTGGTGAAGGCCAAAGGCCTATTCTATACCGAGACGGTACGTCTTCCAGAGACCCGGTGCAGTGATGACGGAGTTCCATTACTGAGACGGTAGAACTCAGATATTTTCTGGCGCTTTTTTAAAATTTCAAAGGTTAGTTTAATTGGTTGGTTTCGCTTTATAACTTGATTTATTTAAACATATGTCCGTTTTAGTTATTCATTCCTTTGTCTCACGCAAAGTTTCGGAAACATCATGGAACACAGTTTGTATGCAATCAATGTTGTATCATTGACTTCTTGGAGAAGGAAAAACGCAAATCTTTGAACAGGCGTTGTTGGTGTTAACTTGCTCGTTCTTCACCCATTCCTAATAGAATATGTACCGCATGTGATTTGTGATTTGAATATGCATTTACCTGCATGTTGTTCAACGCATGAAGGCATACAGTTGGCTTACCTATTTGACGAAAATGTATCCGCTGTTTTCCTTTCCCTTTATTTCTAGTTTTCTGGTATGCATGTTTTGGGTTTAGGAGCAATGCAACCCACATAGTTCTATGTTTTTTTGGTGTTTTTGTTTTTTCTGATTTGTGACTGTTGGTTTGAAACCTAAAATTACCCAAGTTGTATCTACGGCAACCGTCGTGTTTTGAATATGGAGAAATGAAATATATATTTGATCATGGCAGATTTCCTCTTGATTTCTGAACATTCCAAATTTCCAAAGTTCTAACGTTGAAAAGATGTGATATTTTGTGCCTTTTTAGAGTGCAGATAATTATGCATTGAATCCGTGCGAATGCACAAATAGAACCATTTTTGCTCAACCTTTGATGTTCAATTCTATTTTGTTTCATTTTTTTGGGGTACAAATTCGAACACAAGAATGAAAAAAACGGGATTGCAAATTCGGGTTCTTAATTGCCTGGAACTTTGAAACTCCTCCGTTCCTTCAAGTTGGGTTCTGTTTTGAAGTCATTTAGGTTGAAATCGAAATTAAATTCTGATTTTCTGACATGTCTGACTTTTCTGAATACGGACATTGCATGACATTGCTATTACAAGAATGTTTGCATTCATGTCAGTTTTTGGAATCAGACTACCTGATCAGGTTTTGTGGATTTCCTGTTTGGCTCATTCAACCGATTTTGGGAAAAATAGCTAATTAGGGCCAATTAGGGTTGAATATTATTTTTCTTTCCAAGTTGGCAATCTTAATCCAACATATTTCTGGGAAGTTTGATTCATTAGCAAATAGTGGCGTTCATATGTTCATTGTTTTTGAGAAGCTCCCTTATCTTTTTCAGATTTGGTTGAAGGGAATTTTGTAGCCGCAGGGTTTCTGGTTCATTTTTTTCTGGAAAACAAATGCATTGAACCGCAGCAGACCCAAGGAGACTGATATCACGTTGTACTTCAAGATCCAATTGCATGACTTGGCGGAGGTCTGGCCATGAGTGGTGGGTGATGTGAAGCACCATGATTAGAGTGGATTTAACCGGCACGAGATTACAAGAAATGATGATTTCATCATATCATGATTTACTTGGCTATTGTATATCATTCAAACTATCATTGATTTCGGGGTTGAGGGAAAAGATTGGCTACAGTAAGCGGTGAATTGGGGATGGCATATTATGGGTGAAAAAACATTATTTGGGGCGGGTACTATGCTGATTGCGTATGGGCCAATGGGATAGTTACGCATTCATGCATAGTTTGACCTGATGATGGATTTGACAAGCAGATATTTCAACCAACATCTGTTTTTGCACTTTCCATCCTGGGACTTTGATTCGCTTTGTAATCAAATGGAGGTTTGCGGCTTCGATATCTTCGATATGAAATTTGTTTTTCCAGCTGGGTGAACCCCACGGGAAGGCAGAAAACCCAAAAAATTAGGATCTTTCCCGTAGCTAGATGGTAATATTCTCCATCAAACATTCTGACTGGGGGCAAATTGTGATATATATCCAAGGACTTTGCTATGCTGAGTCACTTATGGCTGGGATCTGGTGTTCCTTATATTGACTGATACTGCAACTTGTTTTCAGATCACTGTACAAATATGTATCATCCCTTTTTTCCCCACATCTTTGTGTGGGGTTCTTGTTTTTGGTTGTGCACTCCCGGCTGCCTCTCGCTTGCCCCGCCGCCGCAACTTGTCCACACACAACTTGCTCCCCCCACAGCTTGCTCACACACAACTTACTCACACACAACTTGTCACCACACAACTTACTCACACACAACTTACTCACACACAACTTGTCCACACACAACTTACTCCCACACAACTTACTCACACACAACTTGCCCACACACAACTTGTCCACACACAACTTGTCACCACACAACTTGCTCACACACAACTTACTCACACACAACTTGTCCACACACAAACTTGTCCACACACAACTTACTCCCACACAACTTCTCCACACACAACTTGTCACCACACAACTTGCTCACACACAACTTACTCACACACAACTTGTCCACACGCAACTTACTCCCACACAACTTCTCCACACACAACTTGTCCACACACAATACTCCCACACAACTTCTCCACACACAACTTGTCACCACACAACTTGCTGACACACAACTTGTCCACACACACACACACCTTGCGTGGCAGGCGTGGCACTTGGCGACATCGACCTTCACTTTGAGTGGCAGGTGTGGCACTTGGTGACATCGACCTTCACTTTGCGTGGCAGGCGTGGCACTTGGCGACATGGATCGTCACTTTGCGTGGCAGGCGTGGCACTTGGCGACATCGACCTTCACTTTGCGTGGCAGGCGTGGCACTTGGCGACATGGATCGTCACTTTGCGTGGCACTTATGGCACTGGGCTGGCTCTGGCGGCGCGCTTGGTTCCCAGTTGACGCCGTGGTCGCCGCGGCTGTTTGCGTGGCAGGCGTGGCACTTGGCGACATGGATCGTCACTTTGCGTGGCAGGCGTGGCACTTGGCGACATCGACGTGCATTCTGCGTGGCTGGCGTGGCACTTGGCCACATCCACACATCCACCTACGTTTTGCGTGGCAGGCGTGGCACTTGGCGACTTCCACGCCGCAAGTGAGCCCATCTCTCTAAAATACGACTTTGTCACACACAACTTCGTCACGCACAATCTTTCACATCTCTATCACATGCAACTCTATCGCACACAGCTTTGTCAAACACAACTCTTTCGCACACAACTTGTTCACACCCATCTCTCTCACACACAACTTTGTCACCCACAACTTTGTCACACACAATCTTTCGCACACATCTCTCTCACATCCAACTTCTCTCTGACACACATCTTTGTCGCACACAGCTTTGTCACACACACAACTTTGTCACACACAACTCTTTCACACACAACTTTGTCACACACAACTCTTTCACACACAACTTTATGCAACTTTGCCACCGGCAACCTTTCACACACAACTTTGTCACACGCAATCTTTCACACACAACTTTGTCACACACACAATCTTTCACACACAGCTTTGTCACAAACAACTTTGTCATACATAATCTTTCACACACACACACAACTTTGCCACAGACAATCTTTCACACACAACTCTTTCACTCACAACCTTTCACACACAACTCTTTCACACACAACTGTGTCACACACAACTCTTCACATACAACTCTTAAAATGATCGTCCTCCACCATCTCCTTTGTCCTTTCTTCTTTCTCCGTGCCACTTCAACCACTTTTTCTGATTATTGGATGAAGTTGACTTGTAGGGTTATCCGGTCCTTCAATTTGTCGGAAGAATGATCCTGGTTGAAACGGTTTTGTCCTTGAAGAGGAAGAAACTATCCTTCATATACGGCCACCAAAAGAGTTTTGAATCATCAGATAAGATTACAGGCACCCTTGGTTGGATTGGATGGGTCGTTTTACGGATGGGCTAGCTACCACAGAAGCTATTTGGAGGATGATCGTGATTTTTTCTGCTGGGATTCGGATTGAAGCTACCTGGGGCCCTGGGGTTGCTTAATCCAACACGTGAGGAATCAACAGCACATATTGACAGTATTATTTTTTTGCGACTCTTTCACCAAATCTCTATAGCAACTGCCGTCTCTAGTAGAATAATTAGTTATAGTCATAGTATGCTACAGTAGAATATGATATAATATGTGTTTTGCTCTTTTTGATGGCATGTCTTTGCTTTTCAGAATGTTTTTTTCCAGCAAATTCTGAATTTTCCATATGTTTTGCCGGCGCATGCTGCCAGCCATATGGTGCCATTGCTTCGGAGAACGCGAACTACTGCGACATGTGTTTCCAAATCCTTGGCGAAAATCAGCTATCATTGATGGATTTCAAGTACACAAGTTTGATTTAGCACGGAGAACAACATGAAAATGCAAAATCGCATTCTTGGGAAGCGTCAAAACCATTCAAAACCTCCAATTCCGGGATCTTGTCCTGCCATCCAGGTAGCTGTTGCAGGCAAGCCCGTTTCTTGGTCCAACTCCAGGGCGGGAACCGCAGGTTTTGGTGATCTTGTTGGTAACATCCACTTCGGACCAAATTTCTCAGTTGCCAAGATGTTTTACTTTGATTTACTCTGTATATTTTGTTGGGTTCCTGGCTTCATGTCCGTATGATTTTTTGTCCATTCCCGCATTGATGATCCCAATTGACGCTCATATTTTTGAGGGACAGCTATGAATCAACAGCCAGCCAGGTTTCATCCCTTCACCGGCAGTGATGTATGACCACCCAGTAACCCATTGTTTTTCGTCGATCTTCCACTGTTACTTTGGGTATGTTTGGGTGGATGTTCCTTGTTTTGCCGGGTTTGAGCTTTGAAGCCTGAGGAAAGACAGAAGACCTAGCGCACTGAGCCTTGACTCTTTACAAGCCGAAAATATGATATGAATCTTCCAAGTTAGCTTCCGGGAAACAAACATGTAGGGGAAATTTCCTATAAATGGATGCGTATGGCTGGGAAAACAATCTATAAATTTAGGTGATTTTCCATTGCCATGTTTGATTACCGGATGGTAAGCGAAATCTACGATATGGACAACCCCCCCAACAACTCCTAGGACATCGTTCCACGGTGAAGTGTCCACATCTATGGTCACTCGCTGGAGGGTATTTTACATCCAGTTTGTTGCGTATATCACTTCCTAAAAGAACATGATTGGATCATGCCATCAAAATTGGTGAAAGATTCTCTGATATAAAATCTTTCTCCAGGGATGGGGAAACATGGGGAAACCAGTTACCCTCTGGTAAACAAACAGTTTGCTATTGAAAATGGCCATAGAAATAGTTGTTTTACCCATAAAAAATGGTGATTTTCCATAGTTATGTTAGTGTACCAGAGGGTATTATTCACCATCGGCAATATTCATCTCTGGAGAGGTTTGAACAAAATCATTTGATAGCACCGGAAATGCTCAAATGCATATTCTATATAAATATTTACTGTGTGTGTGCATCGCTGGGTAACCTTTAGGTTCTGTTTTTATCTTTTTGAATATGCATACATGCAATCCACAGCCCAACATCAAAAGTGCATGCCCAAACCCTTCAAAAGGAGAACTTTACAAATTGAAAAAGCTTGCCGTTTTGGAACCGTTTTGGGTCAATAGATGTCAATAGTTTTTTCTGACAGACATTTCAGGCAGTCAACATCACAAGCACCCAAAAAAACAGGTATATCTAACCATATGTCACCCAGAAATCTTGGTTTAGCAATCTGGGCCAATTTTAGAACGGCCATATCTGTATTGGAGGACTTTTAGGAAGTTGAAAAAATGTAGAGTGCACGCCTTGAAAGTTCAAGTGGAGTTGCTTGATGAAGCGAGTTTGTATTGCAAAAATGCAACGGCTACGGGTTAAGTAGGTGTTATGTTCCGGTTCAAAGGCATTCAAATCCACGACAGTTATTGTGTTTTTGTAATGGGCACATCGGCACATCATGCACGTATTGTCGGTGGAATTCTCCCTCTTTGATGGTTTACACTATTTCCATTAAACATGACCCATCTTCGTTTAAAAGAATTGGGACGGCTGAAATCATGGATTAAACAGGTTCAATCATTACTGATCCCAGATTGAGACTTCCAAATCTATCATTTTTCCTGATGTACACCCCCGCAAAATGGCTCGGCACTGGATGTTTTTGTGGTCCAGGATGCCCTGGGTGACACTCACAGTGTGACTTCACTATGAGGACATCAACTGATCTAACCTGGTGCTGTTCCATTTCCTCGCCCTCAGTGGGAGGGAGCTGTCAGGATGGGCGAGCCGATATTTCGCATGAATCAAAAAAGAACCAAGCTGTGAAAATGGAAGATGCTGTTTACAATGTCTATTTTTAGGGGTCAATCCTTTTCAACAATGGTTTCAACCCGCGTGTTTTTCACTGAAAGCGGATGAAATCTGAAATCCTGCCGTTGAAAAGCTCGAAAAGCACCAGCCAGAGATGGTTTCACTCCTTAGACCTTGGCATCCGGAGATGGCAGGATGGCAGGATGGCACAATATTTGCAAATTTGACCCCCAAAAATACCGAGGTAACTATACCACTAGTACCGCACAAGGCGGTGGCGGAAGTTTCAACCATATGAAACCTATAGGAGAGGTTGGTTGTTGTGAATCACGGATGGCAGAGCGAATCCACTGCTGGACTGAAAGGTGCTTGGAGTTGTGTTTTTTGGAGTGGTTACAATGGTTGCAGTGGTCACGTGGTCGGTCACCTCACCCACAACTGCTGGATGTAGTGTGGTGTAGTGCAGCTGTAGTTGTAGTTGTAGTGTAGTGGAGTTGTAGTTGTGGTGTTTTTAATTAAGGTAATGAGTGTAGGGTAGTGTAGTGTAGTCTAGTGTAGTGTAGTGTAAAATAGCAAAGTTGCAGCTGTAGTTGTACTTAGTGTAGTGTGGTGTAGTTGTAGTTGTACTTGTAGTTGTAGTTAGTGTAGTGTAGTGTACTTGTAGCTGTAGTTGTAGTTAGTGTAGTGTAGTGTAGTCTAGTGTCGTGTAGTGCAGCGTAGTGTAACTGAGTGTAGTGGAGTGTAGTGTAGTCTAGTGGAGTGTGGCGTAGTGTAATGTAATTAGTGTAGTGTAACGTAGTGTAGTTGTAGTTGTGGCTAGTGTAGTGCAATTGAGTGTAGCGTAGTGGAGTGCAGTGTAGTGTAGTGTGATTAGTGTAGTGTAATGTAGTGTAGTTGTAGTTGCAGCGTGGTCGTAGCTGTAGTTGTAGTTGTAATTAGTGTAGTGTAGTGTAGCGTAGTGTAGTGTAGTGTGGTGCAGTGTAGTGTCGCGTACTAGCTCTAGTGTAGTGTAGTTTAGTGTAGGTGCAGTTGTAGCTGTAATTTGTGTAGTGTAGTCTACTGGGGTGTAGTGTAATGTAGTGTAGCGTAGTGTGATGTAATTAGTGTAGTGTAGCGTAGCGTAGCGTAGTGAAGTGTAGCGTAATGTGGTAGTTGTAATTGTAGTTGTAGTGTAGTGTAATGTAGTGTAGTATAGTGTGGTGTAGTGGTCGTAGTTGAAACTGCTACAAAACCCTCACGTTCTTGCTGATTTTTGACAAGGTGCACAATCTCTTGCGCTTCCACGCAAAACCACATCTGAACTTTCAAAAGTGGTCCAAGCATGTGGTGTTTTTTAACATGTTGACTTGGAAATATGCTTCGCGCCACAACGGCGTGCACCTTTTCGACATCTCAACTTCCAAAAGTGCTCCGATACAGGTGTGCTTTGCACATTTTGACTTGGAAATGTGCTTCGCGCCACAACGGCATGCAGTTTTTCATCTCTCATCTGGCCAGATGGCTCCGAACCCGCCTACTTTGCGACCCCCCGAAGCCACACACCATTGGAAAAACACAGTGTTTTGCGACTTTCCTACCTTTTTGCGCACCTGCATCTTCTTTCTTCTCACTCTTTCTCTTCTTTGATCTTCTCTCTTCTTCTCTTCTCCTCTCTGACTCTTCCCGCCTCTGCTTTTCCATCTGTCCATATTGTCGGAGGTTTGACTTCTAGACTTCCTTCGGACATATTTTATTGTTATTATACCGTATTTATTTGGCCGAAATCATCCCCACGAGGCTAAAATTTCCAAGTTGGTGAGTTGCTGCCATAATCAGCCAGGCACATGATATTACATGATACACGGACTGACCCGAGTTTGGTTGCGTATAGTTGCCGCAAAAATTCCTTCGATAAATGCATTTCCCTGTTCAAAACAATAATTTCGGAGTCTTTCCCATGTCAATGCAAGTTCGTACATGAACTATATAGTGGGTTCATGTTGTTTTTTCTGGGCGTTTCATTGTGGGCTGTGTTTTTTAAGTTTCTACTGCGCACATGTTGTTGCCTAAAAGATCATGCAGATCTGCGAGTTTCTATGTTTTGGATGCTGATTTCCTTCAACTTTGGGCCATGACGATGCACATTCAAAAATCACAGAATTGGATGATGTTTGAACAATTACAAAAACCCCTTTTAATCAAGGTAAAAACAGCGGTTTCTGATCAAGATTTCCCTTAAGGCAACCCAATGAAACATAGAAAAAGAAAAGTGCCAGCCAAGAACGTCTCCTCCGGAAGCCATGGGCCAGTTTTGTTTTCTTTTTGCATCTTTTTGCAGGCTAAAAAACCCAAAAATGGCAGGGGAGACAACGTCGACGACGACGCCGCTACGCCCGGTTTTTTTGGGGCCACATCCTTGTTTTTGCTCGACACCAAGAGAATGGCTCGAGATGCCAGAGAAATCATCTTGAGCCGTCTTCGATACCCTCTAGTAATCTGATTGGCGAAAAGCTGATCATTTCTCTTCAAATTTACTGAAGGTTTGAGCACTGGTGGATTTACTAGAGGGTAAATCAGAGGTCAACGAAATCTCAGTATCCACATCACCAGTTCATTTTGGAGTTTTCCATTTGACCAAAAAACGATTCGGAGCCGCATGTACGGGTCCACGACAAGTGGTTCGTTGCGCATCGGTCACGGAGTGGCTCGTAGACGTGAGCGGTTGTGCCCTTGAAGGGCTGCGATGGGCATTGAAAATGCGATAATGGGTATATATTGGAAATTTACCGGGTATTTCATGGCTATATAATTTGTAATTAGTTGTTGTCTTGTTTTTCATTATTAAATGACTAATAATTGCAATTGGTTGTATTTCTAGGTAAATCGAAACGAGCACCTTAATGATTTTGATGTTGTCCAATCGTGGTATTTGCGCGCCGTACGTTGTTTCAGGGCAAAGATTGGGAATGAGTTAGGCTATCCTGGCATCAGTTCAATGATTCATCAAATCTCAGGGTCGCTTGAGTCGGTGTGATTTGGGGCCCATCATGTTGGCAGGTGGGTTTGGGGGTAGCCCGGCCTATCTTTTGTGGGTAGCCTCAAGGGGTTTTGAGTTTCCACAACGGTGAAGGTGTTGTTACTTAAAGCGGCAAAATGCGTTGCTTCAACCAATTTCAAAATCTCGTTGGCCCATCTGCCGCGTCACCTTGAGTCCCCCGTTTCGGCTTCCTGGACTGCTTTCCGACGACCAAATCGGCGCGGCTGTGGATAGCTTGGTTTATGCTTGGTTTATTTGGTTCAGAATTATGTGTGTTTTTCCGCAACCCCCATATAATGATAGATATAATAGAAAAGTCTTTCCCGGATCTTACAGATGATATTCATTTTATATTTCCAGTTTTCCAAGTTCTTCATTTGCTTGGGGAGTTGCTATAGATGCTCTTGAACCACAGGGTAGTCTTGCAGATTTTCCATGCCAAGGAAACGCCCGTGTCATTTCCATGTCCAATTTTGGGGGGGTTCTACTGTTTGGCATTCAGAAGATCATAGATTTCAAAGGCATACGTCCTGTTTTTTGAATCAAATGGAGGTGCCTACCATATATAAGGCCTCTATAAGGGCTATGTAAGGCCTTATATGGTACTAACGTACCTCCATCAATTGGATCCTGGAATTCCCATTGATTTTATGTTGAATGTCTGTGGGTTTCTATTTTAGGACGTCGCCATAACGACAAACTCGCGGATTTTGGTGGATTTTGGTGGGGTAGCGTTTCGGAACCAAAATTTCACAGTTGTTTTAACCATTTAACCAGCGTTTATGTGCAAGTGTCCTGATCAAAATCATTCAATGCCCCATAAGCTTGCAGCGCTTGAGTTTGGATTTGGAAGTGGAGTTTTTGGAAACAATCGTAGCCGGTGAAATCTACAATGTTTGGAGATGTTCCTTTTTTCAATGGGAGATCTTAAGGATCCAATTGATGGAGGTACGTAAACGTACCATATTTCAGGCCATATTTTCTGGGGATATTCCCTGAAATTTAGGCCTCAAAATTAGGCCTTATGTATGGTAGATACCTCCAATCAATCGGTTCCTGAAATGGCCATTGATGTTGTTTTTGTTCACCTGTATCTCCTTAAATACATGGGTAGGTCCGCCACAATCTGTAGCAGCAAAGTAGCCCAAAAAACACAGCATTCCTACCTTGTCCAGACGTATCCATGTGACTGAAGGGCTATATCAGCCATCACCATCCTTGGTAGCATTTTTTAAGTACCGACCGACTACTATTCATCATAGCCATAGAAAATTATCCATGAAAGTAATGGCTTAGATATTGATTATTGCCATTGTCCATGGCAGATGGTTAGATAACCAGAGGGTAAATATGTTTGTTGTTCAGAAAAAGGACGTTAAACATCATTTACCATCTGGTTATTTAACATAGCCATGGAAAATCACAATTTTTAATAGGTAAACCATCTATAAATTGGTTTTTTCCATGGCTATGTTAAATAACCAGAGGATATCTACAAAAACCATTGGTTAAATGCCCAGCCGTCTTCGGCAGGTGGAAAACCAAGGCCGAACAGTTTACTGGCGCAGAAGTACTATGAGTCATGGAACTCAGCCAAGTTCCATTTCTGAAGTTCTCACAAAAACATATTGAGTTACTAGGGTCATTTGGCTATGGTCAAAATGAGGTGTACCCAAAAACAACTGGTGTGTTTGATGCATTTTCTCTTCAATCCCTTGAAGTTACTGGGGGGCCGGCACACAACCTGGCCTTTTATCTGGATTGAAGGTCAAGAACTTTGAAGGCAAAAAAAAAGATGGGGCCTTTATCACCAGAATGGTGCTATGCTATGGGGATATGTTTATGCCATGTTTACCGGATTTGTCGTGGGGTGAAACGTGGCTCAACTCGAAACCTTGGATTTAGATGGATTTAGTCATTTAGTGCAATGATTTTCCCATTGCAAGCTGCAGCTACGCCGATCAAACAGGTTACTCCCATCAAACGCCCTGAGTCTTGACCAAAATATGTGCCTATGAATGCAAGGCAAGCATGATGTATTATGTATTGATATTAAATTTATTGATTTCGCTGGTCTTTTTTTGAAGGTTAATTCAGTTAATTACTTGGCTATGACTTGCTACCACCTATCACATCCCATCACAATTATTAAATGATGATTCACGTTCCTCCGTTGCCCCTACCATTCACCCATCGGTTTTCCCGGAATATTCCCAGAACGCAAACTAACTAGTGGAAAGTGGAAAGGGGCATATAGATTAGTGATTTCCTAATAGTCCTCAATAATATAGAAAGGATGCTAATAGTCTATAATATTCTAGTATTCCTCAAGATGCTAATTCACAGTATAATCAAATATAGAGGAAACCACCGCAACCACCCGAGTAAATCTAGGGCTAAAACCTGTGAATGTAGATGGTTGAAACCATTTCCGGGACATTTGCGGACTTTTTTCCCGCAGCTGTTTTTTATTCCAGTCGGCTTTCAAGCTGGAGTTTGGGCTTGGTCGGAATGGCATTGCCAATCCCAAAGCTGGACATTCCACGCCTTGCCAGAGTTTAACGATTCAGGGACTGGTGAATTGCGAATTGTTCGGGAAACTTCAATCTATAAATGGCGCTATTTGCTAAGCAACTCTCAAAAATGCAGGGCATCTTTGCATATCTCGCGCATCTAAGATTGGTAGGAGTGTCACAGAGTATCCAACTGTTCCTACCTGAGCTCCTAGTGTTCTTTTTTTGGTGTTGAGATAGTGATGGAAGCCTGTAGGCAATCCATGGTTTAGGGGATGAGCCATAGGAAAATTCCAATTGCTGGTGGTTCCTTAAGTAAATGGTAGTAAATGTAATAAATGATGCCACATTGAATTGTGGACTTGTCACATTTGTCATACTCTGGGTGCAGAGCATGTGATCCTCAGGACCTTCACGCCAGAACCTTTGCGGACCCATGGTACTCCTGAGATACTTGGATGATCTTGGAGATGCTGCATTGCTGCAGATTGGGGTGACATATGGTGACATGAGCTTGGAAGGGTTGAGAAATCCAGAAATCAGGTGCGCTGCTGTGCTTTTCATGGCCATAAATTTTCAATCTGAAGCTAGAGCCAAAAGAAATCTCCTAAGTCGCGTGACATTTTTTTCGACCGCCATTTTGGTTCCAGGATAGAAGTATGAGCCGTTTTTGTGTAATTTTCACGGCCGTGGCCTTCCTGGCCTTCCCCGATGTCTTCCTTTTTCCAACTGAACGTCGCCGTCGCGTCAGTCGAGTCCCGCGGGCGGTTTCTGAAAATGACGCAGTGCCGCGACCGGAGCTTCCGACTCGTGGTGCAAGTTAATGCTTTCCATGGGTTTTTCATTGGGAAAGGGTTTAGGGATGTGTAGATTGTGTAGGCTTTTAGGCTTTTTCAAACCTGGCCTTCAGAAATCTCCTTAAAACTCCTGTGAAGACGCCCCATTTTGGGGATAGGCCCTGATTGATGGTTCCGGCTTCACCCCAACATGTTAGGAGGTAAAATTCACGCGTTTCTTTCCTAAAAGAAGCGGGTAAGTCATTGAAAAAATCCAATTGTAGCCTCTGGTAAACATACAAAAAACTATGGAAAATCACCATTTCTAATGGGTAAATCCACTATTGCTATGGCCATTTTCAATAGCTATGTTAAATTACCAGGGGGTAATCTCCATTCATCACCAAGTTGTTGGATTTCGATGGTGAGATCAACCCATCCTCCAACAGCTGTTTGCTGGCTAATATAACAATAGATTAGGGAAGTGCTAGCCATAAACTACACGTATTGATGCATAAAAAGATAGCTGATACTCAACATCACCCAACATAAGTAGTTTAATAGAATGTTTTTGTTGGTAAAGAATACCAAATACAATCTCAAATAGATAGATGGTTTGATGACAGATATGTGACTCAATGGATTGGCTTAAGGGAAAAATAACCGGAAACCATCGATTTTCCCATGAAATATGGGGGGCTTCCATGGGGTTCCTGCATTTTTTCCCACCAATCCATTGACATGTCCGTTTTTCGGATCCCCTTTCGCGCGTAGGAACTCCACGGAGCTCATGTGTCGTCAAGCCGCTGAGAGCGTCATGCGCGCCTATCGCGATGGCTATACCCGGCAGGCCGTGAGGTTGCGCTTGGATGCAGCGTATTCGGGACAGGAAGACCTGCGACTTGGGCAATTTTTGGGTGGTGATGTGGAAAATTGATGCACTGTGGGGCCCCGCAGTGATGTTTGTTGGTTTATAAACCCCATTAACTATAGTTATAAGTACCATAAACCATAGTTATTGGTGGTTTTGGTTGTGGAAAATTGATGATATTGATGTGTGTTTGGTGAAAATGGGTGCATATGCTATATATGACATCAACATGGGGATGGATGGGATGGTGCATCTTGTTTTTAGGGAAATTTCAGGTAGATGCAAGTGCCCCAATGGCATGATACGGGAACAGCAAGATGAGCAGATCCGCTTCAAAAGACGGGAAAAAGGGACTTCTCCCATGCCATTTGCGTCCAGCCAGCATAGATCTAGTTCTTGGGTCATTTCCATATTGGCTTAAAAATTCATACAGATGGATGCTCATCAACCCTCCCAAGTCATGTTTCTAGGTGAATGATACCAACCACCAGGACGCCACTCAGTGGTTAATACTTGAATTGAGCAGGAGCATGCGAGATTCTCCAACAAGAAATCTTCGAAAAACTAAAACGTCATAGAATAGCTTTACCTTGGAAACACATTCTGTCATACTCAAACCTTAGTCATCTCATTTAAGATTGAGTTGAATAGTTGAATTCGAACATGACGAAAAAATCGGATGTTTTCATCTCTGGTTGCGACCCTGGACGGTTAAACATGGTTAAACTCCGTTAGACCTCATTAGACCTCACCGTCTCAGGAAGGCGTTGCTGAAGGCGACTTTGCCCTTGGCCAAATCCTTTGCCACGAAGCTTTGGAACGGAGAAGCCCTCAGAGATCTCAAGACTTCCCTGGTGCCTTGGAGTGAAGGGAGTGAAGGCTTAACGTATCTTAGAATGTTTCTTGAAATACATATGGGGTTTTGCTGAAATGGGGCTATCCCCAAATCTCAATTTATAGATGGATTTTCCCTTATAAACCATCCATTTTGGGTATCCCCATTTATGGAAACCCCCATATATGGTGTGTATATACTGGAATTTTGATTAATTATGTCGATTGGAGGTACACCATTAGACAGAGAGACATGTCAATCTACAACAGATTGTGCTATCTATAGTTGAAAAAATGGGCACATTTCTTTTACAAACTCGCAGAGACAGAAAGCAAGAGAGAGAGAAAGAGATATGTATATAATATATATATACACACAATTGCCATATACATATGTGTATATATATATGTATATATATATGTGTATATATATAATATGTATATATATATACATATACACACTTCACTTGCTATCATTTATCCACCTGAACGGTCAGTGTATCGATCTGAGGTGGATGACGATGTCACGACCTTACTCTACAGATGCTCAGCTCAAAGATGTGCTTCGTGTCCACTCCCACCTGGGGAAGTGGCCATTTTGTGTGCGAGAAAACCAAACCCCGTAAGTCGGGTTTGTCTCAAAACGAATTACCCCAAAATCCCATGGAAAATCCCATGGCTTATCATGATTTATAATAATCTCTAGTTCCAAATGTCGTTTTGGGTAGCGAAAAGCTGCGCCTCTCGTTGTGTCCAGACGCAGGAGAGGCGGACAACGCGCTGATGGATGCAGCAGTACTCTACCTACCCTCGCGGGAGGCACCCTGCCAGATTATGGAGTCCATAAAAGGGTGGTATATAATGCGGGTAAAACCATGCCGTAAACCACCAATTTGGGAATGGTTTATACTATAAAAATGGTGATGACTGGGGGATGGTTTATGATTGTTTTACCCACATTACGCCAAAATGGATGGTTTATAATGGAAAATCTTATTAAAATTGATGATCTGGGGATACCCCCATTTCAGGAAACCTCCAGATCTACCGTCATTTATTCAATGACTTGACAAACTTTCACTGGCCGACTGAAGAAGATGATTAAGCACAAACAAGGATCCACAAATAATCTAAAAAGGCAGTTGCCTTGCGTATTTGCATATCCCATACTTATCACAATGATGATTTCTTAGATATTCCTTTGGTCGCTTTCATAAAATTCAATAAAAATCATGCAGACTTGCTGTGGGACTGCAAAGTAGCGACCTGGGAGTAGTGTTAGAAGAGGTCAACAATTAAAGGACACCATTTCTTGCCCTTTTCTATGTGTTTTGTTTGTTTTTGTTGGGAGTGTTTTGTGTTGTTTGTTTGGTTTTGCCTGCATTTTATTGGCAAACGTGGTGCGGTGACACTGACAAGCCAGGATGTCGAAAATCCTTTGCGATTTCGATCTTCAAGGGGAATTCCTACTAAATGCAAGTCATCAGTTCGGATTTCCTTGATTTTCTGATTTCTCGAAATGCTAAATGTCCAAGCATCTATGAGCCTTAACGCCACAAGATCTGATTATGACCTTAAGCAACAAAAATCTACACCCCAACAGGTTACGAGCCTGAAACCGCACAAATCTCCTGACCCTTTACACTCGTATGGCAGCAAAAATCTATGAACCTTCAATCACATAAATCTATGAACGTTGAGCCCCAAAACCTGTAAGTCTTACACTGCAAATGTCTATAAACATTAAACCCCGAAAATGATGAGCACAAATCGTAAAACATCGCAAATCTACCAAAAACAAATGAGCCTTGAACCCTAAACTTCCATGAGTCGTAACCCCCCCAAGCCGCTGAGAAAAACGCAGATCAGAGGTGTCCCATGATGGGGAGCCAAGAACTGTTCATCGTACAGTCTTACCTGTGGAGGGCCGTTTCCCTCTTCCATATGTTGACCTTTTTGATTTTATGTGGCCGCATTCTTCTCATTTGCTCTCATTGCATTTCACGTTGCTTCATTTTGTTTGATATTTTCTCACTTGAACCAGTTTGAAGTGTCTCATTGTTTCTCATAGTTTCTCCGTGTGTATTGAATTAGTTTTAAGCTCATTTTTTTGATCCAATGCATGTTTTATCCTTTCTCAGTTTGCTTCATCTTGTCTTAGATGTTAATAACTAATAGGTTCCCATCAAGACCTGCACTTTAGACCCTAGTGGATATTACGACCTTGTGGACCACCCGAAAATGATTGCCTTGCAGTCTTTCAACGGAAGCGTTGGATTTTTTTGTGTGTATAAAAACCTATATATCTATTTTCCAAATGACAGGATATCTCCCAAAAGATATGTTGCATGTAATCGGTTTTTCAAATTCCAATATTAAGCTCCTTTGTTTATCAATGTCAAGCCATTTTTGCCAACATCTGCCAATGTCCCCCTCTTTCTCACTCTCCGGCCTGAATTCTATTCGATATCTATTTGTACAAGTTCTTATCCAGTTGGGGACGGATCAAAATGCCGTATAACATGTAAATTGCCACATAAATCCGTATGATATGTGATATCATGATACTATTTGATACATTGATGAGTCAATCGTTTACTTGGATTCGATAACAAAATTTGAATTACAAATATCAAACTCAAAAAATGGAATGGATCAGGTTGAGGCTCCACTTCTCAACATTTTTCGGGTGGCGCGGCACAGGTAGTGACTTCACCGAAGTTCACCAACTTCTTCCAAAGTGCCTGGGGCGGTGATTTTTAGCTGATGTATGTTGATATGTTATTCAAAAGTTGTTGACAAGTTGGTGGCTGGATGTGACTGGTTTTCCATTTCCAGCCACTTGGGGCATCCTCAATGGTGAGTTGATCTGCTAACATGGCACCCCTAATATTTCATAGCCAAGCGTTAATCATTCCAACATCGTCGCCCCTCAGGTGGGGATGCCTTCGGATGAATCAACACATCAGAAACCCATCAGAATCCCGTTATCAATTGCGGCAATGTACAGTTGGACAAGCCCATTTCCATCCAAATGTCGCCAACCTCCAGATTCTCGTAGGCTTTCATGTGGTGAATGCCCATGGGTTTTGGAACAGACCATTCCCAAACAAGAAACACATATCGGGATACACAACCCATCCATGGCATAAGAACCATATTTTGTTGTACTCGGTATACTGGGCCTTTCCTTTGGTAGTTTTTTCATCAACATGTTCGGAAAACGCTACGACACAGTTTGTGACTTTAAAAATTAAGGGCAAAAATATGGATTTATCATAGTTGATCATCATTTTCCCATCATTTTTCCCATCATTTATCATGGTGACCATCATTTTTCCCATTTTTCCCATGGAATTGTCGACCTTTTCCAGGTATGGGTGACCGTTTGGTGGTGGTCACGAACACCGAAAACGCCGCCGCGGGGTGGAGAGTCGAAAATATGGGCGCCGATTTCTATGATGGCTCTGAAGCTTTGGTCAAGCGCTGGGCGCAAAGAATGGGTTGTAAAAAAACCAAGAAACCACATGAAATATCATGAAACGCAAGAAAAACATGATGGTTTATCAACGTTTATCTATGTTTATCATGGCTTATCAACGTTTATCTGTGTTTTTCTGTTTTTTTGCCAGAAATGTTGATGTATTTTGTTATGTACACCATTGTCCGATGCCAGTTGAAATAGCTGCAATGGTGAAGGGAAAAGTGACGAAACCGATGGATTTGGAGCTGTCAGCTTCATGCTCCGTCCGTGTGACGTGCAGATCAATGATGCACACAGTGGTGCTGTTTGAGATTGTTTCTGTGAGGTGCCATGTAAAACTTGATGGACACATCTGGAAGCCTCAGGTTTTTCGGTTTTTCATTCACACCTCAGGACTTGGGGCTGGAGGTATGCAAAGTTTTCCAACAGCAGAGCTACTACTACCAGCTGGTGCCCATCAATAACTGGCAGGTCACCTTTTTTCGGGCGTATCCTCATCCTTGGGAGCTGCTTGGCCGCAAAATTCTACAAATCTACATGAAAATATATGAAAATCATGAAGCCACGAAAGTTTTCCATGAATTGGGTATGGGTCCGCTTTAAGGCAAAAAACCAAGAACACCAATGTTGCTCATGTTCAATAGGACAGCATCGGACTGCATTCAACTTTGGGGTGCCTTATGCTGCCCAAATCATCCCAGCTCGGTATACCTTGACAAAAAGGTCCTGGTTGTCATGTCATGGCATGGTTGTCATGTCATCTTTTTTGAGGTCACCTCTTCAATACTCTCATAGCTTCTAGGCCTGCTGATTTCAGGTGATGTTCGCTGTATCCTGATGAAAAATCCTGCTAGCTGCGAAAGGAAAAAGCGATGTACATTGCATCCTGTCCGGTTTTATCCTCTCATAATACATATCCTATCCACATTTTGAACTTGACATGTACCTCCCTTGCCGCCATGGTCACGTCATATTTCATGCAACATCTTCGATCTAGTGTAAGCTAACATAAAAGATCGCATCTTCAAACGCAATGGCTGTCACGTCTACCATCACAGTCTCTAGTATAAAATCATGTTCTTTTTACTGGCGGGCACAACTTTCAACTGCAATGTCATGTCATGTACAATTTTGCATCTGCTAATGTTATCCCATGTACGCCACACATACAAGTTGTTAATGTCATGCCACATGTGTAAGTCACGAGGACAAAGTGCTCTTAGCAGGTTCGCTTCACCAAGTGGTTCGAGGAACACACGTTTTCCATCAGGTTAGCGGATTGGAGTGGAGCTTGATGTTTGCCCTTTTATTTGATTTTGACTGGTGGACACACCTTACCAGCTAAGAAAAATGAGGGGTATCTTCTCAGGTGCAGTTCCACTTAATAGATCTTAATAGTAAGATATAGTAAGTATACCATCGTAATTCTGGCGGTTATATTCTGATGTATGCTCCTAGAACCACCATGATTCTACTTTTTCTTCACCGCACCTGCACCTCTACAGCTTCGCCTCAGGTTATGGATCGAAGACTTAGAATTTAATCTGGTAAAGCTGGGCGAAAGTGAACGGAAACCCAGTTATGATCAGATCATGGCTTGGATGGAGGCTCGCGTTGGGTAGTTGGGTGCAACGTTGCGGGTATGGGGCTATTCATTCCTACGAAATGTCCTCAGTAGACCCCGACATGAACAGATGCAACACCAAAGGGTTTCTGGGAGAGTGTGGCTGTAATACTAAGGGGAGTGTTTTTGGTGAATTGACGTGAAAAGTCATGAGAACTAGAGTCAGAGGTGTTTTTTTGGCTTTTTAAAGTAGGAATTCAACCGTACTTTCACAGAATAGTGGGGTTGAACCAGTGGCAGTTGGGGTAACCATTATCGAAACCGCCACGAGTTGGGATATAAAGATGGAAAAATTGCTGAAACTCATCACTGTCTTAGCTGTGCCACGTTCATCCATTTTCTTTGCTTTGTTGATGCTTCGGCGATAAAATCGCGAGAAAAAATCTGCAATTCGGGAAGCTTGGGCTCTGAGGAGTGCGTGAATATATGAATTTAACTTGCAGCTGAGAATAATTGCGACGCACGGTCGCTGAAATCATGAGTTAAAAGGCAAAACAATGTGACACAACTAGCAGCAGCGTGCTTCCGCAAAGTTCAGTGTCCGTGAAAATGATCACCAGGGCGATCTCACGGCTTGCACCCCAACTGAAAACTCATGAAAATTCAGAAGTTTCACCCATGTCTGGTGTTAGTGTTCCGTAAATTCAACTGATTCATCGATTCCTGGCTTCATTTTTAAATGTGTTTGTTTTGCTTCCGGTGGTGTTACTTAAAGTAGGATAGCCCTAAGTATCCTAAATTTGATGGTTGAGAACGCCTTTTTTATGAAGTGTATCTATGTGTATCTATCTCTTTTACTCTTTTTTGCATTTTGTTTTACTTCTACGCGCTACGCTTCTCTACCATACAATACAGCTCGGCAATTTTCGAGAGCCGGGACAATCTCACCTCTCTCGTGATTTTTGATAGCAAGGGGAACCATCCCAAAATGAAAGACTTTGGTTGGACAGTTGGGCAGTGTTATATGGTGTTATATTTCTATTTTTTTCGCCGAGTCAGACATGAACCTTACCAAATTGTAGACATCTTGGTTCAATCATGAATGGTAAGCATCCGAAAATAACGGACAGCAACCATATTTAAGATATATCAGCAAGATGAATAGTGTTATAGTGTAAGTTCAGCTAAACAACTTTGGCGCATGCATAGTGGAAAGAAATTCCAAACATTTTTGGATCTATCCCAAAATTTGCCCATAATTTTCAAACTAATCCTCTTTCGCCACCGATTGTTGGAATAAATATTGGACCAGAAAATAGTGCACCCCAAAATCCAGTGCTTATCCTCAAGTGCCATCTTGGGGTGCAGCATGCTTCGAGGAAATCCTGCACAAAACGGCCAAACGTTTGATGGGAAAATATATGAACACGTCATTAGTTTCCTGTAGATGGATGATGATTGATGTTCATTCAAACCGTCCCATGTTCACATGAACAAGAAACGGATTGCTGCCCTGTGCTACACGTCCCATAAACAAGGCCTATGAAGAACGTGCCGGCGTGCAAGCTTTCCAGAAGCTGGACCAGCAATGGGATGATGTTTTCCATGGGTTGGTGACTGTTATGGTGTTGATTTTCATGTTTCCCACACTGCATCATTTTGCATCCATGTCTGCACATATTCTTACACCTTCACCTCACAAAAAAAAACATGTTTAAAAGATGTTGTTTCTTAAAGTCAGTTTGCTGTCTTTACCTGCGGTTGTTTTATCACAGTCAAGCTTTAGATTGATACCGCTGTTCCATGAAGTAGTATATTCTCTGTATGTCATCCCCTTTCCTTGTACATATCGATATTAAATTCAATTGTTTTCAGCTGGTAATATTGAATGTTCAAGACTTCCCCGGTCCCTGGTGAAGATTCGCCCCTCTATCTAGTTTCTAGATGCCCCGTCTCACATTTTCGGCGACGGAAATCAGATACGAACACGGTGAATACTTTATTGATGGATTGATAGCCAATCATGGGCATGTATTGGGTATATCAATCCATTGACAAACTGATGAAAACGATTCCATTGCAGAATTGGATAGATAGTACTGGCTTTTTTGCCATACATGGGCATGGATTTCCCAAACCAGATTTTGCATAATTTTGCCAGGTGTCAAGCTAAAGCATGTTAAGGTAAGTTAGCCAAACCACTTGGTTGAATAGTTTAGTCTTAGGTGGTTCTTATTTTACAAACAACCATCCGTAAATACTGAGCAAAAGAATTATGTGTGTAAAGACAAAGTAAGAACTCACGGGGTATGTGTTTTCCAAATATCTATATAGTTTTCGTTTAGGCAAACGGCCGACTTGTGTAATCGAAAATTGGGAAAGATGGGGAACGTCAAAATTTGGACCTTGGATATTAAGGTATGTTTTACATGCTGGGGCCCGAAAAGATCATGACTGCTTAATTTTTAGTAATTATGACCATGTTACGATATTCCCCCATCTTGATACAAGCCAATGTGTTCAAATGAGTTGTTTGGAGGCAGCACATCCAACGGTTTGAAACCTCTGCTCTCCAAGATGAAATATGACCCATATTCATGTCGGCTTGTGTAAAATGGGGCGTCGCAATTTTTTCACGATTTGGAAAGTCGCTTTTCTTAATTCAAAATCATTGAAACATCCAGGGGAAATGGGTCATACCCCATGTTCAATCAAACGTTGGTCCTGGTTTGGGCCCAGGAAAGTGGGCAAATTGCTGCGCGACAACCAAGAAAAATTGGATCCCAATGAAGCGGGGCTCGCTGTAGGGACCTAGTGCCGTGATGTCGCGTGGCCTGATGAACTGAAGACTTATGGGGATCAGATGATCAAACCCACGAAAAATACCATACTTTTCGGGGAATAAAACATGCTGAAATCAATGGCAAGGCCTATTTTTGAGGCCTATGTAAGGGGATATCCCCACAAAATATGGCCAAACATATGGTACTAACGTACCTCCATCAATTGGATCCTGAAATTCCCATTGATGAAAGGTCCAGTGAAAACTCGTTTGGTGGGACAGGCACCAAGGTGTTTAACAAAGAACGGAATTGCAGAGAACCAAATGAGCATTTAGATGCTTGACCCATCAAAACAAGAAATTAAGCCAATCTGGGATTTAAAAGATCTGGATTTAACCATATGACTGAACTCTAATCACAGAAATTTTAGCCAATCAAAATGGGACGATAACAAATAGTGATGGAGATTTCTTGGGAGTATCTCCAATAAATGGCCGCCAAAAAAAAACTACAAACTGTGTGAAATAAGAAGTTCTATCCGTGAAAATATCCCTAAGGTTATTTCCCGAGGGATCGGGATTGCTGGGCCCCCATGATTGGATTCTCTTAAAATCTGGTGACTCATGATGACATATCTGTCAGAAAATGTAGACAGCATGTTTTTGTTCCAGAATCGTGGGTTTGAGATTGTTTAGAAATTGAAATTGCTGGGCGTGACACAGTGCTTGGACTTGGTAAAACGCTGCTGAAATTGCTGAAACCAACTTATTAGCTTCATTTCGTCGGGCAAAGCGGAAACGAGAAAGTGCAAAGCTGCCTTTCTCCTGAAAGAATAGCCGAATAGCCGTGGCGGGTGCTTCTGCCATTCAAATCCGAAGTTGGTGTTTTTGACCCAGGAAAGCTGATTTGTTCTCTTCAAAAGTTCAAAATGTCCGAAAAATGTCCGAGAATTCCTTTCGAATTAGTGGTTGCCGGTAAAACTTGATGAAACGAAACGCTGCTGTTGGCAAAGTGGCACGAAGCGATGTCCGATTTTCTCACTTTTCCATCCCAGAGTTGATCGATGTCCTGTGGGATATTCGGCACAAGGCTTAAGTCATGGTATGTCATGGTGTTCAGCATGTGTTTACCGTTTACCCGTAATCAAACATGGTCGCGGGAAATCCCTTTTAAATATCTATGAATGAAGGTGTTGCATGGTAAAATATATTAAAATACGGTAAAATCATCTAGACTCCAGACATGGGGGATTGTCCATGGCCAACATGTACCATGATATTCATCATGTTCATCATGTCCATCGACATTCTCACCATGAGGAAAAGCTCTAGGAAATCATGTTCCCAATAATCTACAATCAGCACATATCAGCGCCCATTAAAACCTATCATGGTTATGTGTTTTACCCACATGTCATCAGTCCATCAGTCGTCATCCAGTCGTTACCTCACGAGATCACCCGGTTATCCCACAAGTCACTGAGACATGTTTCACCCCACGGATTTCCTGGCGTCCGGCAAAGCAGCATGACTGGAGGGTCAAGGGTGAAGCAAGGTATGGTTTAGACAAGCTGGCAACTTGGAATTTGGGCAGAATTCTCATCTTTAACATGCGTTTCTCCTTTTAGAGACCTCGACCTCTAATCAAAGGAAGTTTAGGGGGAGAAACTTCCGTGTTACGGACTTTTAGAATGTCAGGGAAAGAGTTAGTCAAAGAAAGAGTTAGTCAGGGAAAGAGTTAGTCAGGGAAAGAGTTAGTCAAAGAAAGAGTTAGCAAAGAAACAGTAGTCAGGGAAAGAGTTATCAAAGAAAGAGTTAGTCAAAGAAAGAGTTAGTCAAACAAAGAGTTAGTCAAAGAAACAGTTAGTCAGGGAAAGAGTTAGTCAAAGAAAGAGTTAGTGAGGGAAAGAATTAGCAAAGAAACAGTTAGTCAAAGAAAGAGTTGTCAAAGAAACAGTTAGTCAGGGAAAGAGTTAGTCAAAGAAAGAGTTAGTCAAAGAAAGAGTTAGTCAGGGGAAGAGTTAGTCAAAGAAAGAGTTAGTCAAACAAAGAGTTAGTCAAAGAA
>CAMXCT020006796.1:0-312500 GCA_947184155.2 Cladocopium goreaui
ACGCAGGTTCGGCTGTACAAAGGGTATGTCACCCCCAAAGGTTGACCATCGTTCGAACGCAGGTTCGGCCGTACAAAGGGTATGTCACCCCCAAAGGTTGACCATCGTTCGAACGCAGGTTCGGCCGTACAAAGGGTATGTCACCCCCAAAGGTTGACCATCGTTCGAACGCAGGTTCGGCCGTACAAAGGGTATGTCACCCCGAAAGGTTGACCATCGTTCGAACGCAGGTTCGGCCTTACATGGGATATGACAAAACGTCATATCCTTTGCACAGCATGATCCTGCCCAAACACTTGTAAAGTGCAAACTTGACCATCATTCGAACCCAGGTTTGGCTGTGCAAAGGGCATGACACATTCAAAAGTTGACCATCCATCAATCCCAGGTTCGGCTGTGCAAAATTATAAGAAAGGCCAGGGTAGGTGTTTGACTTCAGTGTGCATGGCATGGCATGGTCCAACATGCATGGAGTGTCATCGGACGTGAGTCAACGCGTGGCATGACATGAAGAGCATGTGCAAGTGTGTCAAGTGAGGCGGCACCTGTTTTCCTTTTTCTTGCTTCCCATCGCAAGTTTCCAGATCATCATCCAAAACTGACATGCTAAAATCAGCTGTCAAGCATCAGCGGCCAATCAGACCCATGCGAAGAAAAGTGATGGTAGACAGCAGCGTGCCCACCTGTGCAAAAGTTGATCAAGTGCCTTATACAGGAACAAAAACGAACATACACACGTGCCTCGGCCAGGTGCATGGAATTGCCCAAGAGGTACTTCAGACCTGCTTCGGTCTGCCCACCGAAAGGTGTGCCCTTGTGGCCGAAAAGGCAAGCAAACTCAGCAGCTTTCAGCTCACGGCCAAGAGCAAAGACCCACAACGAGGATGTTGTGCAAACAGTTGGCACCACCCCATCATCCCGAAACTGGGTGCGATCAATGCTCTGGCTTTTGTCCAGAATTGCGAAGCTTGCTGACATGCTCGATTTTTGGGTCACCACATAGGACATGATGTTCATCATTTTGCGCTCGCGGCATGACATAGGGCCCAAGATGCCGTGCAGCTCCAGGCATTCGATGTAAGCTTAGTAACAAAATAGCAGTCACTCAAAAAGCTAATGCACAAACATGCGAAAACCAAAACGTGGCCAGTCACTCCAAGTGCTGAAAGGTTGCACAGACGGTCCAGCTCATCTTTGACATTCAAGTTTGGCAACGTTTTTTTCAAGTACTCATCCTTGGTGGTGACATGATGGAGATTCACATGTTTTTATACAGGCCCGATCTTGTCATCATGTTTGGATTCTTGTAGCTAAGGGTCATGGAGCACTCTCCATGTGCATTGGTCCTCACCCCCTTTGCACTTATTGCACTTGCATGGGTGGTGCTGGCACTTGCTCCAAGGAGAGAGCTGGCAATTGCAACGAACTTGCTGGATCTCACCCAAGGTTGCGAAAGCATGCCTAAAGACCAGGGCAAGGCAATGTAGTCTTAAGTTCTTTACATGTGCAAGGCAAAGCTATGCATATAAACGCACATGCACGAATGCAGGACTGCACAGCAGCCAATCCAAGATACAGGCGGGACCAATCAATCCTTGGTCTTGAAGGTGGAACATATATACTGGATCTGACAAGGAAAAGCAGTAATGTCCGTATTCCATACTAGCAACCAAAAAAGGAAGCCCTAGCTGTTTATACTTTTTACATGTCTGGCAAATTCCATTTAGGTTGGCTCACAAAAAGCCCCCCACAGGTCACATTTTTTCCTGTCTTTTTCGGGGGACCAACCCAAATATTAAATTGGCATGCATGTCCATCAAGAATCTGAGTCCTCAAGTTCAAGAATGTCAGAAAGTCTGGCATCACGTCAGCTGCCAGTGCGGCACATGCCCGGTTCAGCTCCTGCAAGATTTTGTCCTTTGGGACCTGACAGTCGTGGGCACCCACAACATAAAAACGAGGTCGAAGCATGGGGAAGCCGAAGTTCACTGGCGAGCGGTGCTGCAAAGTAACAAAGGTGTACCCCTCAAGCTTTTCTGTGAGGAAGGACTCCAGAAATTTCAGGTCGTTCGACTCCCCGAGCTCGTTGGTGCTTTTCACAGCCATAGTGTCGACGCACTCCAAGACAAAGCATTTGGGTTTCTTCACAGCAATGGTGTGAACAGATGAAAAGAACGGATTTGAGTTCTCATCGTCAAAGCCTTTGCCCTTTCCTCTCCTATAAGCCGGAGCTCATGCCTATGCCTTATGATTTATGAGCCTTATGATTTAAACCCCAGTGGGGCAGACATGTTTGCCCTCCTTGAAGGCAGAAACCCCTGACTTGGTTTTCCAAATCACGTGCATGATTTTTTTTTGGCTGCCGCGACATCCAAAAACCAAAGAACTGGGGTACCCAACCCCTTTTCCACCCCCTCAGGATTGGACTTCCCTATGCCAGAAATTAAGGTGGCACTTTGGAAAATTCATGTGCAATAGCTGCCTTTCCAAAGATGAAGGAAACATTGGTTCCAAAACTTGAGCCTTTGTGTGGTACCACATGAATGTGACATCATGGCATGGCATGGCATGACAAACCTGACATGACAAGCCATATGGACTGAACCTACAGCGCCTTGACCATGGAGTGCAAGGGAATCCAGCGCCATACAGGTCAATGTCTGGAAGGCTTTTCCCACATGTTCGTCAAGATGTTCAGATCCTTGAGTTCACCATCGTCGGTGAGGACCCGCTGGGTCACATCAGCACTAATCACCTTTGGCTTCAGCTTCTGCAGAAACTCTTGGCATTTTGAGTCCCTGTCCTAAGGTGGCTTTAGGTGTCTCTGTTGGTATGCCGAGAAAAGTATAAAATATTTATAATATGAACCTGACAAGTGGTTTGGAAACTTAGAGCTAGGTCTCACATGCACTTTCAAGCTTTGCGCGGAAGTACAAGTTCCCCTCAGAGATCTTGCGCAATTGCTCAAAGACCTGCCTTGGATCTCAAGCGAAACATTGCTGCCAAGAAATGGAAACATCAGGAATCAACCTATAGCTACATCACCTGTGTCGAATCAGCTGATGAAAATCAAACCCTTCAAGATACGTAATGGCCCATGTTTCACTGCTCATTCCTGCGCAATCGCTCATGAGTGTCAGCTCGCAAGAGATTCGGCCGGAAATCTCGGGAGAGACATCCATGATGTGCTTTGCCAACCTCAGCAGTATGTCGTGACAACTGGTATTGCTAATTTGTTTTGGTGGCACTGCTTGTCATCACTGGATATTAATAAATTCAAGCAACATTGCTGCCCAGTCTGGTTGGTTAGCTTCATGGATGAAGTAATCATCATCTTTGCGATCCTAGCTGCGTATGACGATTTTGAGGGCTGTCTGTAGAAGTTTGAGAACGGAAAATACAGTTTTGGCCCTTTACCAGAAAGAAGTAATGATAACCCCATTCCTAAAATTGCTGCATGATTTTATAACCAGTTATAAGTTTATTATAACCAATAAATGACAACGGCAATAACTGTGAAGGTGCTAGAAGGAGCCTTTAAGAGGCCTTGGAGGAATCCTGACATTACCATGACTGGTATCCTGTCCTTGTCATGCTTGTTCCTTTTCCTATCTGCGGGCCCACCCATAGACCCAATCTTCTTCCCCGCTGGCGGCTTCACAGCAGAACGCTTGGCCGATGCTGGTCGCTTGGCTGGTGCCTTCGAAGAAGAGGTGGAAGCAGCAGGTCGTCGCATCACGGGCATTGTCAACACAAATGCCACAAGCAGCTACTTCCTTCAAAGTGTTTCGGGTGACTTTGAACCTGGATACTGCTGCACAAACAACTTAACATGTTCATGGGCACTCATGATCATCATGGGCAAACAGGAAGGTAAGTCATGCCATGTCGTGTCATGTCATGGCATGTCATGGCATGGGCATCATGTCATGTCATGGCATGGACATCATGTCATGTCATGTCATGGACATCATGTCATGTCATGTCATGGACATCATGTCATGTCATGTCATGGACATCATGTCATGGACATCATGTCATGGACACCATGTCATGGACATCATGTCATGTCATGTCATGTCATGTCATGTCATGCTGATCCATGTCGTGTGGAACACAAACAATCATCCCCAAGATGCCCCAACCCTTAAACATCCGCAACATCAACACAATCTGCAGGAGCCCAGACTGTCAATGCGAAGAGGGGGCAACGGTTTGAGCGCCAGACCCCAACAACCTTAACCAGACCACACGAAGAAAACACACAACAACCAACAAACTATGACACTAAAACCCACAACACAAAAACACCCCAACCACCAACAACCTACCACACGATCAACCCCCTCACCACAACCACAACACGTAACAAACCACTGTAACCCTCACACCCAAAACAAAAACCTTAGAACACTACACACAAAGACCGAACTTGACCACCCACCAATCAAAATACGCAAACACACTCCAATCCACGACAAATACAAAATGGAACCACACCAAGAACCCTCCTGCAACAGCTTGGCCCAGGTACCTGGTGCGACAAGACAGTTTTTTTGCTGAAGCTCTGCCCTGTGACATTGACATACATTGAGATCACATCATGTGACATGCATGGTAGTCATGCCATGTGACATACATGGGAATCATGCCTAACAGGAGTCACACACAACCATGTTTGAATCGAACAAGTTGTGTAAACAAAAGGAACAGATGATACTAAACAGTGATAACTTTCAGTTAGCAAAATTGCCCCCACCCAATGGCTCACTTCCGGCGGTGGTCGCAACAAGTGGCCTGGCACAGCGTTGCGAGTGCAAGCGGAAATAAAGACAGTAAATTTCCAGACTCATTTGTAAATATGTCTCAGCTTTGCTGCAGCTCAGATTGCCCACCAAGAAGCCAAATGAACAACCACATGCCCACATGCAAATTCCACACACATGGCTGCCCTTTTTATCCCTCAATACGGTCGAAACCTGTGATGCAAGCTCATCTCCAGCTGTGCCAGTCTGGCATACACATCCGCTGGCACTTGCACAGTTGGCACAGGTGGCACAACTTGGAATGCTGGGGGCGGCAATTGGAAGGGGAATTCTGGGGCCACTCGCATGGGAACTGGTGGAGCTGGCGGAATTGCTGGAGCTCGCGGAACTGCTGGTGGCGGCGGCAAGATGGCAGGTGGGGGGGGAGGAAAAGCTGGTGGAGCAGGCGGTGTAGCAACTCTCCAAGGAGGGGCGCGGATCTCACGAGGCCTTTCCTTGAAGGGAAACCAAGCATGCGACATGTTGCAACTTGCCATCATGGATCACCCAACATGTGCTAAGACATGGCATGGCATGGTATGATCGGGGTTCTACAAGACAATGGCATGGAGCCAGCGTCCTCTTCATGTTCATCATCGTCATCATCGTCATCAATGTCAACGGCCTCAGCGGCCTCCAGAGCAAAGAAAACACAAGCAAGCCACCCAGTTCCATGATATCAGGAAGAGGAAACCTTACAGCATGACCCGCAAACATGAATCGAACCATGTTGAGATTTAACATGATGGCTCGGCTCATCAAATGACATCACATGACATGGTTTTGTTCTTCCTGAGATTTTTATTATTAAGATGACATGACATGATGTGACATGACATGATGTGACATGACATGACGTGACATGACATGACATGACATGATGCGACATGACGTGACATGACGTGACATGACGTGAGATGTTGCGAAGTCCGTTCCTGCGCATCGTCTGTCTGCTCCTCTTTGATTTCCAAGGCCTGGTCGTATCAGCAGCTGGAACTAGCTGGCGAGCAGCGTAATGTTTTGAGGCAACAAACTGGATCCATGAAAGCAGCGTACTACATCCCACCTTTGAGCCCACCAAATAGTCATTCACGTTGGCCACCACTGGCAGATCCATCTGGGGAGTGTCTTCATAGCCTCAATTTTAGCCGCAAGGTAGCTGAAATGCTCTTGCAAGTCAACTTCCGATTCATGACCATAGAGCTTACAACAGTGACAAGTCCGGCGATATCAAGTCAAGGGACGACGCCAGAGATTAGATTCCCTCCTGCAGGTTGTACAGGGAAGAAAAAGGATTGCCAAGATCACACCTGAAGCCTGAAGCCTGAAGCTGGTGTCGAAAATGCAAGCTGCCCTATGCTGCCAAGTTTCGTGAGAGTGGCCACGCTGGGGCAATACAGCTCCACCTCCACCGAGCCCTTGATCCTAAACCAGGTGCTCACCCCACCTCACAAAAGCGAGCCAGAACAGCAAGCAACACCCTTACTACTTACTATGAATTACTCACTTTCAGCTATAACCTCAGCCGTGGATGAACACCTTCCTGTGCCAAGGGGCATGCAAAAGTCACACTTCGATGGCACCCAGCTGAACACCACACCAACACCAGGGTGTTCTTGGCGGCGACCATCACTTCGATCATCAAGCAGAACTGCAACAGGAACTCCATGAAGTTGGCACAACTAAGTTGGGGCAACTGCAGCACACAGACATGCAAATATGTATAAGACAAGTCTGAACATTCACAGTGACCTTTGCAAGAGCCGAAGACCAAGCCCTTTAGAATGCTGACACGGAACGATTCAAGTACTGACTCTTGACAGTGTTTGTCAAATCCGTTGCAGCGGCTTGGCTTCTTGATGCTGCCTGGGCACATGACATGAAGAGAATTTTAGTACAATAGGCATTTTGGAGGGCACACCACATGGACCGGTGATACATGACATCTACAACTATCGGTTCAAGTGCCGGACTGTCACTCATGAACGTGTCGCAGTGGATTTCAAGCTTGTGGAAGCCTCAACAAATCATGGGTGCATGGTGGGCTCTTCCATCAGACATCTACGCAGGAAGTTTTAAAGCTTTTGGCATTTCAACTTTGGCAGCTTTGACGCCCAGCAGCGGTTCTTCCATTCAGCAGCTTTGATCGGTGACTTGTACTCATCATGGAACTCAGGCCGCCTTACTAGCTGTTCATCTAAAATTGCCAGACACATGAAAGGAAACTTTCCAGGGGCATAAATAAAACAGTCTCGGTCAACATGTTTGACTGCTCTGAAGGACCGAGGATGCCTGTAGTCAAAGTTCTTTCCCAGGGCAGCAACCACCAATCGACGGGGAGCCATGGCTGATAGCAGCTTCAAGGTGTCTTTGACAAGGCATGAAATGTCATGGAAACTTTGCACGCTATGTTGGTTGATGGATCGATGTCATGACATGATACTCGAACAAATCCAAAATGCTAGGTAAACATAGTCAGAGATACAGAAGTTGATTGATGTAATGACAATTATAGACAGAGCCCAATCTGCAAAGCGATCAGAGGTACAAAAGTTGATCATGGACCAATCAAAGCATGGCAAACCCCATGGAAACTACCATCACAGATAAACTAACTCAGACAGTCTACAGCTCACACAGGCATGAGCCCGCAGCCCCTCAGCAGCAGCAGCAGCAATTCAGTCGGAGTCACCTTGGGCTAGATGAAGACCACGATCACGACTAAGTTCTGATGAGCCAGTCGCCGACTGAGCAAAGCCGAGGGCCAAGGCAGCTGGCAACATTCAAATGCAGCAAGTCATGCAAGTGACAACCTTAACATGCCATATCATGCAGACGTGTAATGAATGAAGGTGGGCCGAACCTATTTACACGACTCTTGAGACCATCATGCTATGCCATGACACTAGCATGCATGCCATCATGAAAACATGCCATGCCATCATGCTAACATGCAATGCCACGACAAACATGCATGAACATCACCAATCATGAATGGGGGTGGCAAACAGGATGACACAAGTTGCAACATGTCTTGCTTGCTGGCATGCCTTTTTGGGATCCTGATCAAGTAGTGCATTTGCGAGCTCATTGATTAAAAGGGAAAACTGAAAACTGGGATCCATTGATGATCTCTGACGCAAAAACCGAAGGCGGGTGACATGAACCAATTGTCACATATCACCCAACTTCCTTGATCCTACGGCAAAAACGAGGGTTGCCATTCTCATTGAGGAACCCCTTTGTAAATCAGCGCTGCTGTTCGATGCCCGGCCTGACAAGTATGCTCCATGCGGCTATTAAGACGATTCATGATGTCTTTATGATATTTAAGACGATATGCTCCCCAATGACCCAACCCTTTGAGCTCAAGACAGTCATTGCCCCTCCTGGCACATGCGGAACCTCAAGCTGCGGCTGGTGACAAAAGCTTGATACACATATATCAACATGGCATGACATGGAATGAAAAGATTCCTGGGTGGCATGACAAGGACAACTCGTGGCTGACTTTGCTGACATTGCTCCAAGAAGTCTTGCAAGTGGCAGCCTTGGACCTTCCGCGACATGCCTATTATGAAGGCCATGGCATGGTAGGCAAATCAACACTTTCAAATTTCATCCGATAAGGTGTTACATCATATTCACATGTCAATACCTCAAACTCAAACCAACACAAAACTTCAAATGCACCCAAATTGATCTCACACTCAACATGAACCAAATACCTCAACATGCCATTCATGAACCAAATACCTCAACATGCTTGCCTGCCTCTTCTTGAATTCCAGATCTGCCTTAATTTTCCACAACTTCATGAGCACACGGGAGGAGGCTTGCCACTGCTTCGGTGGCACTGCCTCTTCCGTAACCTCCTCACACTCCTCCTCCTCCTTCCACATGGGTTCGTCAACCATGGGTTCATCAACCACAGATTCAAGTTCCTGCTTGGGTTCAAACTTGGGATCCACCTTCACCTCCTCCTTCCCTGCAACCTCCGGCTTCGGCTTGGAGTTGAGCTCAAGCATAAGAGCCTCACGCCTCAACCTTTGCAGCTTTCGTCCCAGCTGAATACTTTTCATTGCACCTCAAACTGTTCACACATGGCGCCTAACATGTATGACATCAAGTGGCATGACACTACATGAAACGACGGAACCTCACATTTCACCACATGAACCTGGCATGAAGTCAAAGTGGTATGGCATCGAGTCAACATGGCATGATCATGGCATGGCATGACGTGTGGCATGGCATGACATCGCACCTGGCATGACATGACATGGCATGGCATGAAATTACATTACATGACATGAGTGGACTTCCAACCCAGGCTGCTTGTCCAATCAAGGACTGGGGGTAGCTCATCCAATTCCCTGAGAGTAAGGGATATAGAGTTCTGGACGATCTTCAAGGTCGGTGGTGGGGCCTTGCACCTCACCATGCAAGGATGTTTTCATGATGAAACCTAACGTGGAGGAAACATGAAAAAACACAAACGTGGACATGGCAACATGTAACATGTAAAGGAAACATAAGGAAACACACAGAGCCTCTTAGGGTTTGGGAACCCAGCGCGAGCAGGCACGACACGCACCATGGCTACAAGTGCAGCAGCTGGAGAAAACAAAAATGGCTGCTGTATTAAAACCCAATCACAAAGCAACGCGAACCCCTGAATGCCACCATGACACAACATGATATAAGATAACCTCATCACAACAACCACGAAACAACATGCTGTGAAACAGTGCGAATTGATCTCTCACAACACGCTACCATGAGACAAGATGATTATATTATTAGAAGATAACCCTATTACAACAAACCCATTCGACAACATTATGTGAGACAAGAAACTAGACCCCTCACAACACAAAATCATGAGACAACATGATATAATAGAATATTCCGATCACAACAAAACCATGAAACAACATCACACAAAACATCCAAACTAACCCCTTCAATCAACTACCCTATAAAAAAACATTGTGATAATAAACTAAAATTCCCCCTTGCAAGACAAAAACAAAGACAACATGATGAAATGATCTTTTAAAACAAATTCTGGATCATTGATACAATCCAACCTGAACCCCTCACCAAACCAGAATCTCTTTTAATCCAGAATCTCTTTTAAAAGATCATTTCATTGTACTTTTCTCCATCTTTGTTGGGGTTGCTATATTTGAAATCTATGGCTAGCCATGATGATTGTTTGGTGCTTCCAACGTGCAGTCAGTGGCAAGCCCCCAACCACGTGGAACTAACTGACGAATTGTATGCAGCATTTACTGGAGGATCCTTACCAATATGCTGCTACTTGTATTATATATATTAATATGCTGCATTCATATGCATGTATGGCTTACCAAAATGGAGTCCTATACACTATATTCACATATATATATATCTGCCGAACATGTCCAAGTTTCTTTTCAGTGAGATCACTGAGTCACTGGTTGGCTTGCTTTTTGGACATAGACATCCAAAGGTTCATAGAATTTTCTTTTTTGGTTTTGTTTGTGGACATTGTCAACTTTAATTTCCAGGGAACGGGATTGATAAGATACATTGGATACAGAAAATAAGGCGCCCGATGTTTCAAACAGCTGGTTCCTAGCTGGTTTCTCAAAAGCCGGGTCGGTGTCAAAGCTCTGGGGTCTGCAAATTCTGTGCCTTTTTCCGTGCACATACACCCCTTAAATGTCATATAGAATCCAGATGAATCTAGACTCTAGACATGCTCATCTCGTATCTGTTGGTTAAAAAAAAATCAAATCCTTTTGGATGAAATTCGCAGGGTCGGCCCGGCCATTTGTTTTTTGCTAGATCCGAACACACTTTTTGAGTATGTTTCCTTGGTGAAATCCTCACATTTTTGAAGACTTTTGGCTTACCCTCTGGTAAACTAACATAGCTATGGAAAATCACCATTTTTAATGGGAAAATCCACTATTAATGGCCATTTTCAATAGCTACGTTAAATTACCAGAGGGTAATTAATTACTTTTGATTGAACCAGTACCCAACACATCTTCAATGGCTCGATTGGGCACTCTCATCTCATCCTCGTTGCACAGCTGCGACGCGTGGTGACTATATCTCGTGCATGTGACACAGCGCTCGTTTCGTGCAGAAAAGCGGCGATGAATTGTTTGAAATGGATGATCTCCTGATCTCCAGAATTTTCCAGTAGACGACATATTCATATATTTGAACTATTTCATACTGAATACGCACCCTTTGGCATATTTAAACTATTTTGAAGTGATACGCATGTGCACAATTAGAGACACTTACTATGTTATAGGGATGGTTTGGTATGTTTTGGTACTGGTTTAGATGTCTTGAGTGTTGATTTCCGACGACGCAAGCCCGTGATGTGCCAGTCACATGAATTTCTGACTAACTTGGCGGATTGAAGCTCCCGTGACATGTGCCTGTGACCCTCATTTAGAATCAACTTACAGAAAGGGTGATTTCAACCAATAGAGTGGGGCTCAGAACTTCTGCAATATGGGTATGTGAAACCTTGCTGGATTAAATGGCTGTGAATAGCTCTTTATCATCCGGCTCAAAGCAGCTTCTGAGACTGCATTTGGGGTTGCTTTTTGTTGGCTTCTAGGGTCCAAACGTCTTCTCAGAGTTTGCTTGAAGCCCTAGGGATACATGCAGGATAGTGTGTATAAGTAATACGTGATAACATATACACACGTGGTAGTCTATTTTATATATATATTATAGAGTATTATATTATAGTATATGTATGATAGTGATTGATAGTGTATATATATATGATAATATATACATATGATAATATATGTATATATATATGATAATATATGTATATATATATCAGAATGATAATACATACATAATATGATAATGTGTATATATACGGTAATGTATATATATATACATATATATATATATGTATGATAATATATATATGATAATATATATGATAATATATATGATAATATATATGATAATATATATGATAATATATATGATAATATATATAATATAAATATATATATGTATATATATATGACTATATATATAATAATAATAATAATATATATGTATATGAGATATATATATATATGATAATATATATATATGATAATATATATATGATTATATATATATGATAATGTATATATATAGAGGATTCTGTAAATTATGTAGGATAGCATATGTATATATATATTGTGTATATATATATATATTTACATGTAATAGTATGTGTATGATAGTAACTATATATTCATGTTATATGATATATCATGTATATATATACATATATACATACATACATTGTGTATATACTGATATACCCCAATGGAAGAGGTTCAAAGACATGATTACTAGCCCTTTTCCGGCCACGAGAACTCACCAGACAGGAGCTGAAGCGACTGTGGCAGGTGAGTTATATGGGTGAGTCCGAAAATCGGGCATAATAGTGGTTATTAGTGGTTAATAGTAGTTAATACTCATAGTGGTTGCTAGCGGTTAATAAACCAAATAATAGTTGGATATGACATAATATGGGTAAAACAATGCCATTGGCACCACCCATGACTGGGAATAGTAACCATACCACCTATACAAATGGTGATGACTGGGGGATGGTTTATTATTGTTTTAGCCACATTACTTGAAATAGCCATTCTAATGGAGGAATGCGAGCATAAACCATCAGAAGGTCATTTGATATACTACTGTACAACCTCGCCAGAAATGGTGGTTAAAATTTGGAATGATTCCAACCACGGTTTATCATGGTTTATTTGCAGTTTGTAAGATATAGGAATGTTCCTTGATCTCTCTTTTCAGACACTACTATGGTTTTCTTTAATTCATTTCCCAGGCTTTGGCATGGTCATGACGCGGCTCACAGCTTCTGTTGCCAATCGAAAACTTTTGTTGAATGACCATACATTGCAGATTGGGTCTTGAGCAAAGTCACAGGCTTTGCGCTGGAAACATTGTGAACCCAATCCCGTAGCACAAATACGCCATCCCCAATTTTGCCAGGAATGGATAGAAATGGTTGGTATGAACCATCGGAATGGAGGTTTAGTGTTGGGTTCAGGGTCAACATCTGACGATAGCCCAGCAGCCATCGGACCTATGGCTATGGCAACGTAAAGACGGATACGAGTGGACCCACGTAGTCACCAATTGGTCCAGACATGGTCAAATTTCATCTCAAAGCATCCAAATTCGGGATAGTTGGGGCGCCAATCATGGCAGTCGATCAGTTGCTTGGCATGGATCAAGGGTGGTTCACCTCAGTCGCTAAGTTGCTAAGCTGCTTCAGTTATATATATATATATGTATTTCTGAACTAGCCCTACTTGCCTTACACATAGCCGGGGTTATCACCTACTTATATACAAACACTGACTGGGATGAACCACCAAGTAATCAGTGAATCGAGATGGTAAGCACAGAAAAGATGGTTTGTCGTTCTTTCCACATGGTTTTGTCTGAAATATGGTACCCCACCCCATTCACTCCTTTATCGCCTTTTTTTAATCCTTTTTTAATAGCCACAAAGAGCCATACATTTAAAGTCAAGGGGCAATGTTCCTTTCAACTTTTAGCTGTACAGTTTTGCGATTCTGTTGGCCCCGTTTTGGCCTCATGTTGAAGCCCTGTTCTACAAGACGACATCGTGGAACTGGAAGACCTTTTGGTCATTTTCCGATCCTAGCGCTTGTCTCGCTACACACTGATGTTTGTGTGGAGTAAACCCTGTTTTTGGCATTGAAAAGTCAAAAATCTCACATGGGGATCCTAAAAACACGTTTTGTTGCTTTAGCATCACCCTGATTTTTTTTTTGACAAGTGAAAAAGCCACCATTTTTCTGCTGAAGATCTGCCAGGCGTGATTCCATGCGCGACTCCAGACACATCGAGGGTGAGCTGGTGAAGACGTGGTTTTTGCGGTGAAGAACCATGATCTCAAATGGGTTTGAAAATGGTGTATCCCCAAATTCAATTGGATTATCCAAGATTATCCATGATTATCCTCATTTTGCACCTTTTTGAATTGCCATTTGGGAGGTTATCTTGACCAACCACGTTTATACGGGCATATGAGTCATCAATCATCCATGGTTGGAGTCGATCAGCGAGATGGGGGTTTCATCCCCAGTTATAAGTTGGTTTATGACACCCCCCAATCTAAGGTATATATATATATACACACACACACCATAAATCCTAGTTAGCCTAATTATAAACCAGCTTAGTATTTAATGGGCCCCGCATTGTAGCCAACAAAAATTGGGTTTATTGAAGGGTTATTCTACAAGTGATCCATGTTGAACTTAACCTTCTGAAATATGCGCTTCTGTCAGGTTAGCATGGGATGTCAAGCAACATTCTTGGAGGCGTTCACTAGTCAATATGGTTTAACATATATTCTTATATATATATTTTGTGCCAACTTGTTTCTGTCCCCAATCCATGTCTCCCAGTCATCAAATGTCACTCATCACACAAAACTCAAGTGTCAACCCTGAGAATCGGATCCCCAATTTTTCCTGCGAAAACGTTTTTTTTTTCCAGGTCTAGAGCCTGTGACTGGCGCTCCCATTTCCATCGACCGCCTGGGCCGCCAGGGGGTTCAGCACGGGTCACCAAAACTGGGATTTCACCATTTCGGATGAACAAAAACTGGGATTTCATCATTTTGTTTTGCAAAACAAAGGGGATTAAGGGGGGGTTTTTAGGCAGAAATGGACATCGAAACAGCACACTTCGGGATGCAACAAAAATGGGGATCCAACCAAGCAAAGAACTGGGATTACCAGCAGAAATTGTGATCAACAAAAGTTGGGGCGTTAGCCTCTGGTAATTTGTTACATAGCTATTGAAAATGGCCATAGAAATGGTGGATTTACCCATCAAAACTGATGATTTTCCATAGTTATGTTAGTTTTCCATAGTTATGTTAGTTTGCCAGAGGGTATCCAATAAGAACTGGGATTTCAAGAGTATGAAATTATATGAAATTATAACGTGTCCAACACAAGTCTGTGTTCGTTCAACCCGCATGCACCATCACCAACCAGTAGAATTCACCCGCTGAATTCATGGGTTGCAGGGACATTTGGACATGGCTAAACAATGTTTGTTTCGATGCAGTTCAAACAATCAAATATTATGCTTCAGTAATCTTTATTATGTGGCTCACCCAAGATGGTTATAAACCATTATAAACCCCGTTTCATTTGGACAAGCCCGGATAATATCCTGCAAAAACCATTCTCGCGAAATGATGATCAATGATACAATATACATGCTTTTGAAAACGAACCCCAGTTGCGGGAAACCGTGTATGTGTTCAAGACACAAAATCATTCGAGGTATTTTAAATCATGGGAAATGATTTTTCACAACAACGCCCATTGTTTGTTTTTTTAAAGGACTTTGAAGCACGGAAAGCATTTGGAGTTATATATCATATAACCGAGAAGAAAAGGCTAGGCTTTACCATCAAAACTGGTCATTTCTGACTGACAAAGATGATCATTTCTCTCAGTAGCAAGAAAGTCGGCGATTCAGATTTGGACCAAAAAAACACCCGGGAAAATGCTGATTTACCCATCAAAGATGTTGATGGAAGTGAGAAATATGATGAAATATGCTTCCAAAAGCTGTTCCGAACCGAGATTTTTGGCTGGCAAACCCAGCATCCTGCAGAACATCTTTTTGGGACACCGATATGAAGAGCCCACTGGGGCTGATCGTTTGAAAAATAGGGCTGTCGATGATCAACCGCCCAAAAACCAGTGGCGTTTGGCGATTCGACGAAGTCCTAAGAAGAAAGATCCATACACAATGACAATAGAAGATCTATACATACTAAGTGTGGATCAATACACATAGTAGAGAATTGATAGTTATATGATATGTTACCAGTAGTACCGCACAAGGCGGTGGCGGAAGTTTCAAAAATAGGAAACCTATAGGAGAAGTTGGTTGTTGTGAATCAGGGATGGCAGAGCGAAGCCACTGATTGACCGAAAGGGGGTTGGAGTTGTGTTTGCTGGAATGGTTGCAATGGTTGCAGTGGTCACCTCACCCACAACTGCTGGATGTAGTGTGATGTACTGCAACTGTAGTTGTAGTTGTAGCGTAGTGGAGGTGTAGTTGTGGTGTAATGTAATTAGTGTAGTGTAGTTGCAGTCATATAGTTGTAGCTGTAGTTGTTTTGTAGTTGTAGTTGTAGTTGTTGTAGTTGTAGTTGTTGTGTGGTTGTAGTTGTTGTGTAGTGTAGTAGGAGTAGGAGTAGGAGTAGGAGTAGGAGTAGGAGTAGTAGTAGTAGTAGTAGTAGTAGTAGTAGTTGTAGTTGTAGTTGTCGTTGTCGTTGTAGTTGTAGTTGTTGTAGTTGTAGTTGTTGTTGTTGCTGTTGTTGTAGTTGTAGTTGTAGTAGTTGTTGTTGTTGCTGTTGTTGTTGTAGTTGTAGTTGTTGTAGTTGTAGTTCTAGTTGTAGTTGTTGTGTAGTTGTAGTTGTAGTTGTAGTCGTAGTCGTAGTTGTAGTTGTAGTTGTTGTGTAGTTGTTGTAGTTGTAGTTGTTGTAGTTGTAGTTGTTGTGGTTGGTGTTGTTGTTGTTGCTGCTGTTGCTGTTGTCGTCGAAGTTAAGGTAAAGTTAGTGAAGTTAGTTAAGTTAGTTAAGTTCATCAGTGTCTACTTTTTCGACATCTTCACGTCAAAAAAGGCTCAAAACCCTCAGTTTTTTACACGTTTGACTTCGAAATGTGCTTCGCGCCACAACGGCGTGCACTTTTTCGACACTTTTTCGACATCTGAACCTCCAAAAGTGGTCCGAGACCGTCAGTTTTTAACACTTTTGACTTGGAAATGTGCTTCGCGCCACAACGGCGTGCACGTTTTCGACATCTCAACTTCCAAAAGTGGTCCGAGACTGTCAGTTTTTAACACTTTTGACTTGGAAATGTGCTTCGCGCCACAACGGCGTGCACTTTTTCGACATCTCAACTTCCAAAAGTGGTCCGATCCTCTAGTGTTTTGTCCATTTTGACTTGGAAATGTGCTTCGCGCCACGAAGGCGTGCACTTTTTCATCTCTCATCTGGCCAGCTGGCTCCGCACCCGCCGCTTTAGCGAGCCTACTTTTCGACCCTCCGGAGCCACAAATCATTGGAAAAACACAGTGAATCGCGACTTTCCTATCTTTTCGCGCATCTACTTCTTCTTTCTTCTGATCTTTTCTCTTCTGACTCTTCTCACCTCTGCTTTTCAACTGTCCATATTGTCGGAAGTTTCACTTCTAAACTTCCTTCGATGATTTTGATAAGTCGAAAGATCATATGGTGAAGAAAGATGATCATCCAAAATAGTAACCACTTTGGTCCATCCGAACGAGGAAACCGGCGCGGTGTTTCCCACCAAGGTCGGCTTTTCCGAAAACTCAAGAAACCCAAGGCAGGATGGAGATGGCGTAGATTTTCTATCTTGGTTTGTGATGGGATGATATACAACCCTTGGAAGACCATTGTTTTTTAAGAGCAATTTTGAATTCCATATTAATTAGAATTACGGGGTGGATACTGGATACCCATCAAACATCATCAAACCCAGTTTGCAGGCGGGGGATACACATCTCGAACTTGTTTTTGCAGGCTGACAGAAATATGTGTCATAGAATTGATTCATAAATGCTGCTGTCAACCATGCATAGAGTTGCAGTGTGTGTGGTTTGGAACCTGTTGAATTTCCATCTCTTCTTAATATACTTGGGAAAATTATCCTAGTTAGGCTATATAAGCATGTCATTTGCTGAAGGAAAGCCGGCAATATGCTTAGCCTCCATCTCCATGATATGCTTTTGCTTCAAACCTGTTTCCTCACAACACCAGATACTGTAGTATATTCTACCCATGGGACGTGCACCAGCGTCGGGTAAGTTTGCTGGCCTACAGGAAAAAACATATGGCTAGTGACTTAAGATCTGATTTCCTTGCTCTCAACAGATGGGAAATGTTGATTATTTCTATATATCCAATGTTTTAGATCATTTTCACGCAGGTGGCTCAGCCATTATTTCTTAAGCGGGGCATCTAAAGTTCATTATATAAAGTTCTAAATCCTCATCGCGCGGCTGCTTCAAATCTTGAAAATATTGTTCTCTTCATGCAATTTTGGTTCATGAGTTTAACACTTTTAATGTCTCAATCTCACGTTGTTGGCTTAAGAAACACTGGATGGATAATCATGGCAAAATCCCATACTCTTGCAGTGAAGTGCTTCACTGCACAGTTTGCTGATAAAGCTTCCATTTTTCATATTCACATATTCTTGAATGAATACGCCTTATCTTATTTTGCTTATGAAATCGTATGGAACCCCCAGTCTATTACATCTCCAAGTGTTTTTTTTTGTGATTCTCCTGAAAATGCTATTTCAATCGGCCAAATCACTCACGTTTGATCATCTTTGTTGCTGAAAAAATCATGGCTGTGCCGGTGAAAGCAGGCGCCCAACGAAGCTTTCCATCCCCCAGAGCGGGTCGAGCGAGTTGAGCGCTTCGCGCCGCCCTTCGCCAAGGACGGGTAGGGATGACTTTTCACCCAAATTTTGGGTGAATTTCATCACGACCGAAGCCTGTTCGAAGCCTGGAAATCATCCCCAAATTAGTGGCCGAACTATTCAGGTTAATGGAATATTCTGATTTACACGGAAAATTGGGACATTTTCTGAACTTACCATGTTGGGAATTCGCCATCTGCAACAATTGGTGATGAATATTTAAGCATCAAACATAGGGAGTCAACCATTGAGGGGATCGTTCCAGTAACTTGATGATGGATCATCCAAGAAATGGTATCCATGGTTCGTGTTCGTTGGTTTCACCAGATAGAAATTGGATTACTAGATCAATGGAGAACTTATTAAGTGGGCAAAGTAGAATACTTCCGCAAGTAGTGGGGACTGAGGCAACAATGGGACGGCATGGGCACCTAGCAGCAGTAATTAGTGGTGCCAGGTAGCGACTCAACATAGAGAGTCAATAGATAAAAAGAATGTAGACAAGAACATAACCCATGATGAGTCCTAATGAAATTATCAGGGTGATCACATTTTGAATCGGTACTATCTATGTTGATATATATAGTTGGCAGCAGAATTATTTCGAGCGAAGTTCAGAAAGACCAAGATTGCTTCACAGCAACGAAAAACGGGTGATCAATTCAGGTTTGATCTACTCTTCCAGGGTACTTGGTGGCTCATCCCACTTAGTAAGTGGGTTATAACCCCAGTGATTTACATGGGATAAGTAGGGTTAATCCACTGAAATCACTGGGGTTACAACCTACTTACTAAGTGGGATGAGCCATCAAGTAGCCTCCACTAAACATGTGGAAAACCCAGCATTTGTCGATGAGCTTTTGAAGGGGAAACCATGGGCTTTCCACATCGATGAGGAGACGCACAAAGGTCTCTCCGCTTTTGAGGACATGGATCGTGGATATCTCGGGGGGAAACCGCTGAGATGGATAGTTTATGATAGTTTACATTCTGGTTGGGGGATTCAAAATTTTGATATATTGACTATTGAACTTTTGCAAACCATTGGATTAGCCCTTAAAAACCATTAAGATCCGATTGGCGGGACAAACAAACATTGTTTTTCAACCATACGAAAAGGATGATTGGTTGGGATGACTATATAATATGTTTGTTTTTTTTCTTGAATGGATTAAAGTGATTAGAGCCACCGACCAGATCTAGTACTCGACGATTTTGCTATAGATAGGCATCTACCGTATACCAAAACCAGCATTTTTTGGCAGGCTATCCAAGAGTGGCCACGGCCAGCATGTTTGAGGATTCTATTGCCTTTAAGCGCTTTGTATTGTCCTCTATGGCCGCATTTATCAAACATATCCTATCCTATCATATCATATCATGTGATATCATATCATATCATATCATATCATATCATATCATACCATATCTATCCTATCATGTCATATAATATCATATATCATATCATAGCATGGCATAGCATGGCATAGCATAGTATACCACATCAGATCACATATATCACGATGTTTATATATACAGACATTTACAATATTGTATATATATATATGTATATTAATAATAGATCATTTATATATCTAGACATATTATGATATAAATATACACTATACATATCCAATCACTTCAGTTGGATCACAATGTAAGAACTATCTACCTGCTTCACTTCCCTGCCTCAAACAAGAACGGAGGAACGGAGGCATGGTAGATCTCAGTGTGAAGACCCTTTGGTAGTTTGTTACATGGCTATGCAAGCCGTTCGATGATTTACCCGTTAAACATGTGAAGTTCCATGTTCAGCTATGTTAAATTTAGGTTTCATTTTCATTGTCAATAATTCAGATGTTTCATCTCTTTATGGCTATGGCTCAAAACTATTGGCCCTCCAAAAGAGAGCTCGTTTAAAACTTGAGTGACAGTCCTGCGGACGCCATGTGAGACGTATCCGGACAAGTTGTTTATCCATGAACAATTGAACAACCACATTAACATATGTTAACATATGTTAACTACATATTAACTGAGGTTTATCCAACTACATCCCCAATATGCCAATATATCCAAAAAATATATGCCCATTCTATCCATTAGTATCATCCCCCCAAGAAGATGATGCTGACATGATGCGACTTCTGTCCCATGTAATCGTGCCACTGGGATACCAGTTTATCATGTTATCATCACGTTATCAACATACATCCCACCACTGGGTGTGTATATAATCTGTATAGAGAAGACTTATGATACACCAAAAAATTATGTGAAAATCATTGAACATATATATTACATATATGACATCTGATATTTCTGTTGATGTTCCGGCAGCTTCATGGGGCCCACTGCTTCGCGATCCATGTGGGCGGGGAGCCCCTGAGCTGGGAGCTGGGACTCAACATGATTTTAAGCGACAGAAACGATGGAAAACCAAGAACTTTTTGTTATTGATTCACACTTGGATACACTTGGGATTCTTCACTTGAATTAGAAAAAGGAGGGATTTACATTTTAATTATAATTTAACATATTTAACCAAGAACCATTGTGATTTGACAGAGAAGCACACTGATTCAATTGATTTAATCAAACACACAGGGATTTAACCACCTTGGGTAATCTGATACTTTAAGCTTTTGCCAGTTTGATTGGAATGTCTTCCAGCCAAATACTAAATCTTTGCAATGAATCAAAACTTGGCAATGTTTACGTGGGAATTTACCGACCACATGTAATAAGTTTATTAAGCATCATCCTGTTTCTTGATTTGTTGTTTCAGGGTTCCAAACCTGTTATATCCATTCGTTGGAAATCAGTTTGCCACATCTTGGGTCTTGAGTTCCTTCAACTAACTTCGATTTTGGTTGGTTTTGCGGCTTGGTCTTGGGGGTATAGCCATGATTACACAATGGTAACTGCGGGCCACCACCTTGTCTTTTCCATTTCCCAATCTGGGTTTTAGCTGAAAATGTGGTATTCCATAAGTTTGATGGTGAATCATCATTTTCCCTAAGGGATCCGCGCTAATTTTGAGGTATCCTCCAGTATCCTCCGTTTTCAGATCCAAGAACTATATATTGTTGGTTTATATCCCCATGAAAAATCCGCATCGCATGCCCATAAAATGGGAAGTGCATCATCATTTCCCCAATTTGGGGGGGTTTCCTCAAATGAGGCTACCCCAAGCTCGCTGGATTGTTAATGGAAAATCCCAATCTAAAATGGTAAAATGGATGATTTCGAGGTACCCCCATTTCAGGAAACCTCCATATGTACCCTGCCAGGCCTATCCATCCGCCAAACGCCAGAAGTGTGCTGCAGTAGGCCGGGCCGGGCGGGTTGTGGAGCTGCGGGTTGTCGTTGAAGGCGAGGAAAATTTGGATGTATTGGGGATATAATGGGAGTATTTTGTGGGATATTTATGGGGTGTATTGGGTATGTTTTATGGGATATAACATGATATAACCCATGATATAACCAACCATATCAGGCATCATGATGATTTTAGGCAACAAGAACCGAGGTTTCGCCAACAAAAGCGGCCTTACACACTTGTTTTACGCACAATTGTATCATAATAAACACAGTTCTGGCGTAATTATTCTTGCAATCCGTTTGCACGGTGGTTATAATTAATTATACACAATGATCGATTTATAATTGTATGTATATATATTTATATATGCATTCATATAATACATAGATAGGACATTATAGGAACATGGAGAGAGAGAGAGAGAGAGAGAGAGAGAAAGAGAGAGAGAGAGTCCTACACATATCTTCACATCCTTTCTCGCTCATGGTCTCATTTCGGTACGGCTTCCCGGAGCATAACTGGGGCCGCCCAGTACCACGGCAGGTTGCAACTTTCAAGTCACGTGGCATGCGACGCATTGCTGCAGTGACTTGGCCTTCCTCGGTGTGAACAGATCCTCCCATCAAGGGACACTGGGAGGAAATCCGTTGTAGATCGGCGTCATCGAACTTAGAGCTGGGAAAACCACTGAAGCGGTGGATTTCCATGATTTTCCAGTAGGCATGTTTGATGAAGATTGAACGCCTCTGAGCTTGAACCTGGATTTTGAAATGGCAGTGACCGCCAATAAATAATAATAAATATAAGAATTGTAGCGGAAAACGAGGACACCATGAATCTTGTCCATTTGACATAGACGGACCAAAGCTCCGATATGAAACACGGCACTGCAAAGGTCTCCGAATATATATCTGGTTGGTGGTTTGGAACATTTTTTGTATTTTCCACAATATATGGGATAATCCTTCCCATTGACTTTCATATTTTTCAGAGGGGTAGGTATACCACCAACCATATATATATAGATATATATAGACATATATATATAGACATATATATATATATAGACATATATATATATAGATATGTATATATAGACATATATATATAGATATGTATATATAGTTATATATATATAGATATATATATATAATTATGTATATATATATAAATAATCAACAACCTTATCCCAGGCCCATCCCATGACATCCACTTGGCAACTTCCAAATACCCAGGCGCCTGTGCCAGTGGCGCCCCTCATGGGCCGCGCTGTGAAAAGCTAGAGATGCCCAAGCGCTGTGCCACCGAGGCGCCATTTCAACGAATAGGAGATTGAGGAAATTGAAGAGATATAAAACAATGGGGGCATAATTGTGGGATTATATATATATAATATACACATCTCAGAGTGTATTTGGAGTGCTAGGGTTTATATACGTATATTATATATACTGTATAAATATATATATATGCACATACAGAATACGGATATACATCTGATACAAATCCATGTATGTTGTGGAATTATTTGCGTATACATACATATGAACATGTATACATCTGTATATATAATTATAATATATATATACATATACTGGCAGATAGATATGTATAACCCTTTGGAGATGTCCCCGGCGGATTAAGTACCTATTTTAGTACTGTAATGGTTGTCCATACCCATCCGTGCACGGGACGTCTGGAAACGGGGAGTCCTGGCTGTGGCAAAGCCTCCTGTAAATTAACATAAACCCTGCCAAATAGGGGGGTTGGAAGATTACTTTTCACTAACAATTACTTATTTCAGGTCTATGTTAATCTGGTGGAGGGTTTCACTGCTCCACAAAGATTCTTCATGATTAATGGCTAGTGATTGCTGATGGACAACTGGGGAATGAAGACGTGCAAATTTCCCCGGAGAGTGAATGGTTAGTTGGAATAAATTATGGGAGTACTACTGTGATTCATGGGTACCCTCTGGTAAACTAACATAGCTATGGAAAATCACCATTTTTAATGGGAAAATCCACTATTAACGGTCATTTTCAATAGCTACGTTAAATTACCAGAGGGTACTATTGTGATTTTCATGGCTATTCAATGATTTTTCTCCCTCTAACTAGCAGCATGGACCCTGCCATGAGCTGCGGTTGTAAGACTTTCTTGAAATTGGGATGAACGGTTTTCATGTTCCATATCCACCTGACTATTTGTTCTTTATTCTGGTTATTGCACAGGTCAATAACCATGCTCTTTTTCCAAGACAAGACTCATTTTGTTCCATATTAGATTGAGTGTTGGTAAGTTGCATAAATGCACAGGGTTTTATTAGGTTTTTTTTGGTACACACAACTCAAGATTTGATCATGTAATCAACCATTGAATCCACACAACTAGGGCATAAGGATCGTAGGAACTTAAAACTACAACAATGTGTCATTTGCGTCAGCCTCTGAAACATGGCACCATGGTAGCAGAACTTGGATATGGAAAATCAGATTCAAACTCCATAGGGAGGCAGATGGAGAATCCTTAGCAATCTGGGGATCAATCGCGAAAACCAGACGAAATCTTCAGCAGATACTTCTGACTTCTGACATGAAGAGAAAGTCAAATTTCAAGTATTATGTGTGCAGTTTTCTTCTGGTTGGTGGTTTGGAACATTTTTTATTTTTCCATATATTGGGAATAATCATCCCAATTGACTTTCATATTTTTCAGAGGGTTGGCTCAACCACCAACCAGTCTTCTTAGGATGACTTTGTTTGAAAATCTGGCATCCCATCGCAACCCCTGGTGAATCATAATTTTCCGTATTGAAGTTATATACCATAAACTGTAGGTGAATTCTCATGTGCTCCTAATATATTGTTCTTTTTTTTATATCCCATCATATACACCTATTGAAATCTATTGAATGCCAAAAAAAATCCCCGGCTTAAATCCTTGGTGACAAAAACCTCCAGATTGTTGCCAAATTCAGACCATGAAATTGATGGTTTTCGCACTTCACCACAATCAATTCTACACCAAATAAACATAAGATATCCCATTGTCACAGTCCCCATTTGTCACTGATAAAACATCACCCTCGTCTAGGCCACCCTCCCATCACGTTTTTCGAGCCCCTTTTCAAGGTGACCTAATACACCTCACGTCGTTCTCCAACCTGGGAATGATGGTATACGGGATAGACCATCTCAATATTTTTGCCAAATGCCCAGAATCATATCCCACTCTCCGGGTATGGTTTGTTTGCACCACCCATAATCAAGTTTATCTTCTTGCCAAGCCCTTCATTTATAGATGATTGACGTAATGCCAGGGCTGTGCGTTTGAAGCCACATGGCATCCACAGTATTGCTGCCATGCCTGTGCCGACGGGAAAGGTGCGGGTTGGATTTACTCGTACCAAGTGATTGGTGGGTGAAGTTCACCAACAAAAATGGCGAGTTCAACAAGAACTTTGAAGGATTATTTAAGGAGTGAACATGAGGAATTCAGCAGTTTTCGTAGTTTTTCCATGGGTCAAAGTTGTTTTTTGGTCAGTTGATGAGTGGCTACTTTGTTTGCCATGAATCGCTACCAGCTGAGCCGAAGGATGTGCCACGGTCATTTGAAAATGTGCAGGTCATGGAGGCAAGTGCGAACAGCGCCTCGCAAGTGCCTTGCTGAGAAGCCTGAGAATGGTGTAGCATGTGTAGCCCCAAAATCCACTGGCTTCATGTTGTTTTTCTTTGGGCTAGACCCCATGTTCAGACACACGACCCTATGACTTCATCTCCAGTAGTTTGGTACGCTATGTCCATGGCACATCATCCGGCGGAATGCAGCCCCAATGATGTAATTACATGGCAGCCGTTTCGGATAGCCTTGGCTTTGTTTGAGCGAAGGGTGGTCACGGTTCATTATCGACCTATGATAGGTACATTAGTTAGTCACGTAAATTGTGCCAGGAATTCCAATACGGCTCTGAAAATGCAACGGACGCCCGTCGGTGCCCCGCTAAAAACAGCCTTTGTTCGATGGGTCTGCAAAGCAACTTATACCTGGCCGGACATACCAATACTATCCAATACTTTTCTCATTAAATGGTCATAGATATTGGGGGTATTCCCAATTTTCAGAGAAAGCCAGCGCTGGGGGTTTCCATAAATGGGGGATCCCCAAAATGATTGATTCATAATGGACCATCCTAATGAAATGGATGATTTAGAGGCTAACCCCCGGTGAACCAGTCACTCCCGGGGGTTGCACATCCAAAAGGACCGATGAGTTGGGCTACACGATAGAGGCAACTTGAGGAGCTTCCACAATCAATTCGTAAACCTTAGTGATAGACTCATTGATTCTTGATAGTTTTTGCAGCATCTGGATATAATAATATATAATTACATGATTTAAATATGTTTTAAATATGTTTTATTTTGCTACATGTTTTTTTTGTATACCTTTTCCACAGGACAAACTCAGCCATGGAACTTCGACGGGATGATCGGTGTCATAACTCAATGGGGTCACCGACTCAAGTGACTCCAGCGACTTGTCGAAAATGTTCAATGGCCATTTCAGGAACCGATTTATTGGAGCTACCGATTCCATATTAATAAGGCCTATTTTTCAGGCACAGTACCTCCATTTTTTTTGATCCTGGGATTCCCAGTGGAACATGTTGACACAAAAATGGTGTGCTGGGGGATTCTTCCAGCCGGGTTTTCGGTGGAGATCTTTCGAGGTTAAAAAAACCATGGTTTTATTGTGTCAATCGCATTGATTCTGACGAAAGTTATTTTAACCGCCATTATTTGTGGTGTGTATTTCCATTTGTTCTGATTGAAACAGAAAATTAACACCAACATTTGTTGATTATTCAGCAATATTTAATTTAACACTGAACCAATTCTTCGGATCAACCATATATTAAAACCACCTTCCATAGATGATGGGGCCCCCAAGATAGCTAAGTTGGTTTATAAGTGGGTTCACTATGGTTTATGGATGTTTATGGTAGATATAACGAACTAGTTAATGGGAATAATAATGGTTTATAAACCAACGTTCACATCACTGGGGGCCCCATCCTGTAGATGATTTAAGCATATTTAAGCCATAGATCCACCCGATTGAAACTGAGGTGCAGACGAAACAGTGCCCCGTCTGAAAACCTCAATTTCACCGCGGAATATCAATGGGTTGGATGAAAAATGCCGGTGAAAAAACATAAGAAATGGATACAAATGGTGGGTTAACCACCAAAATCCACCAAATAAAGGGACTACGGGATGTATTTGTTTGTTTTCTGGACTGGAAATTGGAGTTTCAATGGATTGGTTTATATAAGAGAGAATCTACAGGAAACCACGGTTGTCGGCGATATAGGGTTTTCCTGCAGATTTTCCCATCAAGTCCTAGCATTATGAATTGAATTTCCCTGATGGAAAACACTGATTTCACCATGAAAGTTTGGCGCTTGAGTGCAAAAAAACTAGGACTGAATCAACAAACGACAGATTTTTATCAATGAGAGTGGAATGATTTATCTAGCAAAGAATATATAAGGTTTGATCGGCGCACATAAGGACTGAAAGAAATAGAAGGGTTTCATCAATAATGTGACGATATTGATTCTTAGCCAGTAAATCGCAGAACAGGCGGCATACTCTAAAAATGGCAATAAATCTGGCCAGTAGGATATTTGTTTGGAATTTGATATGAACACACATGACCAGCAAAGATGCAGAATAAATTGAATTAAGCATCAAAAGTTGTCGGATTCATTCACCAACCAGAGAGGGATATACCCTTGACACCCTTGACTTAGAAACCAACGACAACGGGGATTTCTTGATTCAATAGAATGCGATTGATACAAGCAACATAAATACGGAAATAACCTTACATAGTCATTGGCATTGAGACTTTGCAAGGAGAAAATGTGAGAGAGTGCCAAAAGACTTGCGATATGAATCAGTCATAACCAGTTAATATGATTGGTTGCTGATTCTACATTGCCTAGATGATACCAGGCGTCATTTTTTTACAATTTCACGTGTGGACCGCATATTCCTCATGTATATGGATGTAAGCGCAACGGGCAGCAACTCAGCAGAGCTTTCCCATCTTGTGAAGCATTGAAAACCCTTGACCGACCAGCATAGCTGCTTGACTCTTCCTGCAATTCTGATGTTTGTTGTGTTCAATCACTCTGTTTTCATCAGTTACCCTCTGGCTATTTAACATAGCCATGGAAAATGGCCCATTTATAGATGGTTTACCTGGGTTTACCTATTAAAAATGGTGATTTTCCATGGCTATGTTAAATAACCAGATGGTAAATGTCAGTTAAACCAGGTTAAACCCATTGTTTTTTGGGTGCACCTCATCTTGTGACATCTGCCCTCTGGTGAACCCCCAAAGTGCACAACCAGGATCTCTGGGAATTGGTTCAGGTTGAAGGGAACACCTACCCTCTGGTAATTTAACAGTTTGCTATTGAAAATGGTGATTTATAGTGAGTTTTCCCATTAAAAATGGTGGTTTTCCATAGTTATGTAACAGTTTACCAGAGGGTATACATGAAGTGCCAGTTTCATGGCAAGACACTCCGTTAATGCGTGGAAAAATTCTACCTTACAGTCACTCCAATCTCTCTCATCTATCGCTGTCTCTATTTTTTTTGCTGATATCATTAATATCACAACTTGCAAGTTCCATGTTTCTGGATCATGTCGCGACCCCATGTCGCGACTTGGCCTCAGTACTGGTTAGAAAAAACGGGTAATTAATCTAACATACTCTAACTGACTCTAACTATCCCAAAATAGCCTTCTTTCAGATTAGTGAATTGTTCTAACTCAGGCAGATACCATCGATGGTATCCCGAGAATCATGAAAAACATTCTGAATTCTATCCTCATCATGTCCCGATGACATGCTCATTGTATCCCGCATGTTTATTTGGTAAAATCACATTTAATGGTACTGTCCGACGTAATCAAACAATATCAAACATAACATAACTGGACATTTACTTCGACATCTGGATAAATTGGCCAGTTTGATTTATAGTAGCCATTATTTTTCTAATGGAACTGTCATTAGTTAATTGATAAAATAATCATTATTACTGGACATAAATAACTGTTATGAACAGTTCCATTATATAACTGCAAGTTCATAACATTTGGACATCCTTCATTTACTTCGATGATGGAATCCTGCTAGCCATCTGGTCTCTTCAGGCGACGGGCGGGATCGACAGATCAAGGTGAGCCACCGAACGTTTGGAACCAATCGTTGGCGAATCAAAGGTAAGGGCTATGGGTATTAATCAGCACAAAAAAGGGGATAGGTGGGGTTCAGATGGTTTGAAGATTGTTTAGAGAACTGGTGAAAACCCCATTTACACTTGATATCACTTGATTTAGCGATCAGCAATGGGATTTAACCAACAGACATTGATGAATCGTTTGGGGGGTTGGACACCAAACATCGTGTGAAGCCAACAAAAACAAAGATTCAATCAAGCAGAAAAGGGCATGTCACCTACAAATATCCGTTCAACCACAAACAAGGTAAATACAACATGGATACATGATGGTTGGGCTACGTTTGTTTGATCCAAGTAGCTTGTACGTGGTTGAGCAGTTTATACACCCACATTGTATGGCTATTAACCCACCAGTGCAGTATGTCAGATGGGAGAGTTTCTGATGATGTCCCACCTCGGTGTTGCATTTGACACTTGGTGGTTCCACCACTTGTGTGAGTTACCCTCTGGTAAACTAACATAACTATAGAAAATCACCATTTTCAATGGGAAAATCCACTATTTCTATGGTCATTTTCAATAGCTATGTTAAATTACCAGAGGGTACTGTACAACGGGTTAGTCCAGTCGATTGGAGGTATAACCAACTTACTCAGAGAATTATGCACCTTTTGTGTCAAAGATATGATCTAAGTGGGGAAATGGAACTTATATATCATATGTGGATTAGATCAAATATACCATATCTTTTAGGATGCTACTCATATATACCATATACCATATATAGATACCATATCTATAGGATCGATTGAAATGATACTCATGGCAGTGCCACGATCGAAAGTTGGATATGGAACATGGGGATGACCTCCTTCTGAAACCCCCGTGGTGATTCACCATGGCACGAATGGGAAATTTCGATGATCTGCTTGGTGGTGACTGGAACAATCATAGTGGTTTCCCAATTAATAGTGGTTAATAGTGGTTAATAATGGTTAATGAAATATCTGGTTGGTGGTGACTGGAACCATGGAATTTTATGACTTTCCATATATTGGGAATGTCATCATCCCAACTGACGAACTCATATTTTTCAGAGGGGTTGAAACCACCAACCAGTATATATAAATATACAAACCTGATATAAATCAAGGCCGAGAGGTGGAGGGTCAGTGGGTGGCGAATGCCTTTCTTGGGTTTTACCAAAGTTTTACCAACAAAAATGCTGACAGAATTAAGAAGACTGGAGGATTTACAGGGAGAAACAGGAAATCACGAGCACAAATGGTGAAGATCTACAGTATATAATATAATATATAATATTATTAATATTATTATTATTGTTTATATTTTTATCATCATCATCATCATCATCATCATCATCATGTATATAGGCAATCAGACTGATGAAGGGTAGTCTACTACTCTTCCCTTACAGCTTTGTTCAGGGGTCAGCGTATCTAAGATCAAGCATGATCTGGGTAAATGAGGGATATTCGGGTACTTGGACAGAGGTAGTTGTGAGTGCCCCATTTGAAGATAGGATAGCTAGGCTAGGTTGGATTATAACCAGCTTTAACTGGGGTGTATTTCATGTAAAAAAACGAACAAATTATATATTTATATGGGGTAACATCAACCAATACATATTTCACTGGGGGTTCCTTCCTGTATGGAACTGAATGAACACCAGAAACGCACTTCTGTCTACCACGTCCTCCTCCGCAATCTGCGAAAGGTTCTATTTGCCTGGCCGCCAACTGCTAGCAGAATGCAAACCCAATGTTCCTCAGATGCATCTGATGTGATGATTACCATTAGCAGTTTTTTCCGCATTGCTGAAACATGTAGATCATTAAATGGTGAATACATATGGGCCAAAGGGGGGATGAACATCAACACCAGCTGGATCCATGTTTAAAGAAAATCGTCAACTTGCCCCCAAGTAACGTGAAGACCCTGCCGAAATGGCTTTGGAAGACTACAACTCTTGGGTTGTGGAAAAAAAATACGACTTGGCGTCGAAAATCGGTCCAAACATGTTGGGGGGATGTTGTGTCCCATATAATGAATGGATACCTCTGGTAATTTAACATGGCGAACTTGAAAATCACCATTTTTCATGGGAAAATCCACTATTTCTATGGCCATTTTCAATAGCTACGTTAAATTACCAGAGGGTAACTGAGGTTTTGACATGTTTGATCCATTGGATTGAAGGGGTTCTCATTTTCGAACAAATTTTAATGGGTTATTGGGGGTGCATCCCAGTTGGGAAGTGGGCAGTAATAAGCACATTATACCACAGTTACCTGTGGGTTCTATATAAATAGATAGATAACATAGATAAATAATGATACATATACATTTACCTTGGCCATATTATATATTATTCATATGTATATATACATACCCATTTCACCAGTTTCTTCGTGAAACTCAAATGTTTCAGCGGCTACGTCCTCGTCAGGTGGATCGGGTCACCTTCACGAATCTTCAGTTTGCCGAGGCCGCTCGTTTGTGGCCGACGGACCCAACGGGATGCCCCATGACACAGGTCTGATGAGGAAAAACCCATTGTTTGCGATTTGGGATAGTTTATTATTGAACCCCCAACTAGTTGGTTGTTGAGTTTGGCTTAGTATTGGGTTTACCACATTCAATTTCCTTTCAACTTTCACTTACTTGGCAGTATACGATGTTCATCCATGTTCATTTATAAGTCCGGAGTCCTAGGAAAATTGGCAGTTCATGTCGGGTTTTCCATTTCCAAGCCAAGTGAACAAAGTCTGTTTCACTTTCAGGCTGACCAAACATGTGCGTGGTCACTATGGCCAGGGTCACATCCAATTTCATCTCGGAGGGCAATCCTGTCTCCCTCTTAGATACTTCCAATATGTGGCCCCACGGATTTCTCATATTCACCAAGGTCGCAGAAATGGGGATTCGGCCAACTCCCTCAAGAATCCGTGGGTGGTGAAATTGAACATTCGCAAAAGTAGTTGAGTGGTTAAATTTTGCCCTAATGGTGGATCCCACATTGTATACCATTGCAATATATTGCAATAAATGAAATGTCCATTCAAGCCCTATTAAAACCCTGCGTATGGTGGGCAAGATCCATTAAAATTGATCCATACAGGTACCCATCATTGGTCATGATAATATCAAGATCAGATTGCACACACACATATACGTATGTATATATATATAGAAACGGTGACCCAGTTGTGGAATATCTCCCGCTAATTGGTGGGATAAACATCCCAATGATGATTGCGGTGGGATCGCAAAAAAAAAATCACACATCTCCAAGTATATGGGTATATAAATAGGATGTAATCCAACATTGAATGAGCATTGTTTAAACCACAGTCAATTGATTTTTTTACAGGGTGTGTAGTAGTAATCTACCCAATTAATATTGGGGTCATCATAATTCGCTGGGAATCCCGTTCTTCACCAGCCAAGAATTCATGGATGCCAGGTTGAGTACCCTCTGGTAAACTAACATAACTATGGAAAATCACCATTTTCAATGGGAAAATCCACTATAAATGGCCATTTTCAATAGCTATGTTAAATTACCAGAGGGTAAGTTCATGAATACCCTCGTATTGTTGATGAATTACATTCCCCAAAGATATCCCATTGAATCCCTATCACATACATCCCCATCATTGTTAGGTTTTCCCATGATTGTTGCTACATTCTATGATACCCGCATTATGTTTATGCCTCTTATATCCCAGTTAATCCCCGGCATATCCCCATTGTTGTTTGTATTTTTCTATTGTTTTTGCATTATTGTGTGGTTTGTCCATTAACTTTCATGATTATTGTTTGGTTTTTTATTGTTGTTTCATTATTGTATGGTTGTTCCATTGTTTTTTTTCCTTGTATTGTTGATTATATTCTCAAACATATCCCATTCCTGTATATTCCGATGATATCACGATATTGATATTGGTATATTTCCATTTGTATTGGGATATTTCCATTGATATTCCATTGTAATATTCAATCCCAACATCATCATGATCTCCCAATACTGCAATATTACGATATCAACATTGTAACATGGTATTACATATTGCAATATATATTAATATTAAACAATTACAATTAATTGTGATATGACAGTCACGACATTCCAATATTCCATACTGATCTCCCAGCCCCATGGCGTTTCGCTGCAGCATTGCCTGGGCGTTTCGCTTCGCTCAGGCGCAAGTTTGGGGCGTCTCGGTGCCGCTGTGTTTGGATCTGCTGTTGCCATCTGCGGAGCCCCGCAGCTTTCCGTGCTTCGGCGGAGGTTTGGCGCTTTAAATCGTTGGAAACCACACGTTTGGGGATAGTGAGAACACTGGTGAAAAGGGGTCTGAGACCTAGGTTTGAGAGAAAAAATACGTTTCACCGGCAAGGCGGCTGTCATATATTTGCTATAGATTCGTGGTATCCACAGACTTTTGTGATAGAATTATACTTTTCCTTCTGAGGCTTGCAAAGAACCTCATGCAATGACTTGTACGGGCTAAAAACCATAATATAAAAGCACCTGCTGCACCACATGCCACAAAAATGTGTGATTTTTGCATCTTGGAATAGAAGATCAATAGATGGCTAGTGTGATAGAGGTGATTGAGAAATTCTATTGCTACAAAGAATTGATATGATACAGTGGTTTCTTCATGAACTTCCTTTAGTGGTATCATCTCGACACAGAAATATGTGTGTACATATATACATATATATACACATTATATATAGAGTCATTTGCAATTGCGACAGTTTACTGAAAATAAACATGTAGATGTGCATAGGGATATATGCAGGCATATCTAACACTCCAAATAGAAATGATGGTACGCATGTTACAACTCAAGAATCTGACTACATGACCTGTTTGTCATTTTTACCTTGCAAAGCCTTGTGGGTATGTGGACATTTTTTTCCCCAGCCATACCCTGCAATGAAATTAGTCATGGTCAATGCAAGGAGTGGGTGTGGCCTAAGGTCCGTGGTGCACTTTTACATGTTTGACTCAGTGCTCATTGTATGCCCAAAGAGCTATTTCAACATATTTCAACATCGTGGTGTTCTTGCTTCTTTGAAATTCATCCTTAGATTGGCTTCAGGATCCAAACATACATGATCTAGCCTGCACTTACCATCAAACAGAAGCTATCACTTGATGCAGTGAGGGTAATAATGAAGAAGTTGTGTACATGTCCTGTTTCTCATTCTACACGTAAATCTTATGTTGCAGAGCCTCGTTGGCAGACTAATTTTCAGGATTGAAAAGAGAACGAGAGCGGGAGAGAGGGAGAGAGAGAGAGCAGTGTGCCATATGGTTGACTATTAAGGTCAAGTGACCTGTGTTAAGTCAGAGCTAGGTACCTGTGTATCTATGACATTGGCGCGCTTAGTTACTTGCCTAAACACATTGTCGGATCGGATTTTGGAATCGTATATGATCTAGCCTGCAATGAAGCTCAGTTGATGGTGCAGAAACCTCAAGACATAATGGTTGGATGAAGTAAAGGTAAAAGTCATCTCAGGTTTGATGACAATTAAGCTTTGTTACTTGCTTGTTTTTGGTGGTGCCTGTCTGAATTTTGTGAGGTCAGAGTTGCCCAACCTGCACAGGCACCAACAAAAACAAGAAAGAAACCCACCAGATGCGCAAAACATGCACATGCACCAAAACAAAGGCAAACACGAACTTTAGGTGCACTCCTGAGTTGTTTGTTTTGTTGTTTTAGGTGCTTGTGCAGATTTTGTGCATCTGGTGGTTGTGTCTTTCATGAAAAGACCAAGGCTATCCAAGGCTCAATATTTGCGTTCCTTCTAGGTTTCACTGCGCTCAAGTGCATAGAAGACTGGCACTTACAGTGCTTTGTGATGTTTCTCTTTGAAAAATCAATTCCCTGCGTTCCCTCGTTTTCAACCAGAAAAGTGCGCCCAACTCACCAGAAAAGATTGGGACTTTCACCATGAACAATAGAACATTCATGAAAATTCTACCATGAACGAATCAAACTTCACCGTGACAGTGGATTTTACTATGGAAAAAGAACATTTGTTCATAACAAAATGGGATTTTACTATTGAAACACGTGCTTTTCGCCTGCATAGTTTGTGATTTCGCATAGTTTGGCAACAAAGATGTGATTTTTGAGCAGAACCCAAAAAGGACACATAAAGCCCACCGGCAACATGGGGCTTTAACTTTAACCATCCTCTTCATCGGGGTGATAAAAACTGCCTCCTCGCAACAACGGATAAAATGTAGAATCGAACGACAGAAAAAAGTCAGATAGACAGAAGACATGTAGAACATCAATATATCTATATATAATATCATATACTTATATATGATATATGTCAAATGAAATGTCTGAATAGATGTCAAACTCAACGTCACATGCAATGTCAGATAGATTGCCAGAAGCCACATGTCAGATAGAATGCCAAATCAAATGTCAAATTACAAAAGACATGTCAGATAGAATCTCAGAATAAATGTTGCGATAAAATGTCTGAATCTATGAATGTCAGAGTATACGTCAGATAGAATCCTTTGAATATATGTCAGACCAAATGTCAGAACATATGCCAGATTCAAAGTCATACACAGTGTCAGATAGGATGCGTTCAAAAATGTGGAAGTACATGTCAAACTCAATGTCATATGCAATGTCAGATAGAATGCCAAGAAAAGATGTCAGACTAATTGTCAGAATAAATGTCAAACGGAGTGTCAGAACATACATCGGAGTTTTGTGAGATAGAATGCTAGAATATGCACGCCAAATAACATGTCTGAATATTTGTCAGATAGAGTTCCAGATCAGATGCCAGAATATGTGAGGCAATGTCAGATAATATGTCAAAATATATGTCAGATCGAATGCCAGAACAGATATCAGATAAAATGCAAGCATATCTGCCAGATAACTTGTCAGAGAGAATGCGACATAAAATGTTTTAAACAAGTTAGTTGGTGAGGATCACTTGAATTGGAGTGATTTCTCATGAACCATGTGAATCAGATGGGACCTTCAACAACAAAGACCGTTTTCAATGAATGAGCGAGCGAATGATGTCGAGTTTTCTACACATGACGCAGGATCCGTGTTGGCTGTCAAATCCCAGTGATAACATTTGTGCAACTACTGGAACTATCACATTTTTTCATCGATGATTGCCGCAATGACTATATGCATCATGTGCAATGCATATGTTTTTTGAATTTGACATATTCTTATGGATAATTCCAACATGCTTAGATAATAACCAGATGCCTGTAGCATCTCCTGGGAACCATTAGTTACTAGTTTTGCTCATCTCCTGCCAACCGTTTGTTGTGTTCAGGATATCTAAGGTTAATTCCTTTTTTTACAAACAGGTCAAACACCGTTTGTACGCTTACATCTCCTTGTCAACAACGTTTATCGGTACTCTTCTGACAGGTATCCACGGTCAGCCATGCAGCTCGGATTGCTTAGGTGTGTCATCTTTTGTCATGGCGGCAGCTGGCAGCGTGGCAACCACAAACATTTCCTTCACAGTCAGTGGCGCCGCATTGCTGCAGGAATGATGCGCCTGATGCTGGAAGATACGACAGATATGTACACTCATAGATATAACACGCCTGCGGTATATGTTTTTGTTTTTGGGTGTAAATAGATAAAACTATATATATATGTTTGTATTTATAGACATAATGACATGTGTTCGCAATATACTGAAACGTTATGGGAACACCCAGTGGTTTCAAGATAGGCCATGAAAGGGCCGCTGACTATGTATGTACAGTATATACATATATCATATATATGTGTACTGTATACATATTTGATTGTATGTATACATATATATATATGCTCCAGGCCCTGCCACCCCCCCCTTCCCCGCCCCATGGGGTGGATACGCCCCCTTCCCCCTGTGGTAATGGATGTGGTGGTGGGGGGTGGTATACTCCCCCTCCCTGGCTGTGGTGGTGGGGGATGGTAGTTTTGTAAATTGGTAGTCAACAGATATTAGGTGTATAGTATATAGTATTGGGAATTACACACGGGTGTAAATAATGTAGGTGTACAGGTATATAGGCATGCAATGGGTAGTATATCAGGCATGTATTAGGTTATACAAGGTATCTATTAGGTGTGTAGTGTTAGGCATGTAGTGTTAGGTTTTCTGTATGTAATATTTAGTAGTGTTAGGCAAGTATAGTATATGCTTTATACTTATACGACATACATAATTTAAATAAATAAATATATATATATGTATAAATATATATGGTGTGTATATATATATATATATAAATATGTGCAAATATATATGTATATATATATATACTATATGTATATATATATGCCCCCATATGAGATCTTGCCCCTTCCCCCCCTGTGGCTGGTAGTGGCCCACCCCCCCACCCCCTCCCCAACCCATGGGGTGGGTGGGGGGAGAGACGGAGGACGGAGGACGGGACCATATATATATATATATATGTACTGTATACATATTTGATTGTATGTGTATATATATATATATTGTTCACATATGTACATATACATGTACATGTATATGTATATTTATATGTATACATATATATATATATACATACACGTTTTTTTTTTTACACATATGTATATATATATATATAAATATTTATATGTATACACTTTACATACATGTATGTATATGTGTATATGTATTTATTGTTTACATACATATATGTATATATATATATAGAGGAATCGTTTACATATATGAATGTAGAAATATGTGTATATATATGTATATATACATATGTATGTATGTATATGTAGATGTATATATATATATGTTATACACACCCACAAATATATAGATACAACTTTTTCTGTTTGCTGTCAGATCTTTGCTTGAAATAGGATTCGAGATTATTCGAGTCAATAGACATCAAATGTCAACCAACGCAAATGGCGCAAATCTACAAAACAGGTTCCAATGATAAATTCAAATTTAAGTGTACAATTTCCTGGACAAATTACAAGATGAACCGCAGGTTCATGGATACACCCAAATTACCCCTGTTTATGGGGTACTGTACACTATTTTCACACGAGCTGATATTCCTCCTTTGGTACAGTGATGGCTAAGAAGACTACTCCATTTTCAGAAGCACCCAAGAATCATAATATTAGTGGTTTACATTCCCATTGTATCCACATAAAAATATCCATATAATACATCACACACATATTTGCATATATCCACATTTATCACCACTCTGCTTCGTTGTCCCATTTTTTATTGACATTTTCCCTAGTCTTTTGATGACTGTCCCACAGCGACTGGACACGCCGTGGAAAAACGAGGTGACTTTCTTCTCTCCTTGGGCTGGGCCGTCGCGTCCACGTGACTCGGATACCACTTGAGCAGTGTTCAAAAGCCCTGTTGATTGATGATTAGTTCGGGGACTATACTTGCATTGGAACGGGAACAGGATTGCACCTTTCCGATTGCATGACTGGCAGCACCGTATTACGGTCAGCCAGCATATATATATATATCAGCATATATATATATATGGAACACCCCTGTTTATGGACAACGTTCTTTGGTAAAAATCAGCTTAACCATGTTCAATTCACTGTACTATTCCATCAAACACCATGAATCATCCTATAAGATCATCCCAAGGCATTGTCTCAATCTTTCATCGGATCTCAAGTTGCTACTCCCAATCTCCTTCACATAGGGTTTCCTAAAATGAAGGTACCTCCAAATCATCCATTTCAATAGGATTTTCCATTATCTTGGCGCTGATTTAAGCCCTTGCCACCTTTTACCATTTTGATTTTGGTGATGATACTTTTTAAATCTCAACAAAAATCAAAAAACACAAAATATGAAGGTCAACATTTTCCACAAATAGCGGGTGATGATTTTTCTATTTGTGATTCTTAGAGTAAATCAAGAAACAAAAATGCGAAGATCAAAATTTACCACGTGTCATATGACATTACAAAAGATTGGTGGGGGATTTGTTCACAATTTCCATGGGATGCTGTAAAAGTGTCCACTATGACTCAAAGGGGTGCTGTTCAAACAACATGTTGTTTTTGATGCTGGTGTTTGGTGATGGTTTTTCTATTTATGATTCTTAGAAAAATATCAAGAAACACAAATGTGAAGACCAAAATTTACCAAATGTCACAAGTCATTTAGAAAGATGGGTGGTGGATTTGTTCACAATTTTCCATGGTATGCTGTAAGAGTGTCCACTATGATTCAAACAGGGTGCTGTTCAAGTAACATGTTGTTTTTGATGTTGGTTTTTGGTGATTGTTTTTTATCCTTAGAAAAAGATCAAGAAACAAAACTGTGAAAATCATAGTTTTCCACATGTCATAAGTCATTGAAAAAAATGCTAGGGGGATCTGTTCACTTTTTTATTTGAAGAAATGGGTGGGGATCAGTTCATTTTTCCATGGGATGCTGTAAAAGTGCCCACTATGATTCAAAAGGGTGCTGTTCAAACAACATGTTGTTTTTGATGTGGGTTTCCGGTGATGGGTTTTCTGTGTGTGGTTCTTAGAAAAAATCAAGAAACAAAACTGTGAAGATCAAAATTTACCACATGTCGCAAGTCATTTTAAAAGGTAGGTGGGGCATCTGTTCGCATTTTTCCCTGTGATGCCGTAAAAGTGTCCGCTATGACTCAAAAGCGTGCTGTTCAAACAACATGTTGTTTTTGATGTTTCTTCTCCATTACTCAAAAGTCATCTCATACAATGTGCAAAGCAAATTTTCTCATGTAAGTTCCAGGTCCGTGCAAAAAATATCTATCATAGTTCATATTGCAGCGCCCTTTTTTTAATTCTCCCGGATGCTGTAGAAGCATCCATTTTATTTGTCTGACACTGGTGTAAATATTTGGGCATTATGGAGTTTTAAAGTCATTTGTGGTTGCCTCTGTTCAACGTGCCACCACAGAAAACATTGATCTTTTGTGATGCTGCAGCCCATATCGGACAGACACAGAAGTTGAAGGAGGGGAGGGGCAGGGCGACCAAACAAATACACTAAGGCAAAAACAATCAATCAGATTCAATTTAATGGGTATTTCTATGTTTGGTTTCGTTGTTTCCTGCTGGCCTGCAGCCTTCAAGCCATGTGTGCTTTGGACCACATCTCAATTGCAACTTGTGCTGGCAATGAGAACTTAGCGCTGCATCTTCCGGTTGCTGCTGTAAAAGTGGCTTCCAAATTGAAAACAATTTCCACAGTTTGCTGTAAACATTTGGCCAAACAATTTTATATATAGGTCTAAAGATAATGAGAGGGAAACTGAGACATCGGTATTGGTGTTGCTACATACTTGCCAAAGGTATTCGATAATGGTGGCACATTGTTTTAATTTTCCTGTGCAGTGCTCACCCTTGAACTCTCAGGGCATCTTCACCGTCGGTCGCTCGTCTCAAAACTGAGCTCAGGGGGCTCTTAGTGCTGTAAAGCTGCTAATCCCCGGATGCTGTAAAAGTGTCCAAGCGGGCTCTTAGCGCTGTAAAAGTGCTAATCCCCGGATGGTGTAAAAGTGTCCAAACAGCGCTGTAAGAGCGCTGCAAGGGTTGGACTTGAAGGGCGCTGTAAAAGTGCCTGGACCTACAACCTGCACTGCGAGAAGACCAAGAGTCCGGAAGCTTCAAGATCTTTCACATCAAGTTCAGAGGCGGGGTCAGCGGCAATTTCCAGCTATAAAACCTATATAATAAGCAAAAGACAACCCCACCACCATCCACTACTAAGACCTCTAAATTTAGTTATAATCACTTCAGGCACTTAATGAATTTATAAGTATCTGATAAGTTGCTAGTATCCTGCTAACATCTTGTTTAAATTGTATTAGTAAAATTAAGTTATTTTAAGTTCCACTTGGTTTTTAAGTGAACTTATAATATAATAATGAAATTATAATCAAATAAAGTAGAAGACTAAATGAAAATAAGTAAATATAAGTGAAACTAAGTAAAAATAAGTGAAGATAAGTGAAAATAAGTGAAATGCATGTTTTTTTCGATTGAATAACAGAATTGGATTGCAACAAACACCAAATGATCTGAGGTGAAAATGGTTGCTGCCCAGGAATAGTTGGAGAAATAGATACCTGAAAACTATGATTGATGTAAAGGAAAGTTCCAGTAAAAGGAGATTCCATACTTTTCAGGAACTCTCCTTTGCTGTAACTTTCCTTTATAGGAACCATCCTTTTCAGGAACTCTCCTTTACTGGAACTTTCCTTTACAGGAATCATGGCTTTCAGGCACTCTCCTTTGCTCGGAACTTTCCTTTACAGGAACCATAGTTTTCAGGAACCCTCCTTTGCTGGAATTTTCCTCTGCAGGAACCATCCTTTTCAGGAACTTTCCTCTACTGGAACTTTCCTTTACAGGAGCCATCCTTTTCAGGAATCCTGCAAAGGAACGTTCCAGTTAAGGAAAGGTCCCAAAACGGACCCTACTTGAAGCCTTTAAGCCAATTTATCTTGAAAAAAGGAAAATTTTCTGAAAATTCAGGTTCTTGAAAAGGACAACTGAAACCTGAGAAAATCCAGACAAGTCAAAATCCAGAAAAGTCAGAACATATTTTAATACAAAAAAAATCTGAATCCCAAAAAATCATAAATTCACAAAAAATAGCATCCAGAAAACTTAGAAAATTCAGAATCCAGAAAATCAGGAAATAAAAAACAGAAACTTTCTATAGAAACAAAAAAAAGAATCGATAAGATTCAGAAACCAAAAAAAACATAGAATCCAGAAAACCAAAAAAAATGGAATCCCGAAAATCTAGAAAATTCAGAATCCAGAAAAATCAGAAAATCATAAAAAAATCTAGAAAATTTAGAAACCCAAATAACTGGAATCTAGAAAATTTAGAAAATTGAGAAATCTTAAAAAAAATCCAGAAAATTTAGAAACCAAAAAAACTGGAATCTAGAAACTCTAGAAAATTCAAAACCCGCAAAAAAATCAGAAATCTTAAAAAAAAATGATTCTAGAAAATTTAGAAACAAAAAAAACTGGAATCTAGAAAAAGTAGAAAATTTCTAATCCAGAAAATTCAAAAAATCTAAAAAAAATAGATTCTAGAAAATTTAGAGACCAAAAAAACTGGAATCTAGAAAATTTAGGAAAATCAGAATCCAGAAAATTCAGAAAATCTTCAAAAAATAGATTCCAGAATATAGTAGCCAAAAAAAACTGGAACCTAGAAAATTTATATAGAAAATTCAAAATCCAGAAAATTCAGAAATCTAAAAACATATAACCCATAAATTTTGTAAAAGCAAGAAATAATAGAATCCAGAAAATTCGGAAAATCAAAAAAAATAGAATCCAGAAAATTTAGAAACTACAAAAAAATCTGGAGTCTAGAAAATTTATAAAAATCAGAATCCAGAAAATTCAGAAATTCTGAAAATTCAGAAATTCAGAAAGGTCTGAAAATTCAGAATTTTCAGAGATTTTTTAATATCTATATATATATATGTAGAAAAGAATTCTGAAAATTCAGAATTTCAGAAAATTCGGAATTCAGAAATTTCAGAACAAGCAGAAAATAACAAACACATAGAATCCAGAAACTCTACAAAATTCAAAATCCGCAAAAAAAATGAGAAATCTTTAAAAAAATAGATTCTATAAAATTTAGAAACCAAAAAAAATGGAATCTAGAAAATTTAGAAAATTCAGAAAATCTAAAAAAATAGATTCTAGAAAATTTAGGAACCAAAAAAACTGGAACCTAGAAAATTTAGAAAATTCAGAATCCAGAAAATTCAGAAAATCAAAAAATATATATAGACTCCAGAAAATTTAGAAACCAAAAAAAATGGAATCTAGAAAATTTAGAAAATTCAGAATCCAGAAAATTCAGTTTTTTTTTAAAAAAAAAGATTCTATAGAAAATTTAGAAACAAAAAAAACTGGAATCTAGAAAAAGTAGAAAATTTCTAATCCAGAAAATTCAAAAAATCTAAAAAAAATAGATTCTAGAAAATTTAGAGACCAAAAAAACTGGAATCTAGAAAATTTGGAAAATTCAGAATCCAGAAAATTCAGAAAATCAAAAAAATAGATTCTAGAAAATTTAGAAAACCAAAAAAAAACTGGAATCTAGAAATTTTTGAAAATTCAGAATCCAGAAAATTCAGAAACCTAAAAAAATAATCCAGAAAAATTCTGAAAGCAAAAAAATAGAATCCAGAAAATTCAGAAAATCCAAAAAAATTGGACTCCAGACAATTTAGAAAACCCAAAAGAAAAAAAGGTTCCAGAGTTTTTAGAAAATCCTTAAAAATACACTTCAAAAAATCTAGCCAAAACAAATCAGGACCCAGGAAAATTTAGAAAACCAAGAAAGAAATACGATCTAGAAAAATAGAAAAATCAGAATGCAGAAAATTTATTAAATAAAGAAACAGACAAATCATAAAATCAAAAAAAAGGAACCAGAAACATTTGATAACTTACAGCTCCAAATAATTTACAAACTCTCAAAAAATTGAGATAATGTAGAATTCAATTAATTTAGAATTAAAAAAAGGAAAGCGCATTCCCCTGAGGACGCTACATTCAACCTGAAAGAGTCATTGCAGAAACGTCCCATTTCAGGAACTACATCCTTTTCAGGAGTTACCGTTTCAGCATCTTAAGTTTCTAAATGTTTTTTGTTTTTAAATATATAAATAAATAAATAAATATATATATATTATTTTCCAACATATTTTACTTAACAATCATTACAAGCAGCTATGAGAGAATCTATAGTATGACTCGCAGCCATACTTTAGCAGCTAGCCTGTGCTGAACCGCTGCTTCTTTCTCTGCCATGGCTTCCAAGGCAAAGGATATAGCTCCTGAAAAGGATGGTTCCTGAATAGGAAAATATCCTGAAAAGGGTACTAGATGTTTAAAAAATGCAAATTTACCCAATTGTTTTTTACTTATTTCTTCTAATCAATTGTGTTTTTCCAAATGTATGACGGAAAAAAATCATCCATGATCAATTCTGAAACTTCGAAAAGCTATAAAAATAACTAAAATAGTGAAAATAATGTGAAAAATAATTGAACACAAGTAAAATACACTTCTATCATAAGTTCAAATAACTAGTAATATTTTCATTAAGTGCCTAAAGTGAAAATAATTAAATTTAGAGGTCTCAGTACCCATCCCATCCCGCCGTCCACATCCCATATCACCAACCCACCCCATCACCAACCCACCTTTTTCCCATCATCCCCATCCCATCATCCATGCTTATGAGATAAAGAGTATAGTATATACAGGCACGATGGCTGCAACCTCAGTGTCGTTCTTGCCAAGCATTGAATTGCTGCTGTAAGAGTGGCTGGCACATGGAAATTGAACATGACTTTCAATATCTTTAAATGGTATTATGCTCTCAAGCATTGAATTGCCGAATTGCCGCTGTAAGAGTGGCTGGAAAGCAAGGTGCATCACGGCTTATATAGACATGACATTCTATTTCTTTAGATTCATACAATAGAAAAAATATAGTATACGTATGCAGGCCCATCATGGCTGCAACCTCAGCCTCGATGTTGGCAAGCGTTGAAATACCGCTGTAAGACTGGCTGGCACATGGCAATTGAACATGACTTTCAATATCTTTCAATTGTATGATTGTGCTCTGAGGAGTGCTCCGCGATGTTTTTCCTGACAGTGGGAGTGTACCTGGGCAGCACTGACATCAGAAAATTGAATGCAACTTACATGTCTACTTGCGATTGTTTCATGGACACTCTTACAGCATCTCCACAAGACAGTCTTGCCCCAAAGCCCTAATTTGTAGACACTTTTACAGCGTCTACAGGAAAGATGCAGTGCTGCAACATCTTTTTTGCCCAGCGGAGTATACTGTGTGTCTGTGCGATGTGTTGTGAAACATGGCGCAGCCAGCCGCCCGTGATCGTGATTGATCTGTGCTGTAAGAGTGCGCTGCTGTTTCATTCCAACAGTGTGGGGTTATAGTCTAGTTATAAATAAATAAATATATATATATATATGATCCAGATTTGATTATTATGCTAAGTAGTAAGCATCTTGTGGCAGTGCGCTGTAAGAGTGCGCTGCTGTTTCATTCCAAGACTGTGGTGTTGTAGTTATGTGATCCAGCTTTCATTACTATGCGAAGTAGTAGGCATCTTGTTGCGCTACACAGCATGCTGAAGTGCAAAGCTACACTGTCTCATGTACCAGCACTCTCACAACGCTGGGTTCAGGCACTCTTACAGCGCCACAATGACACATGGCAACTGTGGCTGTGGAGTTGTTAATGGGATTTATGTTGTTAATGGGATTTATATATTAATATATAAATATATTCCTCATTCAGCTTGGTTGTTTTGCTTCCTTTTTCAGTTTGGTGCATTTGCGGTACGGCTTTTGCACTTGGTACGCTGTGGTACTCTGCGGTACGGCTTTTGCATTTGGTACGCTGTGGTACTCTACTCTGCGGTACTTTTGCACCTGGTGTGGTACTCTGCGGTACGGCTTTTGCATTTGGTACGCTGTGGTACTCTGCGGTACGGCTTTTGTACTTGGTGTGGTGCTCTGCGGTACGGCTTTTGCACTTGGTACGCTGTGGTACTCTGCGGTACCGCTTTTGCACCTGGTATGGTACTCTGCGGTACGGCTTTTGCACTTGGTACGCTGCGGTACGGCTTTGCACTTGGTACGCTGCGGTACCCTGCGGTACAGCTTTTGCACTTGGTACGCTGTGGTACTCTGCGGTACGGCTTTTGCACTTGGTACGCAGCGGAACTCTTCGGTACAGCTTTTGCACTTGGTACGCTGTGGTACTCTGCGGTACGGCTTTTGCACTTGGTACGCTGTGGTACTCTGCGGTACGGCTTTTGCACTTGGTACGCTGTGGTACTCTGCGGTACGGCTTTTGCACTTGGTGTGGTACTCTGCGGTACGGCTTTTGCACTTGGTATACCCCTGCGGTACGGCTTTTGCACTTGGTACGCTGTGGTACTCTGCGGTACGGCTTCTGCACTTAGTACGCTGCGGTACGCTGCGGTACGGCTTTTGCACTTGGTGTGGTACTCTGCGGTACGGCTTTTGCACTTGGTACGTTGCACCTGGTGTGGTACTCTGCGGTACGGCTTTTGCACTTGGTACCCTGCGGTACTCTGTGGTACGGCTTTTGCACTTGGTGTGGTGCTCTGCGGTACGGCTTTTGCACCTGGTGTGGTACTCTGCGGTACGGCTTTTGCACTTGGTACGCTGTGGTACTCTGCGGTGCGGCTTTTTGCACTTGGTGTGGTACTCCGCGGTATGTCTTTAGCAGTTGCTCATGGGTGGCCCCATGCATCGCACCGTACCGTTCTAATAAGTTTTTGCCAAATATCTTGATCAAAACAGGAAACTGTCACTAAGCCGGGGGGTGGAGTACCCCCCCCCCAGTGGCTGACCCCATCGCTGGGAAGCGTCACTAACCCCTAGCGTCACCAAGGTGCAAGTATGATTCTGCATGCGTCAATAGACTCTTGCCAGGGGTTGTTCTGCAGGTGCCTGGGGGTTAGTGACGCTTCCCATCGATGGGAGCAGCCACTGGGGGGGGGGGTACTCTACCCCCCCCCTCAGTGACACTGCTGAGGATGAGGGGTGGGCAAGAATGGCGCTCGAATAAGCTTTGGCCACAATCCCTTAGTGACACACTCCAACGATGGAGTGTGTCACTAAGCGATTGTGGCCAAAGCTTATTCGAGCGCCATTCTTGCAGGCACGCAAGGCATACCGCAGCGTACCAAGTGCAAAAGCCGTACCGCAGAGTACCGCATCGTACCAAGTGCAAAAGCCGTACCGCACAGTACCACAGCAGGTGCAAAAGCCATACGGCAGAGTACCACACCAAGTGCAAAAGCCATATACCGCAGAGTACCATACCAAGTGCAAAAGCCGTACCGCAAAGTACCACACCAGGTGCAAAAGCCGTACCGCAGAGTACCACAGCGTACCAAGTGCAAAAGCCGTACCGCAGAGTACCACAGCGTACCAAGTGCAAAAGCTGTACCGCAGAGTACTGCAGCGTACCAAGTGCAAAAGCCGTACCGCAGAGTACCACACCAGGTGCAAAAGCCGTACCGCAGAGTACCACAACGTACCAAGTGCAAAAGCCGTACCGCAGAGTACCACACCAGGTGCAACGTACCAAGTGCAAAAGCCGTACCGCAGAGTACCACAGCGTACCAAGTGCAAAAGCCGTACCGCAGAGTACCACAGCGTACCAAGTGCAAAAGCCGTACCGCAGAGTACCACAGCGTACCAAGTGCAAAAGCCGTACCGTAGAGTACCACAGCGTACCAGGCGTACCAAGTGCAAAAACCGTACCGCAGAGTACCACACCAAGTGCAAAAGCTGTACCGCAGAGTACCACAGCGTACCAAGTGCAAAAGCCGTACCGCAGAGTACCACAGCGTACCAAGTGCAAAAGCCGTACCGCAGAGTACCACAACGTACCAAGTACAAAAGCCGTACCGCAGAGTACCACAGCGTCTTACTTCCACTTAGCGGCATTACGGTATTACAAAAAAAATTTGCCCTTACACGAGAAAGTTACTTACACGAAACAGTTACTGAAACGAGAAATAAAAATAAAAAAGTGGAGTAGGCAGCTTCTTTTAAAAAAGTGTTTGTAAAAGGAATGAAGGAGAAGGAAGCATATAACAGTAACCAAAAGGATTGCTAATGTCTCCATGGGTGAAATATCGGATTGTGTGCGCTCAAATTTTAATGCATGTGTGTGCTTTCAGTGACAATGTCATGTCTTCCAACGACAAGAAAATAGCTTCAATCATCGGTCCACGCATTTTTCCTCTTGGACAAACGAGGAATCCAAATATCTACAGCAAGTTTGGTTTGTGCAAGCCACAAACAGGTGAATTAAAGATTGGTTCCCATAGATTTTGAAATCATTTGAATTAGACTCGAATAGGCCGAAGCAGCCATGTGCTGAAGCAGCCATAGCTTGGCCGATGCAGCCAACATGCTACTTCTCATCGCATTGTTTTTCTTTTTCATTCATCCACTTAACCCCTTTTCTTCTCACAATTTCGATCCGGATAGTGGAAGCAAGCTTGCTTGCCGATGGCCATGTGCTGGTTTGAAGCAGCCTGTACTTCTGGTACAGCTTTTCTACATGGAACCTTTTGAGAAGATCCCTTTGGATGACTTTGGCATCAGGCTTAGTGACTACACTGGGATTGCCACGTCGTCGTGGAAGTTTGGGCGGCGGCATCATTGTCATTGGCATGGAAACGGTCATTTGTAGTTTAAGCCTAGAGCCTAAATGTGCGAGAAACCGCATGTTTCAGAACACGTACAGCAAACATGAGACAAACCGACTGACAACAGGACATGACATCCCCCTAAGTTAAGAGAGTCGACATACATACTTTTTACCTTTCAACCATGTCATGTTTGTGGGAAATTCAAAGCAGCTTTTTTTTCCCGCATGGAAGGCACAATCAAAACTGCCTATGTGTCCGAAGTGCGACATAGAGGTCGCCTATGGCCGAGGCAGCCACACGGCCGATGCAGCCGTGGTATATGGCCGATGCAGCCACGTCGTCTCGTCTATCCCCATCACTTGTCTCCATTAGTCCTCTTCATTGTCATCGTCGTCGTCTCCCAAAGGATCCCAGACGTCGTCGTCTTCCTCGTCATTGTCGTCCTTTTCCTCTTCGCCTTCCTCCTGCTCATCCTTTGATTGCTTGGCTTTGGATTTTGCTTTAGCCTTTGGTTTGGCCTTTCCCTTGCCTTTGGCCTTTGCCTTTACCTTTGCCTTCGGTTTTGCGGTCTGATTCACAGGTGCCTTACCACTGCCACCGCCGACGGCTTCACTGTAAGCTGACGAAAACAAGCTGGACTCAGGGTTTGTCATTTCCTTTTCAAGCAAAGCAAGCAGCCGGTCTTCAAGAAGGCGTTGGTGCTCCGGGTTGAAGGCAACTCCGACATACCCTACCCGATTTCGCAAGGCAGCCCAAGCCATGCGGCCGTCCAGAGGTGTCAGATCGATAATGATCTTCGCGAAAAAGTCGTGGATCAACTCGTCGCAGAGCTCATAGGGTGGACTGTGAAAGCAAACTGGCTCCAAGCCATTGCTGGATCTGCTGTTCTGCTTCTCTTCCTCCTTGTTTTGTGTCTTACCTCCGACAGCTATCATGTGTTTTTTCCCCAAAAGCTCCTGTTTTTCTTTCCAAGGCAGCTGCCACTCAGAAGACCAAGCAGGCATGTGCACGTTGGAAATCAAGTCGCCAGTGGTTGAACCTGCGTAGTGCTTTCTGTCACGGCTTGGCAGGGACAACCTTTTGGATGACAAAATGTGACATGACTCCATCTGCTTCAGAGTGCAAGTTCCACGGAGCCGCTTCTTTCGTGCGGATAGCGACGACTCTGAATATCCAATCATCAGGGTGTCTACGCAAAAGGTCGGCTTGTCATCTTCCTCTTCTGCATCTTCTTCTCCATCATCCTCCGCTTCTTCGTCCTCCTCTTTGGTTTTGGCTGTTCCTTCTTTCCATGGGCTGAGCAACTTTTTCATAAGTCCTTTTTTTCCTGCATCGAAAATCAATGCAACTTCCCCTGCCTGAAGGTTGGGGTTGGGAGTGCCCATTGCGTCTTGCCGCGCAGCAAGAACGCTCTTGACAAGCCGGGTGTAGAGGTTTTCACGAAAGGTTGGGGTTCTCAAGTCTGGCCGTGTGGTGGGCTCGCCATATTTTTTCAAATCAAAGTGGAAGAGGGCCATTCCTGTTTGATCTCCGCGCAAGGACATGAAAGGTGTTTCTTTCAAGGCACTTTCCAATTCCACATTGGTGCGGTGATCGGCGACAAATCGCACATGCTGGTTGAGGATCTTGCGCATGTGCTGTCTCCACATGACCTTGTCTGCCTCACTAAGACCATTGTCTTCCACTTCTTCAGAAGCCGGAGCAGCTTCAGAGGCCGCAGCAGCCTCAGAGGCCGAAGCAGCCTCCAGTTCTGTTTCCTGTCTTTCCTCTTCCGTTCTTGCTTTCTGCTCTTCATCGCCATTGAGTCCCTCGGGCTTGTCCTCTTGGCGAGTCATTTTTTCAATGGTTTCCATGGTGGTCTTTAGAGTTGTGTAATTCAAGAAATCTTCCACCTCGTGTTTGCTCTTGATTGCATCCTTGTATCTTGCGTCATAGTGGGATCCAAAGACAAGTTGATCCAGGAACTCGCAAATTTCAGAAACACTTGGCGGGCAACCCAGCAACCAGGCCGTATTAGCCTGCGTATCAGGGTATGGCGAAATATGCTTTCGCAACATCTCATAGGAGCCGCAGTAGCTCTTGATGTTGTCTTTCCATTTTTTCTCCAGCTTCAAGTCATTCAGCCATGTGTTCAGTAAATGCAACAAAGTTTTGCGCTTCATTTTGAGGACTTCAATGTAGCTGGCCCTTGAATCTTTCAGCTTGCTAATAACAAAGTGTCCACCATCTAGAAAAGACATGCGGACGCCATCCACCATCCCTTCCAGGGACCAGGCAATCATCTCAGGCGTGCCTCCTCTGTCAAGCAATGCTTGCAAGGCGTAAATTGATTTCCAAGCAGACGAAGTGAGCCAGTTTTGGTCACACCATTCCAAAACTGCTTGACACCTGGGGATGCTGAGAAGTCGGCGATGGATGGACAAAGCACAATCGACAAAGCTTTCCGAAATTTTCTCTTGATTCGACGCAAGTTTGAGATGCTGTGTGTACAGAGCTGCCAGCTTTTTGGCACCCAGGCTTGACTCAGTTTTTTTTTGGCTTCGTAGAAGCCTGCAATATCAAATATACGCTGGCGCAATGACAACTGAACCGACAAACCCTTTTCAACCATCTCTTCACGAATGTTTTGTGCACGCCAGTAGCGGTCTTCACCAACAGGACAGATTTCGAACACAAAGGTCGCAGTGAGGATGCAACTTCTGAAAGCGCGCAATACTCCAACTTTTGCTTTGCTTTCAATGGCTTCAGCCAGTGCAAACAGCAAGGCGTGTACCGGCTCTGGAGGACTGAGACGTTGGAAACCGTTTTGTGGACGTTGGCCGATGCAGCCAGGGGTTTCCAAAGCGACTGTGATGACAAAGGGGCACAATGACGGCGGTTCATTTTTGGGAAACCAATAGTCTTTGATTTGCTGCACCTGCGCTTCGTTCATAGGCACTTTGTGCGTGGCCATGAAAAGGAAGTCTTGATGGAAAAAATTGGCGGCACACTTATAGACGCCAGCGTTTTTCAAGGCCGAAGCAGCCTGAGTAGCGTCGAGTGCTGCCTCTCTGCCGCCATCTTTGACAGACAAAGGGTCTGCTGTCAATATGTCTTTGAATAATTCGTGTGAGAAAATTCGGGCCAAAGCATCATGCACCTTAATCCAATGAGCCTTGGAGGGACCAAGGTCTGGCTCGCTTTGATCTTCGTCTTCGCAAGGTGCAGGCAAAGCCTTTGTCGTCTTTTGTTTCTTTTTTGGCGGCATGTTTCTGACAAACTTGAGCAGCCAATAGGCACTGGCCGAATCAGCCAGGCACCCCGCCCCAGACTTAAATTTACAGGGAATGAGCTACGAAACAGCTGCGGATTTTAATTGTCTGTCAATACCCAAACTGTTTGACTTGATTCAATACTCTTAGACGGTCCCTTTTACTTGCTGTTTTAAGTTTTAAACTTGAGACTTTAAATTAGCGTTTAAAACTTCCTACGTCTTTAGTCGTCTACTTCCCCATTTCATATCATTATATTTATTTTTAATAATTTAACTCCCCGGATTGGACCAAGACACCTGATGTCCCTGCTTGCTTTTTTCCCCTTTCCACTGTCGCGTTCCGTCGTCATTGACCTGGCCGAAGCAGCCAGTGTCGCACGGCCGTCTTAGCCATGCTGCCGTCTGGCCGAAACAGCCAGTGGTGCTACCGTCTGGCCGAAACAGCCAGTGAAGATTCGCCCTGGCCGAAGCAGCCAGTGAAGGCCAGTCAGCACATGGCCGATTCAGCCATGGTGCTGTGGGCAACTCGACTGCGTGCAGCACCTCCTGCAGCACCTGGCAGGGCAATATGCGCCCGGCTGATTCTGCCGTCTGCCCTCCGGTAGCACGGTGCTGCTCGGCACGCTTCATCTTTGCCTGCGTCCAGCTCGAATCCGGACGTCGGCCCCCCCAAGGCGGCGGCCCGGCCGATGCAGCCGGTGCCGCCGGCTGGCTGCCTTGCGCGGCCGAAGCAGCCGCCGCGGCCTGGTAGTACGGGTAGTACCACCCAGCCTGTTGCTGCCACTGCAGCTGCTTCACCTGATTTTGCAAGTCTTTGATCTTGGCATCAGTGGAAGTGCTTCGCCGCCTGCTGCCGGATTTTTTGGAGGAACTTCGTCGAAGTTTTTTGGCCTCGCTTTCTGTGTCCTCCTCCTGGTCCTCCTCTGAACTGCTTTCCTGTTCATTGTCATTGTCGTCGTTGTCGTCGTCGGCCTGGTCGCCGCCGTAGTCCGGCTCTTCTTTGATTGTGGATTGCTTTGGCGGTCTCGTCGACGGCGGCGGCGATTCCTTCTTGACTGGTTTTTTTGCAGCAGACTTGCGGTACAAAAAGACGACGTTGTCTGGAGGCGGCGGACGCTCGTCATCGTCGTCATTGTCGCCGGCGGGCGCTGCAGAACCTTTTGGGACCCAGTTGCTCGACGACAAGGCCGATGCAGCCTCAACCTTTCTTTTGTTTGCCGTTGAAGTTGGTAGCCAGGCTCGGGCGTCGTCCATGGCCTTCAAGCGTTGCAGGAGGTCGTCTCGCACTGCTTCGTCATGAGGTTTGTTTGGAGGGCCTTCGTCCATGAGCCAGTCCCAAACCGTACCATTCGGGTAGACCTCCAGCAAGACGGCAAGGTCTCTGAAGTCGCTGATGCAGTGCACCTTTTTCTCGTTTCGTGGATCGGCGCCCCCGAACAGGACAGCTGTCTGCAGGCTTTTTGAGCTTCCGTTCATCATGCTCTGCAAGCAATCCAGCCTGTCGTCGACGACCACGGTGCCATTGGAGCGGCGCGCGTAGTATCCTTTGTTGCTGTTCTGATCCGTCAAGAAGACCTGGTCCGAGGACAACCCAAGAGACATCGCGTGTCTCACCACCCAATGCTTCTCTTTGTGTGGGAACCATTTCACCTTCGAAATGATTCTCACAGCATCTTCGCCATAGCAAGCCTGCCACAAAAGCAGGAAAGCCCATGCTCCTGGCATCGTCGCCTTGTAGATTTCCTCGCCGTCGTACTTGACATCTCCATAACGGGTTAAGACGCCACCACAGTCGATACACAACATGGGCGCCCACCCTGAGTCCATGGGGCTTGGCATGTCAGCACTCCAGGCCGAAACAGCCTGTGAGTGCAGGCAAGGTTTAAGCCGAAACAGCTTATTACCTTTCAAACTTACACGCTAAGCCTCTGAGCCGAAAACAAACGACGAGAGACGACATGACGGCTTCTAAGGAGAGGGCCCTTAGAACCCGCGCTGACAGCAGCGACGTGTGTAAGGAGACAGGGCTGTGAGAGGACTAATGTGGAATTTATATTTATGTCTTATTAGTCCTCTCACAGCCTTCTCTTACACACCTCACTGACGACGAAGGCGAAGTGGCCGAAGCAGCCAGGGTGGCCGAAACAGCCAAGCTCAACATGACGACCTGTGAAGACGACGACCTCTCCTTACACAGCAGGATTTTGGTAAAACATGCTGTGTAAGGAGAGGTCATTTCGTCCTCTCCTTACACAGCTAGGGGACGTCCCCGATGCTCGGTTGGAGAGGACAAACAGAGGACAACAGCTTTTAAAACCGAAACACTTAGTAGTATTACACATTCGTCCTCTATTCGTCCTCTCCTTACACAGCTAGGGGACGTCCCCGACCTGCGGTTGGAGAGGGCAAATCGCCCTCTCCTTAGGATAGGGTTTTTGATAATTAACCCTTAGGAGGTTAGGGGACGTCCCCGAATTAGAGTCTTAGGAGGTTAGGGGATGTCCCCGAATTACCCCTTAGGAGGTTCGGGGACGTCCCCGAATTAGAGTCTTAGGAGGTTAGGGGATGTCCCCGAATTACCCCTTAGGAGGTTAGGGGACGTCCCCGAATTAGAGTCTTAGGAGGTTAGGGGATGTCCCCGAATGAGGGCCCGAGTCTCCTTAAGAGTTATTTAAATTCCTTATTATGTCAAAATCCCTTATATGACCAAAAAAAATATACCCATTTGAATAGCTAGTATTAAATTTAAATCATGTTACATACAATAATTATAATATTACCCCTTTAGGATTTAATACTCTTTGGGGTTTCATAACCTGGTCCCAAGAAGGCCACGGTCAGCAGCCACTATTTTCCAAGAGACCGTCTGTCTTGTCGAAAGCCTTGCTGGCCGAAGCAGCCAAGCTTCTGTGGCAGAAGCAGCCACTACAAAAAATAGTTTAAGGCAGGCCGAAGCAGCCTGGCGACAAGCAGCCCGAAGCAGGCGACGAGCAGGCCGAAGCAGCCTGACGACGCCCTTAACTAAGCCTCGGCCGCATCAGCTTGGGTGAGTTGAAATACCCAGGTGGCTCCTGAGAAGTGTCCAATCTTCAATTCATTGTTTACTTCTGATCTCTGGACTGCCTTGTTGAAGGACTCCCACAGGTTCTCACGAAACGTAGACCATCTGAAGCCACAATAATTCAGCGGGCAAGCGTCGAGATAGCTGATGAAGAGCGTGGCCACATAGAAGTCGCGCTTGGTTGCATGGGTCAGGGGCAACTTGGTTTCTTCCACCGCATCTGGCAAACCAGCGACAATTCGGCTGTCTGGGAAGCTGTCGGGATCTGTGTAACGCAAAGTCGTCAGCATGTCCAGTGCAATCACAATCTGCCATTCAAATTCAGATCTGATGTCTGGGGCCAGGTGGCAGTAGCACCAAAAAATGGCATTGCGAGTGCATTCGTACACGTCTTCCATCTCTGCGAGACCGAAGAAATCTGCTGGCTTCTCTTTGACAAAAAGCTGTGTCACATAGACATACTGACAGAAGTTTGCCTCGTCAGTCTCCGCTTCTGAGCGCAGCAGAGGCATCACGGAAAAAGGAAGAGAGGCGACGACAACACGGTTTGAGCCAAAACTTGAGACCATTGTCAAATGACAAGTTGAGACAGGTTGGAACTTGAATGGCACATGCCAGCAGTCTTGAAGCGAGAGAGTGACTACGAAACACATAGAAACAGCTAGCTGCGATCTTTTGACTTGACAAATCCCGCGTCAAGGCTGTCTGATTGTAGGTTAATTACAAATCGGCCACACAAGCCGCGACAAAAGCTTCAGATTGGCCGCAGCAGCCAAGGTCAGACTGGAAAAGGTGCCAGCTTGGAAATCAAGCCAGCTGCGTACAAGGCATTTTGGAGCACACAGCCAACCAAAGGAATCGGCACGCAATTGCCGAGCATTCCTTGCAACTGAGTCTTGCTTACATGTTGGTTCCAATCTGGCATCTCAGAAGACTGGAACCCAGACACCTTCAACATCTCATTTGTAGTCATATACCTTCCACGACTACTGATCCAGAAGCCGCCTGTCTTGGCGCGAGCTTGGCTCAAGGTGCGGCTGACATCAATGCCAAAGGTGGCATATTTTTGGCTGCAGCCGACGTCTATGGCAACAGGAACCTGTCGTGGGTCAATGCCCTCCTTGTTAACTTTTCGGCAGGCAGCCAAAGCCAAAGCCTTGGCTCTTTGATTTTTCGGCAACCGACCAGGCCGATCTGCAGCCTGCATCGGGTCCAAGGCCTCTGACAGCCTTCGCTTACCGAGTTTTTTGGGCCACTTGAAAGGTCTCCTGCAGGAGTCTTTGCGGATCGCGACAATGAAGAGCCTTTGTCTCTTTTGCGGGATTTGGAAATCCACAGCGTTTAAGACTCCAAGCCAGACCCTGTAGTCCAGCTTCTCTAACGTGGCTCGGATGCCGCGGAGTACCGGTTTGTTTTTCCGGTGGCAGAGACCCTTCACATTCTCCATCAGAAAGACCCTTGGTTTGTGCCGCTTTGTATACCTCAAAGGCACTTTCAGCAACCTCCCCCGGGGATCTTGGAGACCTTTCCTTTTTCCCTGTGAACTCCATGGCTGGCATGGCGGGGTACTAATGTATACGTCCACAGGGATCTCATCCTCTGGCTTTCGTTGTTCGGCATCGTCGAAAAAACATTTTGGCTTGTGAGCAGCTTCCAGTAGTTTTCTGCAGTGTGGGTCTGTGTCGCTGCAAAATGAAACTTCCACCGGCAGCTGCAACCGCTTCAAAGCGAAAATGCCTGTGTCCAAGCCAGAGAAATCACTCCCCACACGAACCAATCGGGGAACGCGAAGCTGGACAGGCATGGCTGGAAGCAGCCAGCCAGGCAGGCCGCAGCAGCAGGCCGAAGCAGCCACCCCTGAATGCGAAACAGCTTGATTTGGGCGAAGCAGCCAGGCGGACCGAAGCAGGCAGGAGGTCTGAAGCAGTCAAGGCAGCTGGCCGAAACAGCCAGGATGACCGAAACAGCCACTAAGTATATGACTTGAGCCGACAAAACCTGGCAGACATGTTGCAACACATCAATGCGAAAACGAACAGTAAAACCCACAAAAGATTGAAACAATTATAAATTGTATGCCATCGTTTATTTCATTGCTGGGGGGTTCGGGTTTACAAGTTAGATTTAAAGAGAACCAGTTGAAGACCAACAACACACAGGTGATCCTCCCTTTTTTCTTTGCGCAAGCATGCGTCGTCATTTCATAAGCCCGGAGCACGACTCTACCATGTCTGCGCGACGAATGCGATGCAAGAAAGTCTGGATGGTGAAAATTTGCTTGTCCCCTTCACTGACCGCATCTGTTTCATCCTCATGAATGACTGCGTATGCTTTGTATTTCGGAAAGGTCCTTTGCTTCGCCTGCAGCTGTGCCACTGTGCCGGCATTCATTTTGTGAAGTTGCCAACCATGCCCACCAGGAAGCGCTTGCCGAAAATCTTTCCAAAAGGCATCATGCTTTTCTGCACATATTTTGCTTACAAGAACAACTTTACGCACCGAAACAGCGCGATGAAATTTCAAAGCAGAACCGTTTCCAACAGTAAAAAAAGATGGGGAAACTTCCACCAAGCCTCGCAAACCTATCATCAGTTGTAGGGATGCTGGCAGTAAGCTTTCACCTGGCTTGTCGCAAACAATGACATGTGCTTGGGAGGCTTGCGCTGTCACTTGGATTCCATTGTTGGCTAAACTTGCAGTCAATTCCATATTGGCCGAAACAGCCAGGAAAGCTTTAGAGCCAGATAAATCGGCGAGCAAGGCATCCCTGTGTTTGTTGCTAACATGCCTTTCAATCCTACTTGCCTTCTCGCGTCTTTTCTTTTGATTCTCTGCAAATCTGGCCGAAGCAGCCTCTGCGTCTTGTTGATCTTGCAAAGTCGCGTCTGGTAAGGACTTCTCCGCAGTGGCCTGAATTCGCCTAATGCGGCTTTTCTTTTCCAAAAAAACCATTTCCTTCTGATGACCTTCAGTGAAGAATAGGGGGTCGGCTTGCTCCTGGGTTCCTGAATATGACTCTGCGGCCGCAGCAGCCGCGCAGCGACGTCTCCGAAGGAAGCTGCTCTCAGTCAAACCTGCGTCAACCTGTTTTCTTTTGATTCCTTTGTCAGCCCGACGACCAGTTTTGGAATGTTCCCGTGGACGGCCATACTGGTTTGCCCACGCAACACGGGCTAGCTTGCAAATTTCAACTTTTTCGTCTTTGTTTTGCTTGGGCAAACCATATATAAGTTTCAGGACCAATTCCTCATTGTTGGGTAAGGACCGACGCCGCTGCATTGTGTACCGGATTTGGCCCAAACTAAAATTTTGCTCAATTGCTGAAGTACTGGGCGTGCAGCAAAAATAATTTTGCAATGCGACAAGCAAAACGTCGCTGGGATGACTGCATGGTCTGGCTGAAGAGTATCTGGCCAAAGTAGCTCTCCAGGCTTCTTTGTTGCCATCGTGGACCATATCTTTGCTTTCTTTCAGTGAGCCAACCTGTTCTTTGTATTCCAGTTGGGCACGGGGATACAGGTCTTCCCACTGTGCACGGAGCCTGGGCAAATCCAATTTGTATGTGTGGGAAATCGCTCTAAGATGTGCGTTCACCCCTTCTTGCGGAAGCCCCTTCAAATTGAATATTTCAAACGCTTGGCAAATTTCAAAATGAGGAAATTCTGCTTCTATGGCCGCAACAGCCAGTTTCACCCAAGCTTGCATTCGTCCGAGACATGTGTCGACAATTGCTCTGTTCACTCCGGTGCTAGAACCCAAAGTTTTCATTCTGTTCCCAATGTTAAAAACAATGGGCGACTTCAATTGGGTAAGAACAGTCGAGGTGAAGCCGAACACAGTCGCACAACGACCTTCAACAAAAAGACTGCGAATTTGTCGCATGTAGACTTGCAAGTCACCTTTCAGCTTTGCAGGATCAACATGCTCCGTATCCAAGGATCGAGTTAAAGCAAGACTTGTGTCGGCCGCATCAGCCAACATAGCTGCCTGCAGCAGATGTTCTTCTGAAATCCAAAGAAGCCAATCCTTCGCCTTTTTGGCAGAGACATCTGTTCGTGCTTTGGTTAAATGAAGGGCAGTTTTCACACAAGCATGGAAAAACAAGCAGGTTCTGCCAAGGGGACGTGCGTGGGATTCGAACCTGTGGCCCGCAGACCGAAAGCATGAAATGGCAGTCTCAATCGTGGAGTCGCAAGCGCGACAGTGTTCACCAAATATGCGCTTGATTTCCATGGAGTCATTGATGAGCCTAGCCATTGACCTTGGCCCTCGGCCCATGTATTGCATCACTTCTTTCAGCTTTTCGTCCGCATTCCATGGTCTGCTTGTCAACCTTCTGCTGGCGTGCGCCCGGTCCCTGAAAACATGTTGCAAATTTGGCAGCATTGGCTGATTGTCTTCTGTATTCAAACTCAAGCGTGCTGACCTTAATATTTCACAGCTTGCCATTTCATCTGCTGCTGCATCAGCAGCGAGTGCCACAACTCTTGACCGCAGGTGTTTAAAAAGATTTTTCTTCAAACGCCCAGGATTCTGACTAAGAGGGGCCATATAAAATCTAGAGCAAGCACGCTTCATGACTGCCCATGTGGCTAAGGAGACATTGTCAGCTCCTGTTCCAGCTTGCCTTTCTTGGCCTAAAAAGCCACTTCGAGTTGTCAAGTCTGGGGCCACAGCCATGAATCGTATGGCCAACCGCCCATGCCGCTCATCCCGCATCAAAGAAATGCGAGAAGATTTCGCAATGAACTTTTGGTCCAAAGCTTTTAACCCCTCTGCCAAACACCATGCCATTTGCAGCTCTTTTTGCGACAATGATCTTTTGTCGCCAAAGCACTCCATCAGCTCTTGAAACTGACTCAATGACGGGGCTGCATCGGGACTGGGACCAACACAGCCTCCTTCCTTCAACCATTCCTTCACCGCTGCCTTGTGCGCCTTGCTTTTATGGTGCTTTATCAAATTGCAGTTCTGCAGTTGGCCCTTCTTGGTCATTGAATAAGAAGCGAAAGGGTTGGAAACCCCAGTTTCCTTGCACACTTTACAACCAACACCCCAAGGTTGCTGCTTCACATCTAACCATGACCCTAGCTCTGGCTGGCCATCTGAGATGAGGAACGTGTTACACCATTTTTTGCCCGAACTACGCCATCTGAATTTGGCCCCGGTTTCCAAGCTTGACATTGCCGCTGTGGCCGAAGCAGCCACTAAAATGGCCGAGCCAGCCAGTACTGCGGCCGAAACAGCCACAATGGAGCGGCGCATCTAACCATTGAGCCAAAAGAAAACGAGAAAAGAAAATATCCATGACACTTGTTAAAATATCTAGCAGGGCGTCTATACGAGAAATGTCCTTCTATGGACGTCGCCAGGCAGAGAACAGAAAAGCTGTCCCACAAGAAGTGTGTCAGAAGAAAAATGTGTTATATACCACAACTAAGGAAAATTGAGATGAGAATTCTACAAGAACGCATGTGGCATGGTTTTAAAAGCCATGAAGGTATTTGTAACAAAGTCTGAAGGTACAAAAGAACGAGTTCTGAAAATAACTTAATAAAAAAAACAAAACGAGAAAATATCTCCAAAGCCCAAATTTTTTTTGTAATACCGTAATACGCTTAAGTGGATGCAAGGCGTACCAAGTGCAAAAGCCGTACCGCAGAGTACCACAGCGTACCAAATGCAAAAGCCGTACCGCAGGGTACCACACCAAGTGCAAAAACCGTACCGCAGAGTACCGCACCAAGTGGAAAAACCGTACCGCAGAGTACCACAGCGTACCAAGTGCAAAAGCCGTATGCAGAGTACCACAGCGTACCAAGTGCAAAAGCCGTACCGCAGAGTACCACAACGTACCAAGTACAAAAGCCGTACCGCAGAGTACCACAGCGTACCAAGTGCAAAAGCCGTACCGCAGAGTACCACAGCGTACCGAGTGCAAAAGCCGTACCGCAGAGTACCGCAGCGTACCAAGTGCAAAAGCCGTACCGCAGAGTACTGCAGCGTACCAAGTGCAAAAGCCGTACCGCAGAGTACCACAGCGTACCAAGTGCCAAAGCCGTACCGCAGAGTACCACAGCGTACCAAGTGCAAAAGCCGTACCGCAAATGCACCAAACTGAAAAAGGAAGCAAAACAACCAAGCTGAATGAGGAATATATTTATATATTCATTTATAAATCCCATTAACAACTCCACAGCCATAGTTGCCATGTGTCATTGTGGCGCTGTAAGAGTGCCTGAACCCAGCGCTGTGAGAGTGCTGGTACATGAGACAGTGTAGCTTTGCACTCCAGCATGCTGCGTAGCGCAACAAGATGCTTGCTACTTCATAGTAATGAAAGCTGGATCACATAACTACAACACCACAGTCTTGGAATGAAGCAGCAGCGCGCTCTTAGAGCGCACTGCCACAAGATGCTTACTACTCAGCATAATAATCAAATCTGGATCATATTTATATATATATATATATTTATAACTAGACTATAACCCCACACTGTTGGAATGAAACAGCAGCGCACTCTTACAGCACAGATCAATCACGATCACGGGCAGCTGGCTGCGCCATGTTTCACAACACATCGCGCAGACACACAGTATACTCCGCTGGGCAAAAAAGATGTTGCAGCACTGCATCTTTCCTGTAGACGCTGTAAAAGTGTCTACAAATTAGGGCTTTGGGGCAAGACTGTCTTGTGGAGACGCTGTAAGAGTGTCCATTAACAATCGCAAGTAGACATGTAAGTTGCATTCAAATTTCTGATGTCAGTGCTGCCCAGGTACACGCCCACTGTCAGGAAAAACATCGCGGAGCACTCCTCAGAGCACAATCATACAATTGAAACTAAGACCTCTAAATTTAATTATTTTCACTTTAGGCACTTAATGAAAATATTACTAGTTATTTGAACTTATGATAGAAGTGTATTTTACTTGTGTTCAATTATTTTTCACATTATTTTCACTTATTTTAGTTATTTTTATAGCTTTTCGAAGTTTCAGAATTGATCATGGATGATTTTTTTCCGTCATACATTTGGAAAAACACAATTGATTAGAAGAAATAAGTAAAAAACAATTGGGTAAATTTGCATTTTTTAAACATCTAGTACCCTTTTCAGGATATTTTCCTATTCAGGAACCATCCTTTTCAGGAGCTATATCCTTTGCCTTGGAAGCCATGGCAGAGAAAGAAGCAGCGGTTCAGCACAGGCTAGCTGCTAAAGTATGGCTGCGAGTCATACTATAGATTCTCTCATAGCTGCTTGTAATGATTGTGAAATAAAATATGTTGGAAAACAATATATGTATATGTATATATATATATATATGTGTGTGTGTTTGTAAAAACAAAAAACATTTAGAAACTTAAGATGCTGAAACGATAACTCCTGAAAAGGATGTAGTTCCTGAAATGGGACGTTCCTGCAATGACTCTTTCAGGTTGAATGTAGCGTCCTCAGGGGAATGCGCTTTCCTTTTTTTAATTCTAAATTAATTGATAATTCTAAATTATCTCAATTTTTTGAGAGTTTGTAAATTATTTGGAGCTGTAAGTTATCAAATGTTTCTGGTTCCTTTTTTTTGATTTTATGTTTTTTCTGTTTCTTTATTTAATGAATTTTCTGGATTCTGATTTTTCTATTTTTCTAGATCTTATTTCTTTCTTGGTTTTCAAAATTTTCCTGGATTCTGACTTGTTTTGGCTAGATTTTTTGAATTCTATTTTTTAGGATTTTCAAAAAAAATCTGGATCCTTTTTTCTTTTGGATTTTCTAAATTGTCTGGAGCCCAATTTTCTTTGATTTTCTGAATTTTCTAGATTCCAGTTTTTTTGGTTTCTAAATTTTCTGGATTCTATTTATTTTGATTTTCTGAATTTTCTGGATTCTGAATTTTCAAAAAATTCTAGATTCCAGTTTTTTTTGGTTTCTAAATTTTCTGGAATCCATTTTTTTAAAAAAAAAAAAAATTCCGAATTTTCTGGATTCTGAATTTTCTAGATTTTCTGGATTCCAGTTTTTTTTGGTTTTCTAAATTTTCTGGAATCTATTTTTGAAAGATTTTCTGAATTTTCTGGATTCTGAATTTTCTAGACTTTCCAGATTCCATTTTTTTTGGTTTCTAAGTTTTCATGATTTTTTTTTTAGATTTTCTGAATTTTCTGGATTTTGAATTTTCTAGATTTTCAAAATTCCAGTTTTTTTTGGTTTCTATTTTTTTTTGGAATCGATTTTTTTAAGATTTTTTGATTTTTCTGGATTGAATTTTCTAGATTTTCCAGATTCCATTTTTTTTGGTTTCTAAGTTTTCAAGATTTTTTTTAGATTTTCTGAATTTTCTGGATTTTGAATTTTCTAGGTTCCGGTTTTTTTTGGTTTCTAAATTTTCTAGAATCTATTTTTAAAAGATTTTCTGAATTTTCTGGATTTTGAATTTTCTAGATTTTCAAAATTCCAGTTTTTTTTGGTTTCTATTTTTTTTGGAATCTATTTTTTAAAAGATTTTATGAATTTTCTGGATTCTGAATTTTCTAGATTTTCTAGATTCCGTTTTTTTTTTGGTGTCTAAATTTTCTGGATTTTTTTTTTATTTTCTGAATTTTCTGGATTCTGAATTTTCTAAATTTTCTAGATTCCAGTTTTTTTTTGTTTTCTAAATTTTCTTGAATCTATTTTTTTTAGATTTTCTGAATTTTCTGGATTTTTAATTTTCTAGATTTTCTAGGTTCCAGTTTTTTTGGTTTTTAATTTTTCTGGAATCTATTTTTTTTTAAGATTTCTGAATTTTCTGGATTCTGAATTTTCAAAAAATTCTAGATTCCAGTTTTTTTTGTTTCTAAATTTTCTAGAATCTATTCTTTTTAAGATTTCTGAATTTTCTGGATTCTGAATTTTCTAGATTTTCGGGATTCCATTTTTTTGGTTTTCTAGATTCTATGTTTTTTTGATTTTCTGAATTTTATAGATTCTTTTTTTGTTTCTATAAAGTTTCTGTTTTTTATTTCCTGATTTTCTGGATTCTGAATTTTCTAAGTTTTCTGGATTCTATTTTTTTGTGTGTTTATGATTTTTTGGGATTCAGATTTTTTTTTGTATTTAAATATGTTCTGACTTTTCTGCATTTTGACTTGTCTGGATTTTCTCAGGTTTCAGTTGTTCTTTTCAAGAACCTGAATTTTCAGAAAATTTTCCTTTTTTCAAGATAAATTGGCTTAAAGGCTTAAAGTAGGGTCCGTTTTGGGACCTTTCCTTAACTGGAACTTTCCTTTGCAGGATTCCTGAAAAGGATGGCTCCTGTACAGGAAAGTTCCAGTAAAGGAGAGTTCCTGAAAAGGATGGTTCCTGTAGAGGAAAATTCCAGCAAAGGAGGGTTCCTGAAAACTATGGTTCCTGTAAAGGAAAGTTCCGAGCAAAGGAGAGTGCCTGAAAGCCATGATTCCTGTAAAGGAAGGTTCCAGTAAAGGAGAGTTTTTCTGAAAAGGATGGTTCCTGTCAAGGAAAGTTCCAGCAAAGGAGAGTTCCTGAAAAGGATGGTTCCTGTCAAGGAAAGTTCCAGCAAAGGAGAGTTCCTGAAAAGTATGGAATCTCCTTTTACTGGAACTTTCCGTTACATCAACCATAATTTTCAGGTATCTATTTCTCCAGCTATTCCTGGGCAGCAACCATCTTCACCTCAGATCATTTGGTGGTTGTTGCAATCCAATTCTGTTGTTCAATCGAAAATCAAAAATACATGCATTTCACTTATTTTCACTTATTTTCACTCAGTGTCACTTATATTCGCTTATTTTCACTTAGTCTTCTACTTTATTTGATTATAAGTTCATTATTATGGTTTAAGCTCACTTAAAAAATAAGTGGAACTTAAAATAACTTAATTTTACGAATGCACTTGAAAAGGATATTAGCACGATACTGGCAACTTATCAGATACTTATAAATTCATTAAGTGCCTGAAGCGATTATAACTAAATTTAGAGGTCTTAGAAGATATTGAAAGTCATGTTCAATTGCCATGTGCCAGCCAGTCTTACAGCCCTATTTCAACGCTTGCCAACATCGAGGCTGAGGTTGCAGCCATGATGGGCCTGTATACATATACTATATTTTTTCTGTTGTATGAATCTAAAGAAATAGAATGTCATGTCTATATAAGCCGTGATGCGCCTTGCTTTCCAGCCACTCTTACAGCGGCAATTTGGCAATTCAATGCTTGAGAGCATAATACCATTTAAAGATATTGAAAGTCATGTTCAATTTCCATGTGCCAGCCACTCTTACAGCAGCAGTTCAATGCTTGGCAAGAACGACACTGAGGTTGCAGCCATTGTGCCTGTATATACTATACTCTTTATCTCATAAGCATGGATGATGGGATGGGGATGATAGGAAAAAGGTGGGTTGGTGATGGGGTGGGTTGGTGATGGGGTGGGTTGGTGATATGGGATGTCGTCGGCGGGATGGGATGGGTAGTGGATGGTGGTGGGGTTGTCTTTTGCTTATTATATATGTTTTATAGCTGGATATTGCCGCTGACCCCGCCTCTGAACTTGATGTGAAAGATCTTGAAGCTTCCGGTCTCTTGGTCTTCTCGCAGTGCAGGTTGTAGGTCCAGGCACTTTTACAGCGCCCTTCAAGTCCAACCCTTGCAGCACTCTTACAGCGCTGTTTGGACACTTTTACAGCATCCGGGGATTAGCACTTTTACAGCGCTAAGAGCCCGCTTGGACACTTTTACAGCATCCAGGGATTAGCACTTTTACAGCACTAAGAGCCCTCTGAGCTTAGTCCACCTAGTTTTTGAGACGAGCGCCCGACGGTGAAGATGCCCTGAGAGTTCAAGAGTGAGCACTGCACAGGAAAATTAAAACAACGTGCCACCATTATCGAATACCTTTGGCAAGTATGTAGCAACACCAATACCGATGTCTCAGTTTCCCCCTCATTATCTTTAGACCTATATATAAAATTGTTTGGCCACATGTTCACAGCAAACTGTGGAAACTGTTTTCAATTTGGAAGCCACTTTTACAGCAGCAACCGGAAGATGCAGCGCTAAGTTCTCATTGCCAGCACAAGTTGCAATTGAGATGTGGTCCAAAGCACACATGGCTTGAAGGCTGCAGGCCAGCAGGAAACAACGAAACCAAACATAGAAATACCCATTAAATTGAATCTGATTGATTGTTTTTGCCTTAGTGTATTTGTTTGGTCGCCCTGCCCCCCCCTTCCTTCAACTTCTGAGTCTGTCCGATATGGGCTGCAGCATCACAAAAGATCAATGTTTTCTGTGGTGGCACGTTGAACAGAGGCAACCACAAATGACTTTAAAACTCCATAATGCCCAAATATTTACACCAGCGTCAGACAAATAAAATGGATACTTCTACAGCATCCGGGGGAATTAAAAAAAGGGCGCTGCAATATGAACTATGATAGATATTTTTTTTGCACGGACCTGGAACTTACATGAGAAAATTTGCTTCGCACATTGTATGAGATGACTTTTGAATAATGGAGGAGAAACATCAAAAACAACATGTTGTTTGAACAGCACGCTTTTGAGTCATAGCGGACACTTTTACGGCATCCCAGGGAAAAATGCGAACAAATGCCCCACCTATCTTTTAAAATGACTTGCGACATGTGGTAAATTTTGATCTTCACAGTTTTGTTTCTTGATTTTTTCTAAGAACCACACAGAAAACCCATCACCAGAAACCCACATCAAAAACAACATGTTGTTTGAACAGCACCCTTTTGAATCATAGTGGGCACTTTTACAGCATCCCATGGAAAAATGAACTGATCCCCACCCATTTCTTCAAATAAGAAATGTGAACAGATCCCCTCAGCAATTGTTTTAAATGACTTGTGACATGTGGAAAACTATGGTTTTCACAGTTTTGTTTCTTGATCTTTTTCTAAGGATAAAAAACACTCACCAAAAACCAACATCAAAAACAAAATGTTGTTTGAACAGCACCCTTTTGAGTCATAGTGGACACTTTTGCAGCATCCCATGGAAAATTGTGAACAAATCCCCCACCAATCTTTTTAAATGTCATATGACATGTGGTAAATTTTGATCTTCACATGTTTGTTTCTTGATTTATTCTAAGAATCACAAATAGGAAAATCATCACCCGCTATTTGTGGAAAATGTTGACCTTCATATTTTGTGTTTTTTGATGTTTGTTGAGATTTAAAAAGTATCATCACCAAAATCAAAATGGTAAAAGGTGGCAAGGGCTTAAATCAGCGCCAAGTTATAAACCATCATAAACCATCCATATTTGGGTATCATCATTTTGGGAACCCTCCATATCTGCACCAACAAAAACACTCCCTTCAGCACATGTCCGACCTCAGGCAGTATCGCTTCCTGCAGGAAGCCAAGCTTCCTGCCTGTGAGGCGGACCTCCGTTGCGCCGTACCTGGGCCGAGAGGGACCTTGAAGCACCGGTGATTAAGAATGGTTAATGATAGTTAGTAATGGTGAATTGTGGGTCATGTGGTTAATTGTGGTTAATAGGTCAATAGATTGTATGTACTCTATATGTAGTGACTACGTAGTGGTTAAATCTGGCAAAATTCTCTCGCACTGGTTGGGTTTTTACAGCAATTTGGCTGTGTCCCAGATAGCAAGCGGTGCTGCCCCAGGTCATTCAACATGTTTTTTTGGTCCAGCAAAAATGATCCATTTACAATACTGGGATTTATTTGGATTTTAGTTCATTTATCTCAACATATGTTTGTATAATCCTATATAAACCCCTGTTATATGCGATCTCAATAAATCCCATTTACAGTATGTATATATATATATTTAATAATCCATAATCCAAATTAATCCTATATAAACCCCATTATAGGCGACTGATTGAATGTATGGTGGACACATATCAGCTAATGAAGGTTATAACTTATAACATTTAATTGGGACCCCGTGGGGAGTCCTATTCCCACTAAAGGACCCAGTATGAATTTGAACAACTACTTATATATATATAAACATATGTAAATGGTGAAATCCCCAGGTATATTGATAGCTATAATATTTGAAAAAACTAGATAAGTTGACCATAGTTGGCCCTTTCAAGTGCTCCCCTTCTTGGCGAAATTGGTTTACACCTCCGATTAGCTAGTTCGATGTATCTACCATAGATCATACTTAGCCTGGGCCTAAATCAGAAACAAACTTAGCTGTCTTGGGGGCTTCACATTGTACTTGGGGTGCGGTTGAGGTTGCAAATGGGTGTAATCATGGTAATGGCTCCATATATCTCCATAAGTTGATATATATATATAACCCCTCTGAGTGTGTTTATATATTCACAAAAAATCTCCACACTGTACCTTTTCCCAGATGCTCCATGTATGGAATATTTACCTACATTTGGTTGATTTTTGGGGTAAATGTAGGGATTCATATTCCATACATGGAGCATATGGCTTTGGTTGGAACTGCACCCCGCCAAGCACTTCAGCCACACTGCATCTGCTGGCTTTTCCTTTGGGTTTTCCTTTCCGTAGCCGAAAAAAGGTACGCATGTTGCGCCAGCACGCCCATGACTTTCGCTTGAAGCCGGACATGCTGGTGGCCATGGGGCATTCTGCAGGCTTTGGTCCTTTTTTTGGGAAGCCCAGGATGCGGTTATATAGTTAGTTAATGATGGTTATTCATGGTAATCGTGGTTAATCAGCTGATATTGACATGTATTCATTGACTTTTAGGAAGGTCACCCAAATTTGGGGCTTCAAACAATGGTTTTTGATTCAGGTGTCGGCATGTTTCTGCTCGTTACCCTCTTTGCGAGTTTGTTTGAAACGAGATCTAGTAAAACAAAAGACAATTTTCAGGAGCGGAGACTATGGGTAATTGGTCGAGCCATTGGGTAGCCTATGCCACTGGAATTGTTACAGCTATTCTGAACCCGGCCTCATGCATCTTTGACCAATTTTACGGTAACCATCCGTCTTTGCCCAAATCTGCACCAAACACTGAAAATGACCTATTCTGAAGTATGGCTCTGAAAATATAAACTCCCCAAGGAACCACTGGTTCTGGCCATTTTGGGGGTATGGTTCTGGCCAATTTTCAGATCCAAAAATCATATTATTGGTATACGTATTATATCTCCATGATATCTCCATGACATTACCGATATGATTACTCGTACAATGCCATACAAAAAATGTTTACCCATCATATCCCCCGACATCACCAAAGAATGGGTTGGTCTAAGACCATGCCAAAAATGGTAGGTTTATGGCATTGAATCCCACAGCATTGGATTTTGACCCACCAAAAGAACCCCAAACCACGAAGTTTTTCGTGGCTGTCGTGGCTGTCGTGGCTGGCGGGCGATGGCAGGGGGTCACTTGGTGTCCTTGCTGCCAGCAGCGGATGTGGCCCTGGATGGAGATATGAGGCCTGGAAACAAGAGGAACAGATGGGATTTTTAACGATGAACAATCAGATATCATGAAAAAAATAGGGTTTCCATGGGTTTTTTTTTGCATGATTTTACATCAAACATGGAGGACAAAAACGGGATTTACATTTACTGATTTATTCATCAACAATTGGGATTACTGTAAGGGATTTATAGCTGCTGATTGGTGCTTCACTCACCGAAAATGTTACTGCAAGGTGGTGCCACAGTAAAATTGCGATTTAGCACAGGAAAATTAGGCTTTAGTTCGTTGACTTACAGCATGTTATATCACTAAGTTGGTGGACATTTCACTGTTGGGTTTATGGTATAGATAGGTCAGGCTATAGTTCGTGGGGGTTATAAACCAACTTATAGCTGGGCGCCACCATCAGGTGGCGTCAAGAGTTCTATTTCTATTTTTACTTGTAACTGTAACTAACTAGATACTGTACCATTCCTGGTATACACACCCAAGTAAATCTCGAACTTCCAATCTTGGGGGTGCAGTTGGGGTCATATATGGGTATAAATATTAATGATGCTTTTGGCAATTACCTTAAAAGTTGTGATATAATCCTATCACTGGCTGGATACCCATTTGCTGGCTAAATATCATACAGTTGGTCATGATTTTTCAACATGAACGCATTCATTTCGTGGGTATACCCCATTTTGGCACAAACCTAAAACTGGTGTTTTCTACGCCATGAATTTTGGAGAAATTACCCATGTCTGGTCTCCATAGCCCCAAATTGGAACTGCCCACAAAGCTGCTCAGTGGTTCACTCATTTCGTGGCGATTCTCCTGTTCCAAAATTTTAACATTTTCTATGGTTGACTTACCAATTCAGCATTTTTCCTTCTATTTCATTTTATTAGTCAAATTATATAAATCCAAATGTTGCCCCCTAAACTCCGATGTTTTTGTTCCAGTCAAAAACACATGTTGCTACCTAGATCCCACGTTTTGGCCCCTTAACTTCATCATTTCGTTTGCCAGTTCAAGTTCTACAGTAGATTCTAGTAAGCACCAAAAAGGAAAATAAATTCATCACACCTTTACCATTGGATTAAATGCCATGCTGAATGCATCTTTTTGTTGCGCTGCTCAGAATCGAGGCATCTGGCGCCAGAGGTTTCCTGTCGCCCGGATGCCTTGATTTGCTTCGCGCCTGCGCTCAAAGGGCCACGCAAACAGATAGGCTCGCTGGGGGCTTTGGGTCAGATCGATGGTCAGTTGGAGAATCACCGGGTGATGGTCTGACGATTTGCAATGGCAGGAGAAGCAATCTTCTGTCGGAATAAAGTGATGGTAAATTTTCTTAGTCGTTCACCCCATGCATCGTACGTGGGTTCAGTCCAGTGAATTCAGAAGAGGTAGGTTGATCGTCATAAACTGGGGTGATTTTAAAAGCTAGTTACGATTCCCTGGGTGAACCACTCAATATGGATATATTGGGGATATGTTGGGGATATATGGGGAAAATTATCGGACAGCTTGAATAACCATGGGGTTTAGTTGAGTTCTAATGGGATGTAAATTCCGATTAATAGTAGGTGCTACAATGGGATAATGAGGAAACAGCGGGAGATGATGCGAAAAACATGGACATATTGTAATATTCATATATTGTGGTATATGGCTGGACAAATTCCAAGTTATATATGTTTTTTGATTTCACATGGTCTTGTAGCAGGAAAATCCCCTCAACAATTTCTGTTGGTTGGTTTTCAAGGGATTCCCAGCTCATGAATCATGATGATCCCCACCAATTATAGAAAGGCTATAAGTAATTAGTAAGTAGAAGCCCATAGAAGCCCCAAACTAATCATCAGCCAACTGGGGTAAACTGCTCGAGTGCAGTTTGTTCATCAGTTGCCTTGGTTGATGAAGATTGGCATTTCTCCAAATCACTTACCAATTAGAACAGACATATTAAAATCAAACTTTCTTGTTGAATCACCATTTCTGTTGGTTTCTGACATTTCCCTTAGCTAAATCCCAGGTTTTGATTACTCGTTTCTTCCTTTTATTCCTGCTGGTTCATGTCGAATCCCTGAATCCACATTTCTGGTCCGCTGGTCCAATTGCAAGGACAAACATGACAAAAACAATACGTAGCTATTGAAAATGGCCATAGAAATCGTGGATTTTCCCACTAAAAATGGTGGATCTTTCCAGTTCGCTATGTAACAAATTACCAGAGGGTAGGCCAATAGAATCAAAAAGGAGATGTCAACATGTCAACCAACAACTCCATAAGGTTTGTCGGAACATAGGGTACTGTACCCCCTTCCATCATCACGTGAATCATCATATTAGTTGCATACATCCCCATTTATCCCCATATACATCCCTAATGTTCCAAGTTATGTCCCAATTAACTATACCCATCCACAATTACCATTTGGCTATGCAGTTATTTTTTGTCCGCATGACATCCACACTCCTGATTTAATTATATTCCCATTATAGTGCCACTAATCAATTAAATTCCTATCAAATCACCATGATATTCCCATGAAACCACAACGAATGATCTTATATATTTCATGTGGTTTATCCCTATCTAATATCAATGATTTAATGATATTCCCATGATTTATCCCTATTTTTTTTTGTGAAATTCTTCCAAGGCGCCTTTGATGTGGTGAATCACAGCTGGCCTCCCAGCCTTGTGCTGCATGGCACGAAAGATCACCTGCTGGATGCGGAAACTTCGCAGGCCAGGTTCGGGGGTTTTCATGGGAACGCTTTGAACACAGGAACGGAACCTGTCATTTGAACATTTAAATGTAGTGGAAATACTATGGACAATCACCATTTTTAATGGGATTCAATGGGATTTCATGGTGATTTAATGGGATCTAATGGTGATTAATGGAGGTTTAACCTCTGGTAAACTGTTACATAACTATGGAAAGATCCACCATTTCTAATGGAAATAATCCACGATTTCTATGGCCATTTTCAATAGCGAACTGTTAGTTTACCAGAGGGTAAATGTAGTGGAAATACATGGAAATACGTAGTCTGTGTTGTTTTTTTCACATGAGACATTTGAAGATCCGGATATCACATGTTTTTACATAAAAGTGGTCTTGTTTGCCCTGTTTGGCTGTGTGGCTATACTCTTTCTCCTTCCTTTCCTCATTGATTCCCCTTGCCAAGAGTCAGCCTCACTCTAGATACATGCTGTGCTGCTGTGCCATTAGAATTTAACATACTGATGTAGACTGATGTGACTTCTCTCCGTCTTGCTGTGCCATGCTGTGATGGGACTTCTCGCGGGTTGATGTGACTGAAAGCTGGCGCTTGTATTTTTGTTTACCGAAGGGTACGGTAAGGCTCCGGTAATGCGTTTTTTCCTCAAATTCCCATTGGTTTTATTAATGCTCACTCCAATTACGAAATTGCCAACCATCTGATATTTTATGCGTGAAGCTGGCATTTTAGTAGGCTGAATTCCCCTCTTGCAGCGGTTTTTGTGCTGTGGCTGTGCTTTCCGATATGCAGTCGTCACTGGTGAGGAGGTTCCATGTGCTTCACCGCGTTGTGTTTGAACATGGAACCCATGAGATACCCAAAGAATGGCAACACATCAAGGTGAAAATGATGGTGAAAATGATGAGCCATGGGATTTTAGATAGGATTTTAGATACCCTCTGGTAAACTGTCACATAACTATGGAACATCACCATTTTATAGCTGGGAAAATCCACTAGTTATGTTAGTTTACCAGAGGGTCTTCGGAGTGTTCGGAGTGCTGCCATGGGATTTTCCACTTGAAACCACCAAGGAGTTCGTGGAGAAGCTACAGTCTCTGGAGGTTCCTGCCCAAATGGTCTTGCTTGAAGGCGCTCGTGTTGACTGGTGATGTTCTTCAAAAGCCACCATATTTTCATATATAATATACATACATACATATATATATATATTATACATATATATAGTATACATATATATATATAGTATACATATATATAATATTAAGAAAGTTGGTTGAGGAGGTGACATATAGTTTCTTTTCAGATAATGTTTGAGCTAACAATCATATCAGGGGCCAAAAAATGCACATATAGTTGGGTCAGGAGACTAGTTAAGTGGATTTGTTTGTCACTTCACGATGATTTTCTGATTTTGGAACTGCAGGTTCCAGCTCATAAATGAAGAAATATGAGAACACTATGAGAACCTGCTATTCTGAAAAAGTTTGCTTTGTTGGGTCCCCAAGATCATCTGTGGAGAGAACATAGTGAGGATCATCGCAATCGCAACTGCTTAATATGTGTTTGAACCAGCAAAAAATATCAAAAAAAAGATTCAAAATGCAATCGTGGTGAAAACTGGTCACGAAAGAACTCTTGTTTTTAAAGTCCCTGATGCAATCGATAATTTTTTTTGCGCACATGTTTTTTCTTGATATTTCTTGTATAGGGGACTTTTATATAATCTTGGTTTCAGGAAAACCCCAGTGTTAAAAATCTTTTACCCTCTGGTAATTTAACATAGCTATGGAAAATCACCATTTTCAATGGGTAAATCCACTATAAATGGTCATTTTCAATAGCTATGTTAAATTACCAGAGGGTAACAAAAGGTCATGCCGTAATTATTGAAGAAACAGTGTAACTCAAATCCAGGGGAAACCTCGTTTGTGGCTTCCTGACCAGCTGCTAAATAAAAGATCTACCGATATATATATATATAAATATTATATATTATATATATAATATATACATATGTACAAAAGAACATACCTTGGTCGGAGCTTCCTCAAATCATCAGTTAAGTTCCATATTCACCTGTCCGCAGGAGACACGCCAGCATGAATGCGACATAGAACGCCACATGACATGTCAGATAGAATATCCGAACATATGTCAGATAGAATATCATCATCATCATCATCATCATCATCATCATCACCATTGCCTCTGTATTTTGTAAGAGTATCATCTACATCAACTACATGCCATCCATTGCCATCAAGAAAATATGATTTGATCTTGATTTTGGCGCCCCCTGGGTATCCAACCTAACATTTTTCAGCAGCGTTTGGTGTCATTTTAGGATATGTTTCAATAATCCACGCTTGATTCATAAATACAGCAGTCAATGTAGTCAATCCCTTGGTAAAATCCCCATTCTTGATGATTAAGATTGTGTTGTGTTTGTCTGAAAATAAGGTGCTCCAACATCCCATGCTGTGCATTTTGCCTATTAGTATTGCCATTTTGCGGTATCACCCATTTTCAGACACACCTAAAAATCATATTACCAGGATAATTCCACATTATGTATAGATATATTATGATATATTTCATTTACATATTGCCCTGCATTTGGTGATGGTCCCTATGTATATGGATATATACAAGATTATGCAAGTACATGAGTATATGTGTATCTATATGATTCTATGTGTATGTATATATAAGTTATTTATATATAAGGTATATATATATATACATATATATATATACATGTAAGTTGTATACATAGTACATACATACATACATACATACATACATATATATATATATATATACATACATACATACATGGGGGTGTATGTACCTGTATATGTATATGTCTATGTATATCCCCCTGTGGATGTGGTGGGAAGTGGGGGTTGGGGGGGTAACCCCCATAGCATATGGGGTGGGGGGTGTAGTGAACACGAGACAGGGGATCATTCATATATATATATATATACATAGATAGATAGATAGATAGATGGATTGATAGACAGATAGATACGTAACTATACGTATATCCATATATATGTTTATGTATACATCCAATATTCCAACTTCCATCCTCATGATTTTCCGTTAGCATTAGCATTTAGCTACTTTTCCATCCATCTTTTTCCCACAAGACCTCGGGCCTCGCCGGCCTCGCCATGTGGCTTCCGTTTGGAGGCCACGGTCATGAAGTGAACCCCCCACCACCTGAAGCCTTGGCAGCAGTCAGAGACTTTCTGCTACAACAAAATGGCTGAAAAAAGGTGCGAAGAGTTGACGATTTGGACAACGATAGGGAGTATGTTACAGCTTGGTTTCTCCGGTTGATTGTTTCAAAATGATCTAAAAAGATATGTTTTCAAAATTGGATGATAATAAATATATAATAATCATTTGGAATACTTCGATCTTTGTTGAAATGAATAGAAACCTTTTTTTTGTAACAACATTCTAATCTAACCCTTTTACACTTTCTGATGGGATATTTTGGGACAGTACACTTCAATGCAAAACAGGGTTATGGGGAGTGTTGATAATCTAGGTGGCTGGGATTAGTTGAAATGAATGGATACCAAAGATTGCTCAGTACTTCCAATCATTTAATGACCATATCGGGGTATTTTGACAGGTATAAGATCCCTGCAGGGTTTGGCCTAATAGTTTGCCAAGTTGGTTTACAATTACTATAAGGAGGGTTTACGGGGGATGTATCTATAGTTGGATGTGTTTACATAAACCAACTTATAACTGGGGTTTCCCACCTTGCAGAGGTTATATCCATGCACATCCCAATTTGTGAAGGTATTTACCATGTTTAAAATTACAAACATTGTTCAGGATGGTGAAACCATCTCTAGTCATAGTAAACCATATCATGTCAAGCCATATGAAACCATGTTGATCACCATTTGAATCATTATTAATCCGTATGAAACCTTATGAAACCAGGCCATATTAGTCCATAATAATGATTCAAACAAGATTGGATGTTTAATGATCATTATTAGTTTAATGATCATTTGATTAATCCAATAAACATAAAATTAGTCCATTTATCCATAATAATTAATAATAATCATGATGAGTCTATTGTTTAGCCATATTTCAACAAGGTTGGACCATCGGTTTTCCCAGATTTAAGTGATTAACCCATAAATATGTGACAAATCCCCATCTTAGGTCGCAACTACTTTTATCATGATGAACCCCCGTGGTGTTGGGATAGTCTCGTAGGAGGGCGCCGTGCCCTTCGGCCAGCGTGCGCGGCAACGCTTGGCGGGCAACGGCTTGGAGGAGAGTCGGGGAGATCATGGTGATTTGGTGGTGATTTATTGGGGATTTAGTGGGGGTTTTATATGGTTTAATGGTGATTTAATGGGATTTATTGGTGATTTTATCTGATTTATTGGTGATTGAATGGAATTTATTGGGGACTTATTGGTGATTGAATGGGATTTTTCCTGGGAATATCATGGGATTTAATGGCCACTTCATGAAGTTTCCGGAGGGTACAAGTGGTATAGCAATGTATACCATGGTACTTGTATGTATAAAAACCCCAAAAAATGGGGATATAAGAGGAATATGATGGGTACATATATAACTTGGAAATGTTGGTGATATATATATATACCATTTGATTATGATATAGTTGGGATATAGTGTTTACTGTAGACAATAATGGTATATTGACCACTATGATGGGTATATCATGGGGATATCATGGGATATATAGATGATATATACTCTAAAAAAAATAAGGAGGATATAATGGTCATATTGGTTTCGTAGTGGGGATACAATGGGAACATATGCCAAGAACATATGATTTTGATTGATTTTGGATGTCCGAAAATGGTTGACCACTGGTTGACCACTGGTTGACCACTGTGTTATGACATAAACGGGCTGTCATTATATACAGTCATTCAGTGATAGACCTTTGGTACAATAGCTGTTGGAGTTCCGAGATATCTACTTATGGTGGGGTTCCGTACCTTTTGTTGTTTTTTGCTGAATTAAAACGACTGATTAAAAACTGCGACTTATTATACTAGGAATAGTGCAAAAATTGTCGTAGACTTAGACATCCCATTATTGTCGCCTCAGCTAATCATAGCCGTGGCAATGGGATTTCAACCGACAATTTTTATGGAGCTTTCAATGGGAGAATCATCTGTGAATTTTGGGAGCGGTTTTCCCAGCACCGGCCGACGTGCGAATCATCACTTTTTCATCCAAAATCTTGATTCAACGGGTTGATGAAAGGAAGAATTAGCTGCCACTAACTTTTTGTTGTTTTTTCGCGGAACCAGGTTCCTGCAGCTTTTCTCGAAAAAACCATTCTGGTAATATGGAGAAATACCGATTCTAAAGTCACTACTGAAGGTAAGACCAGCAAGAAAATGAGGTAACAACCCTACAAAGCCTGAATTTGTGAAGATTTCATTAATATCATTAATGTGCATGTAAGTTTGATTAAACTAAATGCAATTACAACCCTTGTTGGTAAATCAGTGACCATCCCAACCCATTTATTTTTTTGGGGGTTTGTCTTGAAACCCATGTGAATGCACAGCATCTCCATTGTCATGCTACATCCGACAGTTCTTGATGAGATTCACCCGTGTTTGCTGCAAAAAAAATCACCAAAAAATCCCAAGTTTCCTCCAGTCTCCAACTGTCTCCAAGCAACATTTTCCAGCATTTTCTCCTGCGAATCCGAAGGATTGATTCGCGAAAAACTCCCCGTCTCGAGAAGGGAACCGAGTTGTGGTTGCAGCCCTCGGTGATTCTCATGGATTCTCGTTGAAAACCAATGTTTAAATCACCAAGAGTCCACAATATAAACCCCAATGTTCACCCATTGTCGTCATTTTTCGAAGTGAAAAAAACCACCTGCAAAAAGTAGAATCCAGAGCTTCCAGAACCTAAAAAAAGATGATGACTTCCCCATAATTTCCAGGTTTCCAACTCTATTTGTGATATATTATTCACTTATATGATGGTTTCCTATCACTATAGATGATGACTTCCCCAGAACCTTGTCTGGTTGGTGGTTTCAAACATTTTTTATTTTCCATAATATATGGATAATCCTTCCCATTGACTCATATTTTTCAGAGGGGTTGAAACCACCAACCAGTTGTAGATGGTGCCAAAAGTTATAGGAAACCATCCATCACTTCGAGCGCCTCCAGGACCTTCAAAGCTTCGAACGCTTTGACTTCCGGGACGACGGCTTCGACGGCTTTGACGGTGCGCCAGCGACCGTTAGGTCCTGTTGGGTAAGTTACCCCAGAAAAATGGGGATTTTGTCACCAATAATGTTGTGGGAATTTATATATACATATATATAGCTTATATATATATTATTTTATAATTGATTATGGCAATGATATGCAATGATTTTAAACTTCCAAATCTTCCAATAACTCTTTGGTTTATGGTAGATATACGGAACTTATCGACCTAGTTGACGACAAAAAGTGGGGTTTTTATTCACAAATGGAACATTTCGGGAGACCATCCACCGGGATAGGTTCTATGGTGGAGAGTGGAATTTTCCCAGGGGACACCATCCAAACTTGTTTTTTTTTCCATGTCGAATGCCAAGTCGAAGGCCAAGTTATCCTGGGGATTTACCTAGTGATTCTTGAGTACCTTGGGGTGTACCATCCGTAACTTGGGGTGTACGACTGCGCAATGTGTACTGCTTGATGGCCCCTTCTGTATCGAGGTCAGGATGGGGACCCAGGGGACTCCCCAGCAGTGACGAGGCAGACTGCGAAATATCACCAAAGAGCCAACATGTCTGCGCAATCAGTGCTTTGATAATTCAGTTTAATAATATTAACTTGTATTAACAATATTAATACTTGTCTTTTTGACAACTTAAAGACACAAGTGTGATAATTCAGTTTCGTATCACAACGTCAAATTCAGCAACAACAAGACAGCCTTTGATGGTGGATGGTCCAGCCATGAATCTGCTTCCGCCAGGCTTTCTGACGCTGGGATCTTCGGATGAATTTCCAGGGGAGGCGAGCTGTGGATTGGATAATGGGTGTGTCTGAAAATGGGGGATACCGGAATGCCCTCAAAATAAGTACCATCTGGTTATTTAACATAGCCATGGAAAATCCCAACCATAGATGGAGGTTTTAGTGAGAAAATCATCCATGGCTATGGGATGGCTTCCATGGCTATGTTAGTCATAACCAGAGGGTACTTCAATAAGGAACATGTTGATAAACCACTGGATTTGAGATTGCCCTTTTTTCCAGAAAACTGATGATATTCAGACTGCAACTGGATCAGACTGCGGAGATTAGTTCGCTTACGAACTGGGGATGAACATCCCAGTTTATAAATTGTTGGGCTGGGGTGGGGTTCTATTGGAACAGCGGGACTAACCCGAGTCGCCCTGCTTCTGCTGACTGGGGTTTGCTGCTTAAGATGATGATGATGATGATGATGATTATGATGATGATAATGATGATGTGTTTACTTTCCTGGGAAAGACACACACACATGCGGATTTCAGAGGTTATATGGGGACCTATGTGGAATATGGTAACAGAGTGCTGGCACTGAGTGGGAAGTACGTAAATTACATAAGAAATAAGCAAAGGTGCATATTTTATGTGTTTTTGTTTTGTTATGGGCTTTCATATGTGCCATGGTCAAAACTTGCCACTTATGATACGGGATGCACCGCCAGGTACACGGCCATGACTTAAAGTGTGTCTTTTCTACTCAGTCAATCCACGATCTAGGTCAATCTCTCTATATAATTATATATAATATATATATATATAATTAATATAATATAATATAATATAATATAATAATATATATATAAAGATATATGTGGACAAAGAAACCTTTCAGCAAATCCACGAATTGTGGTGGAGCATGGTAGCATTGAGACTTTCTGCCCAGCCTGCTGAGGTACTGGATAAATTTGATTAATTTCTGAAATAATTCTGAAAATTTTCTAAAAAAATTCTGAAAAATTTCTGAAATTCGTCAAAATTCGAGAAAAGCAACGTAAAAAAATTGAAAATAGCAGCAGAACTGCCAAAAGTAGTGAAAAACTAGCTGAAAACTTTGAAAACAGCAGCAAAACAGCTAGTTTCCTTCATTTTTGAATGGTTGGCAGCAGAAAATCTCTGGATTCAGAAATTTTTCAGAAATATTTCAGAAATTTTTCAGAAAATTTTCAGAAATTTCTGAAAAATTTCTGAAAAAATTCTGAAAAATTTCTGAAAAATTTCTGAAATTCGTCAAAATTCGAGAAAAGCAACGCAAAAAGTTTGAAAATAGCAGCAGAACTGCCAAAAGTAATGAAAAACTAGCTGAAAACTTTGAAAACAGCAGCAAAACAGCTAGTTTCCTTCATTTTTGAATGGTTGGCAGCAGAAAATCTCTGGATTCATAAATTTTTCAGAAATATTTCAGAAAAGAAATTTCTGAAAAATTTCTGAAAAATTTCTGAAAATTTTCTGAAAAATTTCTGAAATTCGTCAAAATTCGAGAAAAGCAACGCAAAAAGTTTGAAAATAGCAGCAGAACTGCCAAAAGTAATGAAAAACTAGCTGAAAACTTTGAAAGCAGCGGAAAGCAGCGGCAAAACAGCTAGTTTCCTTCATTTTTGAATGGTTGGCAGCAGAAAATCTCTGGATTCATAAATTTTTCAGAAATATTTCAGAAATTTTTCAGAAAATTTTCAGAAATTTCTGAAAATTTGTGAAAAATTTCTGAAAATTTTCTGAAAAATTTCTGAAAAATTTCTGAAATTCGTCAAAATTCGAGAAAAGCAACGCAAAAAGTTTGAAAATAGCAGCAGAACTGCCAAAAGTAATGAAAAACTAGCTGAAAACTTTGAAAACAGCAGCAAAACAGCTAGTTTCCTTCATTTTTGAATGGTTGGCAGCAGAAAATTTCTGGATTCATAAATTTTTCAGAAATTTTTCAGAAATGAAAAATCTGAAAATTTTCTGAAAAATTTCTGAAAAATTTCTGAAAAATTCTTCTGAAATTCGTCAAAATTCGAGAAAAGCAACGCAAAAAGTTTGAAAATAGCAGCAAAACAGCTAGTTTTCCTCCACTTTTGGTACCTGGGAACTGCCAAAAGTATGAAAAACTAGCTGAAAACTTTGAAAACAGCAGCAAAGCATTTCCTTCATTTTTGAATGGTTGGCAGCAGAAAATCTCTGGATTCATAATTTTTTCAGAAATATTTCAGAAAATAATTCTGAAAATTTTCTGAAAAATTTCTGAAAAAATTCTGAAATTCGTCAAAATTCGAGAAAAGCAACGCAAAAAGTTTGAAAATAGCAGCAAAACAGCTTGAAAACAGCAGCAAAACAGCTAGTTTCCTTCATTTTTAAATGGTTGGCAGCAGAAAATTTCTGGATGCATAAATTTTTCAGAAATATTTCAGAAATTTTTCAGAAAATTTCTGAAAAATTTCTGAAAAAATTCTGAAAATTGTCTGAAAAATTTCTGAAAGTCGTCAAAATTCGAGAAAAGCAACGCAAAAAGTATGAAAATAGCAGCAAAACAGCTTGAAAACAGCAGCAAAACAGCTAGTTTCCTTCATTTTTGAATGGTTGGCAGCAGAAAATTTCTGGATTCATAATTTTTCAGAAATATTTCAGAAATTTTTCAGAAAATTTTCAGAAATTTCTGAAAAAATTCTGAAAATTTTCTAAAAAATTTCTGAAAAATTTCTGAAATTCGTCAAAATTCGAGAAAAGCAACGTAAAAAATTTGAAAATAGCAGCAAAACAGCTAGTTTCCTTCATTTTTGAATGGTTGGCAGCAGAAAATCTCTGGATTCAGAAATTTTTCAGAAATTTGATTCAGAATTTTTTCAGAAAATTTTCAGAAAAAAATCAAAACCTTGATTTATAGAACCTTACTAGACTGGAAACTCTCAATGGTAGCATCCACCAGGGCCCACGTGTTTGGAAGCAACCGTTTGGCCAAATCCCCGGGGTCGACTCCGGATTTTGCGTATGTTGCATTCGATGCAACGACTGTCATGGCTTGAATCATCTTGAATCTATTTTTGAGAAAACCTGGAATCTTACTGTATTATATATTATGATATTGGAGTATATTGGAGTTAAATAGTTGAATGATCATATTTACGCGTGAAAAATCCCCACATTGTGGGTGAAATCCCCAAATTAATCTGTGGGATTCTACCGAGTTGAGAATCTATGAGAATCTGAAAATGTCGCTGCCTAAAATTACAATCTCAATTCCTGCGGCTGCAATCCCCATATATTTCATAGATCCCATATGATCCCATACAGATCCCATCATTTGACAAAAACACCATTTCAAGTCTTTGGTTGGATTCGTTGGATTCCCCATGTTCCCCCCCTGGAAAATGTGGTTGTTTTAGATCCCATTGGAATCGGAAAAACATAGGTCCCCATATTACTGGATCATACTGGATCCATCTTTATTAAACAGTTCTTCGAAAGGGGAAACCCTGAAGAACATGATTTCAATCCGATTGCGAAAATCACCAGAACCCAGATATCTTAGATCCACATAGATCCACAAGATTTCTGCTGGCACTTTCTAGCCAGGCCCAATTGCCTGAGCCAGTGCCCAATGCAGGCGCTAATATATACGTTCCGGAGTTCGGTCTGAGGGCTTAAAAAATCATTGGGATTTTGTTGTCACTCTATAGAGGTTTTAAGTATCAAACACAATATTAGGGTATATTATCTGATTGGTGGTTTGGAACATGATTTTTTAATTTTTCCATATATTGGGAATCTTCATCCCAACTGACGAACTCATATTTGTCAGAGGGATAGGTCAACCACCAACCAGTTATGGTATATTGCTTTTGATATGAATGATGGCTGGTTGATGATTAGTTCTGGCGTCAAAAAGGACAATCCATTTTTTTTGGGTTGATTATCTCATCCCATCATGGATTTATCATCTGGTTATGACTAACAGTTCGCCATGGTTGAGCCATGGCCCCAATCGAAATAGATGGTTTACCGAACTTAATAGCATGGTGGATCTTTCCATGGCAAACTGTGCATGTCATAACCAGAGGGCTTCATGGATTTTTCATGGATTTTTTGGGGATCATTCAAATTTGTTACTACATGACATACAACATGATATGATATGGGTATGGGTCAATACCTATAGATACATTTTTAGTGGGATGAACATCCATTTACCAGCTATTTTGGGGTTCACTAGGTACCAGGGTTTTGACCCATCCCCATATAGTATCCAATTTTCATGAGGATTATACAAGCCATAGTTACTATGGCCAGTAGGGTTTTTAGGATCATCCAATTTCTGGGAATGCCTAGGCCTAACGACAGGTCCTTGTCGCATAGGATGTTCTTTTCCCATGGGTTGGTTGCTTGAAAAAGGAGTCACCCTCATTGAACAACATACATATATACATATATAATATATATATATATATGAACCAATATAGATGAGTTTGTTTAAACAACACGTAATTACATAAATATATAATACCCTCAACTACTAAGGGTCTATAGTAACCAGACCTTATGGGTTCCCGTCACGGGGTCTAAAGAGGTCAATTTTCTTACTTTAGACCTTTGACATTTTTCTTACTTTACACCTTTGGCACTTTGCGTATGTTGCTATCATGTGGCAAATAGCAGATGCACATGTTTGTATGTTTTTTTGGCCAATTATATATATATATATATACATACAGTACATATACATATATGAGTGACGGCAGTGACGGTTCTTATTTGGTGAAGAGTAGTCTTGGGGTGTACCCCGGTTGCCGAACATACAATATTTTGGTAGTTTTGGTTGCAAAACAAGGTAGGAACATCCCGAGAATGAGGTAGGCAAATCGAGGTCCGGGAATGGAAAACGTAGTAGGAACACCCTGTCGATTACGTGATGTACTCGTACTTTTTTTTTTTCTGCGGTTCATATGTATATACATAACGCATCCTATGGTTTATCAGTTTATCATTAATTGTGTTCCCATTAACATGGACATAGAACAAGGGGCATTTCGAAATAAACTACAGCAATGTTCACCAATATTGGGTGCCCATAGGTACTCTATGATTGGATTCGCCCCAATGAAGATGGCCGTTGACCGTTTTTTCAAGCCTGACGAAGCTCAGGCGATGGAAGGTCTTCTGCTTTGCTTCTCGGATGTTACAACAGTTGCAAAGGGAAAATGGGTCTGCAGCCAACCTTGACAGAGATCTACTATGCCATATTGCGACATGACGGGCCAAGGAGCTTCTCAGAGTTTCCCAGTCACATGATGCTGGTATTGTTACCAAGTTCAACCAAATTCACAGATTTTATCCGAACCCCCACGTTTCTTCACCAAGACCAAGCCATTGAAATCCATTGAATATGGGATACCCAATGGATACCCTGAAACCTCATCCATTTGGATTGACAGAATCAGCGTCGTCACTTGATGATCCCGGCCCAGGCGTCGTCACAACGCCTGGTTCGACACACGTCGCGAAGCTGGAGACACCGGCGAGTTGGGCGAGCGGGAGCCCGAGCCCGGGCACTCAGGGGGGTTCGCGTGGAAGGTCGAAGAGTCGAAGATCATGGGGATCTAATTGTATGGGTCTGTATACCCCTCTCATGGCTATTTTGGTGGGGAAAATGATGATCCAATAAATTTGGAAGTAATATACAATTGATGGGATTTGATGGGATTAAGGGGTTGATTTAAAAGTTTCAGACAAACCAAAGTGGGGAAATCTTTGATTTTTAGTATAGAACTTATAAGATATGATGATCTGATGTTTATAGGTACATATGGGGAAATTTTGCAGGGGTGTTCCAACCTTCGAATAGGTTCATGATTGTCGAGAGGTGGGATGTGGAAGTGATTTTGCAACATTTATCTGTGAAGATTATTCACTGGTATTTGTGGTTTTTAATGTTTTTTAACAATGTCATGTTTACCATCCTCCAGTCATCACCATTTTTATAGGTGATATAAACATTCTAAACCATTCCCAGTCATGGGTGGTGCCAATGACATTGTTAAAAAAACCACATGATTGGAGCAATCCTGGTGGCGTTGCCACAGGAAAAATCCATGGCGAATTGCCGATGGGATCATGGGGCCCCGTGTGAAAGAGGCACACACTGTGTGTTGGTAAAAGATTTCGTTCATGTGTTGAAATCCTCAGTATAGTATATAATTCTAAACCATGATTATGATATAATTATGATAGGGTATTATATGATATACTATGATATAATCAATTTTTATAATCTACATTTTTTCCTCAGTATAGTATGATATTGTATCATAAACTAGACCAATTTGTGTTGATGATATCGCTAAATTTTGGTTGTTGCTTGAATCTCAATTTCCGCTGATCACTCTTTTGGTTGCTTCAATCACCATTCTGTAGTTGAAATCATTTGAAATCCACAATGTTCTATCACATCCATGCAACTCATGATTTGTGTCGGTAATACCACTATCCTGTTGCTGGAATCACCATGTTTGCTGAATGTACCCATGCTTGTTACAATGATCTGTTTCAGGGAGCATCTTATGTAGACTACCTTAAATGCCTTAAATCTCTGACTTTAATGCCTGAAATAACAAGAAATCCAGGATAATTTACGCATCAACCTCAAGGGTTTTCCAGGTATAGGGACCTACTTAGTGTTTCACCTCATAGGTTATAACTCCCAGATTCGAAGTGAGATGTTCAAACGATCTGAAGTTGACTTTTTATCATATCAATGTCTCCCATTAAATCCAAGTATGATTTTTTTCCCAAGAAAACGTGTCACCAAGGTTGTCGAGCGACTTATCGCCCAGGCGGTGCAAAAGGGGGGAACCCAGTGACCATCAAAAACACGGTGATTTTCCATGTCGCAAATCGTTTTTTCGTGACCGATGGGTAAGGGGCAAACCAATTTCCTTCCCGATAAAAAAACGGGTTCGCCAAGGATAGAAAAGTTGGTTTCAACCTACAAGAAGTGTTGGATTTGGGGTGGATGATGGTGGATGTATCTACGTGCAAAAATTGAAAAGGAGAAACTGGCATGTGTTGATATGAATATGGATAATATGGTATGACATGTTTACGGAACATGATTTCCCCATAGAAAAGAGCTTAAATGGTCCATGATGGTGTGTTACCTCCACTGTAGATCAAGGCGAATTGGTCTCCAAATTCTGCACCGGGTAGGGCTAGAAGAAGGGATAATGGTGGTTGCTGCTGGACGCCGATATTTCTTGGCGAATGTCTGAGTTTTTTTGTGCTGATCTTCTCCCGTTGGATGGGTCATGCAATCTATGGGACCATTCAGGGGCCATGAGCATCTATAAGTCCCAGCTAGTTTTGATATGAAATCCTGGGTACTAGTACGAAGGTTTGTTTGCAAATAGGTTACCCGGGGTACCCCCAAATTTAACACATGTTAATCTCATAAATCTTTGTATGTCTCATCAAAATAGCTATTTGATGGGGTTAATCCATATTAATCCCCATTTTCAGACAAACTCAAATGGTTATTGCTTCACATATTCCATATACATTCCCTTAAAAAAGAAAGGTTATTGGGTTATTGGTTCAGATGGTTCAGAGGGTTACTAAAACAACATGATCTCCTCAGTTTTGTTGGTTTTTGTTGATGCAGCCATAGCCGTGGTAGCCGTGGTTCTTGGATTTGTGGCGATCCACCGGGTAACCCGGAACTGCGCAGGATGCGGCAGCTTGGATACGGAAGGGAAGACTTTGGGCAAGACTTTGCGTCGCTTCGGCGAAGTGGATGCTGGATGGATCCAACAAATCTAGGGAAACATAGCCATCATATTTCTACGTAAAACCAGGCAGTAAATGATGGCTACAGTATATATATATATGATTTGTACTGACTTTATATACCAGGCAGTATATATATATACACTGACTTTATATATATATATAATATACTGCCTGGTTTTCAACGTAGCTATACAAAGTCATCATCTATAAATGAGCCATTGTCCATAGCTATGTTAAAGAAGCAGATGGTATTTAATATGGAAATATTTGGTATACCATTGTATAACTGCATAATGACCAACAAAAATATCACACGTAGGGATTTTTCAAGGAAGTATGATGCGTATATAATTGGGACATAGATTGGATTTGATGGAGATATAGTAAATATACCCTTTGGTATGTTTACACAGCGATGGAAATTCACCATTCTTTGTACGGAAATCATCGAGCTAAATGGGCTACGGTTTCTATAGCAACATCTAGCTATGTTAAATTCCCAGAGGGTATGTATACAGAATGATGGGATCATATAATGGGATCATCAAATACCATCAAACATGCTGGTTTAACCATCAAACCTGTCGCTTCAATGCGGTTTCACGTTGACCTTCACTATCCTAAAATGGTGATAGTGATATATATATATATATCTACATCTACATGTATAGCCAGTGATATATTAGATAGCTATCACCAATCGGAGCCCTGGTGGAACGGACACATATATATATATATATATACATAATTATATACAGTCAGTATATATATATTTAATGATCATATATATATAATTATATATATTCATGAATTGGGTTCCCTAATATGGAGGTATTTCATCTTAGAGGGGTAGGATTGTCGATTCCTTCCCGGTGAAAATCCTGGCGAAGTTGGGGCAATGTCCAACTGGGGGCCCACCCGTTGTAAAGAGAAATTACATGAACTTACAGTATATCATACCCAGATGCTCCATGTATGGAATATTGACCTACATTTGGTCGATTTTTGGGCTAAATGTTGGGATTCATATTCCATACATGGAGCATATTAGGGATATCTTAAAAAGCCATTTTTTTACAGGTCCCAAGTGTGTGTAAGTTCCCTACAACATCCACCATGATTTCTGGTGTTTCATAGTTGGTGGATGGGATTTACAGAGGAGATATGATGGCATGTTTAATGGAATACCATGGGAAACATCGTGGGGATATGACTTTGGAAATATATGGGAAATATCGGGTAATCCTCCAGCCACGGCCCTATTTTTTTTTGGGGGAGTGCAAAAAAAACTCACAGTTTCCTTGGATTTGAAGTCAATGAAGGGTTACCCTCTGGTAAACATACAAAAGGCTATTGAAAATGGCCATAGAAATAGTGGATTTACCCAGCTATAAAATGGTGATTTTCCATAGCTATGTTAGTTTACCAGAGGGTAAGTGGGAGAGTCCTGACAAGGGACACAGCAGACATGGGAATTCATGCACCACAAGAAAAGCGGATGCCGGGTCGCAGGCATCACACTTGGGCAACCAGATTATACCCCACAAATAACGGCTTATATATAGATATATATAGGTTATAAACCACGAATCCTATCTGGGATGCACAGATTGTGAATGACCCAACTAATGCTGGCTATACCCCTTCAACGGCCATATTTTCATGGGGATAATATGTAGTCTTCATCCATTAAATTAGTTGGGGATACCCGGATACTAAACTCAAACCCATATTGCTTGTGCACTTCAAATGGGACAAGTCAAAATTGGTTTCGATTTTTTTCAGGCCAAGATGAGAAGACCAAGATGAGTGACATGAGTGACACAATCCCTATGACTTCCATCAACTACAAACGTTTCCGTTCTGGTGATTTGATTTCCTTCTTGTGCGGTGAAGTCATGTAAGGCTTTTTTTTCTACTTATAGTTGATTTGTACGGAATATTCTAGTTGAGTTGGGTTATACTATTATACATCTATATACATCTATGTACATCTATACATCTATATACTCTGTACATATAGGGGAGTATCATGGATCATACTGTAATATATCATCCATGGACAGGAGGACACCAGCCATTATTGAGCGGAATTTCCAAAGAAGTCCTTGGCTTTAGGTGCGCCATGGTGCGCCCCAGCTACTGGGGTCGAGCTTCTGTAAAGGTGCATATGGAGCGCCATTGTTGATGGATGACATATATATATATATAATGGATATAATATTATGATATATGATTATGTATGTATGTTTAATACTGTTATACATATACGGAAAGGACCCCCTAAATAGGTATGTGCTAGTAGTTAACTTAGCTTATAATTGTAATAACTGTTGGATATGCTGGTAGATATATTGATTCTATCTTGGGTTAACCCAAAAAATGTTTCACAGCCCAGCGGCCCGAGTGAGGTTTGCTTCCGAGCATCTGAGGGCACGAGCCTCGGTCCGGACGTTGACCGGCTGGATATTTCTGAGGTGCAGAACAAACATTTGAGTATATACAGTATATACATACACAAGTGTATAGAATTAGTTTATATATGGGTATGGATCAATACCTATTAATACCATTTTTAGGGGGATGAACATCCATAAATCCCAGCTATTTTGATGTGAACTACAGGGGTACTATTGGTTTTGACACACTGCCATATATACTGCATATACCCTCTGGTAAACTAACATAACTATTGAACATCACCATTTTTAATGGGAAAATCCACTATAAATGGCCATTTTCAATAGCTATGTTAAATTACCAGAGTGTACATGTATGCATTCATCCCAGTGATTTTCGAAAAGTTTTTCAAACATGTCCCAATCGAGCCATCGAACCAAAGACATCCAATCCTTCCTTTTTGCGCTAAATGAGTTCGGGGATGACACTACCATGGATGAACAGGGCTTAAGGATTAGTACCGCTAATCCCAGTCATGATGGTAAAATGACCATTTGACCAATTCAATAAGTCCGTTTCACCATTTTTGACCAAGACACATGGGGTAGATATAGACATACGCATATGAGAATGCATTCAGATGGGGTTGGTCAAGAATCAAACAGGCAGAAGAACATCAGTATATGAAGAATTATGAAGCATGCAGAATTTGGTTTACCAAGTTTGACTTGTCATGTTCTGTGACTACACACTGCATATACCTGGAACCGAAAAGGACCCTGAAGGGTGACTTCATCTCATTTCTAACTGGTAAGCGTGTTAGTTATATCCTTTGCTGTGGGACCCACACGCCTTTTGCCAGCCCTGGCAGCCCGACTCAGAAATCTGGCATTTTAAAATTTACCATCGGAACTTGGTCTGGGTTCAATGTTGGTATACTGTATAAGGAATTATTTGCTTACAATCATGTACAATATATTGTATATAAGATATATATATATATATAATATACATATATACATACATGTTTACATATGCACATACACATATATGATTATATCTGTGTATTTATGTGTATGTGCATATATAGTATATTGCATATACACATATATACTGTACATACATTTACGTACGGAAGCAGGTAGGTACGTGCGGTACGTACTTGCGCATATGCATTTTTGGATGTACATTTGAATGTACATCCATATGTATATATATATGTATGTATGTATATATATATATATGTACATATGTATGTATACATGCAACGCGCCTCTCTTCCTTCGCAGGGCAACTCCTGGATGACGTGCGGTGGCTCACTGGGTTCCGACGCCATGATGGCATGGCGATCCCAACATAGGGATAGTTGTCAAGTTGTCAAGCAGAAATCGGCATGTGTCCATGAAAACATATGGGTGTGTCTGAAAATAGTGTACCCCTAAACCCAATGGTTTTGCTGATCATTATCCCTATTAAATGGCTATAATTGGGAATATACCCTATTTTCAGACAAACCCATATGACACAACATGTTTTCTGCTAAAAAAACATTGGGATTCACCGATTTTTGACAAAAATGAAGAGATTCACCAGCGTATTGGGGTTGGGTTTGAAGCCCGGCTGCTATACATTGCCAAAATGGTGTGTGCGTCATTAATGGGCTGATCATGTTTCTACTTACTAGTTTACCTATGACCTATGTTAACCTTACTAATTTTGAGTAGATCGTGGAATTTTCACATGGAACGCAACAATGGCCACAGCCAGTAGTTTTCAATCATTTTCGGGACCATTTGTTCAGGTGTCATGCTAATTTTAATGGGGTGTAAGTGATTTCCAATTTGTATGTTAATTTTAGTAACATATTTCCAATTTATTTACAAATCACTTACATAATTTCCATAAGTTCTATTATCATGCTAATTTTGAACACATAGAAATTATATGCGTAACTTCCAGTACATTGACAGCGACTTCCAGGTTTTATGGAAATCCACCAATTGTAGATCCTTTCCGAAGGATTTGCGACAATGGATTTGCAATGATTTCCATATATATGCATATACATAATATATATATAATTATAGACATAATATATATATATATACATAATATAATATATATATACATAATATACATATATATATATTATTACTATTATTATTACTATTATTATTATAATATATACATTATACATATATATTCAAGTGGTATATTCCTTTTTTCCACTTATATCCAATTGAAAAACCAATTCATATCCAACCATATCCAATCCAATGATATCTTCAATATTTTTTGCAACTCCATCCAAGGCCCAGTCGGCGAGGGCGCAGGAAGAGCGATCCTGTTGGGCTGCTCAAGTGAATTTAAAGCAACTGAAGTATCATCTCATATAATCTGACATATCTCCTTTTGAATCCGTTTAATTGGAATATAGCATGATTCAGTCATAGCACATATTTCGTTGGAAATCTCTTAAATCGGAATAAAACACAGTTTTCGATGATCCAAATATGGTCAGATATTGGGGCACTTCCATTGCAATGTTTACTGCGGAGGGTAATGGGATGTTGCAAGGTCATACCCCAGTTCGCTGGCTAAGTTGCTTCATAGCTCTGTGAAGCAGGATTTATGGCGGATGCACTTATCTATACTTGATGGGGTTTTACAAACCAACACCTAGATACTTCAACATAATTTTAAAATATATAATATATACACACAAACATCCATCCGTCCATCCATTCATTCATCCATGCGTGCATGTATGCATGCATACAGACAGACGTACATATGATATGTACTGTATATATAAATTATATACATATATATATATATACATACATACATACATATATATATATATATATCATTATATACCATGATATTCTATAAAATTCAAATTCTCATATTTTGGGGGTCTTGCACAGGTCACGCGTGGCGCACAGCTGCGGGACCTCTGGAACCGTGACCGTTGGGAAGCCATGGAAGCCATGGGACGCCTTGGTGGATCTTGGTGGTGCATCCTAGTGATCCTAGGCAGTGGGTCATAACTTCTGTAAATTTGGATTAAATTGGGGGATTTATCACCTATAATCAAGGATGGGGAATATGACCATATATATAATATATCTATATATAATATATAATATATAATATATATAATATAATATATATATATATATCTATCTATATATAATCAGTAATCATCTAGGGTGTTTTGGAATACTTCAAGCCCCATACTTAGCTTAGTTGGCTTAAAACAGGCCAACCGATGGAACTGATGGGTTTAGTTAGCTGGGATATTTCACCATATTGAAATCTCACTGACAAAGATTGAGATTAAAACACACCATTGATGCAGCGCCTTTTTACCAATCAAAAACATGATTTACCCAGGTTTGGGTGGATATGTCAATCAACCATTTCTTATCAGCCAAGAATGGAACTGCAACAGTCAAGATTGAAGTTGAAGCACTGGCAATAGCAAGTGATCCAATAAAGAAAATTTCGGGGTTCAGCCAGTAAGTCAAGGATTTTACCAACAACAGAAACACAGATCAAGCCAGCAATGTTATAAACATATGGTGATAGATCAACGTCTATTATGCCAGGTTCTTGGGGAATGAACATCCATTTACCAGCTATTGCTATTGGAGTGTGAACAGAAGGTGTACAGGGTGAATTTTCCCATACCATCCCATACCAATATTTTAAGCGAGAAAGGTTGGGTTCAAGAAGGCAGCATTGAGGGGTTGTTCAACAAACTCCAGAAACTTAGCGGCAAACATGGCTGTTGAGCAAGCACGTCAGGAATGGAACAACAAAACAAAAAACAATCGACAGATGGGTGTTGATTGAACCCGGGTACCCCATTTCACTATTGGTTTCCCTACTAAATGACCAAAAAACTGGATGACAACTTACTGTCCCCCATTTTTTTGGAATCTGCAATACATAGGTCATATTCTCCACATAGATTTCCATTATAGTCCGAGAATAAATAATCTCCCCAAAACCGATTTAAACCTTCACAAAACTGGTTATTCTCCATCAATCTACATACCCTCTGGTAATTTAACATAGCTATTGAAAATGGCCATTTATAGTGGATTTTCCCATGAAAAATGGTGGATCTTTCCATAGTTATGTTAGTTTACCAGAGGGTAACATAGTTATGGATAATCCACCAGAAATGTCGATCATCTTCTAAGCCGTACAGTTGTATTGGAAATTCTTGTGTGTTTACTGAAGGCTAGCCGGCTAGCCCAGGTGAGAATGGTTCAGCAATGTAAATATAGATATAGAATTATATAGATTTCTGGTAGATCCATTACCCTCTGGTAAACATACAAAAAGCTATTGAACATGCCCATAGAAAGTTCGTGAGTTTTCCCAGCTATAAAATCCTGGATCTTTCCAGTTTTTTTGTTAACGTTTACCAGAGGGTAAAACCACCATTTTCCTATGGTTTTCCTATGATTTTCCCATAAAACTATCCCCAGCTTTCTCTTTGCATCCGAGGCTTCTTGCGGAGCAGCGGCCACCGAAAATTTGACCTGCGCGGCTGTGGCCCCCCACAGGCCGCGGTCGGGTTTTTGGCCGTATAGATGGAGATTTTACGAAGAAAAATGAAGTGTAACACCAATGAAAACTGGTATGTCAGCAAGAAAAACACTGAGATAAGGGATATGAAATTTAAATGACATCAACGGATTTTGACTATGAAAGATTAGGATTCACCACATATTGATGTCATTGATGCTGATGTGTGGGTCAAAACTTCGCCGGGTGAGTTCAAGGGTTACATACTGTAAATGTCATCCTTAGATCTTGGCCATCATGGGAGAACATTTTGCATTTTTTTGTTTGGCATCTAACATTGTCGAAAACTTATGCTGGTTTGGAATCGTTATTGCTCATGAAAAAATGTGTTTTTTCAATAAACGAATATTTTTTTTAAAAATAATATAAAAAACAATGAAATAGAAAATAAAAATAAAATTGAAACTTTCAAAAATTGAAACAAATTAAACAAACAAATAATTTAAAACAATTTAAACATGAAAAAAAAACTGAAAAACTTACCCCAAAATCCTGGGGACACAATAGTGTACCACCCAAACATTTCCACAGATTTACAATTATTTTTGAGTCTGGGGACACAATAGTGTACCACCACACTAATCAGCATCCAACATTATTAGTATATCACGTGTATATATTATGTATACAATGGATTGTAAACCATGTGCCAGCTGGGGTGCAGAGTGAAGTAATTCGACTATATCAAAGTTTCTAATTTTAGAAGGAGTACACATTTCATCAAATTTCAATCTGCCCGTTCCTAGCACAGATGACCTATGTGTGGTGTATTGTACCTGCTGTGCATCAATTCCCCAAAAGCACTCGTTCGCACAGGTAGATAAGTATACAAAGACCATGCAGCATATGGGTTACACACGTACATGTAATGAACCCACACGAAATTGTGTTTCCAATGTTCTGGGCAAACCATACAGACCTCAGTCACAACCTCACTATAAATGATGGGCGATGTAGTGTGGGAATTTTTCCAAGAGTGGTTTCTTTCGCGAGTTGGGGGACCCAGTGGTAAATTGGTTTATGAACCAATTCAGCTGTAGATGAATCAACCATATAGTTACAAACGTTTATAAACCACTTTACCGCTCGTTTGAGTTAGGTGTTTTGTAAGTTTGACTGAACAAATTTCCCAACATGTTTGAACCACCAACACTGACAAGATCGTCCCACTTCGTGACTGGTTTGCTTCCCGATGGACAAGTAGTCCCCTAAGCGATGCTGTCCAATATGTTTCTGAATTAATTTCCGTTTTATATATGCTCAAAACCATCATTTCGGATGGTTAAATCCCAATGTTTGATTGCTGAATTCCAGTGTTTGTTGGTTAAATCAGTTAAATCCCAATTTCTCATGGTTCAAACATGTTGAAACATGTTGAAACCATCATTTTTTGCTGGTAAAACTGCATTCTGGACTGGTTCAGTTGCCATGTCTGAACTGGGGCCTCGCCCCACATCACCAGGACGTGCGTCGCTACAACCGGCACCTTTCCTCGCCGAACTATGTGCGGATCCCCCAGTGGCACCCCATGCATTTATTACATATACTGTATATGTATAACACTATGCATCTTGGGTGGTATAACCAATTTTCAGATACCGATGTAAGGTGTATTATTATTATTATTATTATCATTATATATATATATTATTTATGTATTTGGGTATACACAAGTAACATGAAACTATTGATATCGACTGGAATGATATACCTCTTTGCATATATATATACACTGTATATGTATGGGAATGTTCTCCTGACTCCTTGAAGCTCGCCCAGAATGCTGGGCCTTGGGGCCCCAAGGGGCCCCAAGTTAGGGGCCTTGGGGTTGACAAAGCCACCAGAAGATTCAGCTAGTTGTTGGGGGTTTTCCTGGGTCCGTGTTTCTGAAATGTACCAAGAAAAACACAACATCGGTTTTTGCACAGCAAAAAATACCCCTGTTCTATGTTGATGACGTCACCAAATTTTCTTCTTTGTTTCCCATTTTTTGTTGCGTATACAATTGTACATATACATATGTAAATCATCAACAGGCATTGGCATGATACCCTGTGCCGTATGCTGGACAGCTCATATACATTAAGTCATTATCTTTTCTTCTAGTACTGATACAAATTTGCACCCCTGCCTTAATTCTAAGTTGGCCTAGAACCCACACCAAACTATAGACATTAAATCCAAGAGTAATTATATGGCTTAACAAGCTGATAACCACAAATTGGGATCATCTATAATTACTTTTGGATAATCCAACTGTAGATATATCTAGGTCTATCATGATTATTGCATGTTTGGTGGATGAACCTATCGGACCTGGGCGCCCCTTCTTGAACCCCAAATGTTTGTTGAGGTGCCGATGCATCATAAGCGAGGCGATGAGGAGCAGTACCAGGTGCTGGTTTTTGGTTTCAGCAGCTGTTGACCTTGGATGTGCCCGGTTAAGAAGTGGCTTATAAATGCTATGAATCCCTATGACATAAGCCATATAAAACCGGAACCCATATATAACATTATATAACTGAGGTATACTATGGTTATTAGCCAGCTACTCACGGAGATGCCCGAGTTGAACAATGCGGCATAAGTTGACCATGGTTTTTTTGTGCCGTTGCGAGGTGAGTAAACTTTACACGGGGCGAATCTGAAAGTCCAACAAGCACCAATGAGTTCTTACCCATAGGATCCATGGTGCTGCTATATATGGTAACATTTACCATCAATATACCTCCAATGTTAGCATATATACCATACATGGATCCTATGGGTTATGAACCATCTATGACTGCTCCCCTAACCGATAGGTCCGATAGGTACATGATAGCCACTGATAGCTGGGTCCCAAAAAAAAACCACCTTACCTCGGGTGGGTGGCCAGGGAGCAGCCGCCTTTTTTCGGACAGGTGAGCAGTGGCAGAACTAAAATCCCTGGTTGATGAGTAATTTGGGTAATGTACTTATCAACATTAGTTGGGGACTATCATCACCTATGACAATAATCTGGTACTCCCGTTCTTAACCAGCAAAAAGTGGAATGACATGTCGGGTACATAAAAATATATATATATATATCTATATTATAATATTTTATGTATGTATATATATATATATTGATTATAGTCCGTAGTGCTCCGAAATACGCTCATTTCGAAGATGTTTACCCTTGAAACTCGAACCGCAACTTTTCCCCAGTTGTGCTTGGAGCTGCAGGGAGTTTTTTTCATCAGCACATCAGCGCGAAGGGTTTTGACATGGCCCAGCGTCTGGTGGTCCCCCCCCTCCCCCCCGAGATGGTGATGGTCCCTATATGGATATGTAAGTTATATAGTCGTGTATATATATATATATACATATATATGTATATATGGTTACGAGTCAAAATGTAAAGCCCCGATCCATACCCTGAACCCACAGGCCGATCCATACGTCTGGATCACCGCGGGCCGATCCATACCCGAATTTTGACGCAACCCCTATATATATATATGATATACACATGTGTGTGTGTATACGTATGTAGTATGTGTATGTGCAAATGTATACAGTATGTATATGTATGTGTATATGCATATGTCTATGTATCCCTCCACCCCTGTGGATGTGGTGGGGGTGGGTGGGGGGTGGTGGGGGGTGGGGGGGTGAGTGGGTGGAGTGGGTGGGGGGGTAACCCCCTATACCATATGTGGGGGAGCCGTGCACACGAGACACGGGACCATATATACATATTATTGTAGATATGAGGGATTTATACACAACTATAATTCAACTGTGTATATATATATATATGTATATATTAGGCATGTGTATTTTTTAGACATGCAAGCCAGAAGTGATGGTGGTGAACGGATTTCTTCAACCTGAGGGTCTTGGTAATTCCAAGAGGGACTATAAATGGTTTCCTGTGAGAGCTATCATGTATATAAACCGTTCACAGCGTTTTTTCTGCACTTGATGTTGGTATCTATCCACTCGTCCACCAGCTTTACATGGGGATATACCATCTGGTTATTTAACATAGCCATGGAAAATCACCATTTTAAAGTTCGGTAAACCATCTATTTCGATTAGGGCCATGGCTCTACCATGGCTAGCCCTGTTAGTCATAACCATTTCGGGTATGACTTCAATTTCTCGTTGGCGCAAAAGCATTTGTGGTTTGTTTTTTTCCATCCTGGAGATGCAGGGGTTGGTAACTGTCCCATTTTGGGAATATTGGACATCACCTATATAGTTGCCATTATAGACCATATACCTAATGGATCCTAATGGTTGGGTGATGTTCAATGGGGACATTTAATGACCCATGAGATGGCTTAGAAATGGTGGAACTCAGTACTGGCCCCATCCCTCAGGATTGATGGGTGAGTCCTCCAATGTCCTCCATGGGTGAAAATCCTTCGGGCCGGGCCGGCTGAGAAAACAGGTCTTATCCACTCTCATCTAGTTGGATATTGATTTGATTTGATAGTATATATGAGTATAGAATGATAGTATATGCACTTGATATTCATCATTCTATCCCATGTCCCACGAAAAAATATAACAGTGCCACTTGCCAAGCATTCATTCCAAGAATTGGTTGAAGGTATTTGGGTGGTAGCACGTGTAAATCCATCCATCCTCTAGATTTTGCCCATTTTTGCCTATTTTTGCCCTAAATGAATCCCCCTTTTTTCATCCCAACAGTTGGAACATCCAGCGGCAGTCCCAGATGTCCCAGGTGCGCCGGCAGATGAGGATCCCAGATTACTGACGCCAGAATTCGCTGCCTCTACTCGAGTAGGGATTTCACCACAAATCGGCTTTGACCAACTGTGTTCCAGGGTGGGTTAAGTGATGTTAAGTGTCAAAAGTGGTGGTAGACCAACTATATAGTGAACAGTAGTTCAACTGGATTTAAAGGGTCATGGGCAATTTGTAGGGTCATGAGTCAAGTAGTTTACCCTGCACTACTTCCATTGCGACCTGGCAGCAATTCACAAACAAATTCCTCTTTGGCGATGTACATTTGACAATCAATTATCCTCTGGTAATTTAACGTAGCTATGGAACATCACCATTTTCAATGGGAAAATCCACTATAAATCACAATTTTCAATAGCTATGTTAAATTACCCAGAGGGTAACACATCCTCACATCGAAGGCGGTGATACTTTCTTGTTCCTTTGAATCGTTTTTTGGATCGTTGGATCCCCGGGCGCTTCTTGGGTGGATTTTTGATGGGACCAGATTCTTATCAGGCCACAAAACCCACGTGATCCCACGTGTGACGTCAGGTGTGTTCATCAGACTTCCATGCACTCTGTAGCTGCTTCAACCATGCCCAAGCTCAAAGGTGTGTTCTTGTAGGGAACCTCGTGGTCAGGCGGTCTCAATTTTGGAAAGGAGAGTTTGTTTACGCCTCCAGAGACCCCACAGTCTTACTATATAATTATATATATATACATACATACATACTATATATATATATTATATATACATACTATATATATATATATTGTTAAGGCTGCAAGTGCCACAACATGGCCAGATGCGGAATTTGTCACGTCACGGCTGGGGTGCCGATGTTGAGTGGAAGGAAAAACCATCCAGCCTCGAAAACTGGGAGAGAATAGCAACATGGAATTGGGCAAAAGACATTACTTGCCGACAGCCTAGCCGCTATACATGGTGGCCTGTCATGTACAAGTTTTGATCACCACAAAAGAGCACTTTTCAAGAGCACTTTGCGTTTGCAAAATCCTTGATGGATTGTTAGGAGAATACTCATTCGACAATGGTTTGGATGGGAATTGTGGCTCCACAGGTATCCGATTGAGCCATTGACGGGTCAAAATTGGCCCCAATAATTGGATGGTTAAGTTCCTGATGAAGGGAATCTGCGGTTTAGATTTGGGCTTTTCTTTTGACCCATTCCTACTTTGCCGACTCTGCCTCAAGTGAAGACAATCTAAAGGTTAAATCCTATACGTTTGGTGGTTAAACATGGACCCAGACGAACCCGCCAATTGAAAACCGTGGTTTTGTAGCATGTTTAAAACATGATGCTACAATCTTGGTTTGGTGGTGGAATGAGGATAAGACTGTTGCACAATTGCTGAAAGCAAAGTGTTCGATACTTAGATTGGATAGATTTGGTTGAAGTGGCTAGAGTGACTTAGCCTTGCCGACAAGTGGACTGATGTTTTTGTTTGTATGACAATGTTCTGTATCACGTTGCAATATCAGCCAGATCGTGACTGGTATGCTGGTTTGAGTAGACAACTTCAGCGTCCAAAATTCGACGCAGTTTGTGTCGGTCACTGTCACTAGTGCTCAGCAGTGTCAACCAGCTCTGGGAATCCTCTAACGTCCTGGAAAAACCATGTTCCAAAATTGTAAGGGTAGCTGTTCCCTTGTTGTATCTTGTATAGAAAGCTGCTTCTTTTTACATTTCTTTACCCGTTACTTACCAGTTATCCCATTGAAAGTCTAATATTCAACCTTCCGTCGGAGATGAGCGACTCACTATGTAGTTGATGGCTGTTTCCGATGGATGCTTCTACCACCATCAGGCGCTCATTACCATGCGGGTGGTGACATATTGTGACCAAATCTCTCAGAAAGGGTTGATATATCCCAGATCAATCCCGGTTGCTGGTCATAGAATGTCATAGATATATTATATTGTACATATTTGTACATAACATGTGTATATATATACAGTATAATATATATATATACATGTTTTATATCCCATAGTTAGTTATACACAGGTTATGCAGCACTTTTGAAGTGGTATGCACATCCCATTCCATGGATTATGAGCATCCAAGTCTAAAAAAGTGCACTTTTTGACCCTAAGTCTCATCAGCACCTACCTTCATTAGGTTTTGATGGTTCATAGCGATTCCAGATTCCACACACATTGCTGGTGAAGATCTGAAGGGGTCGGAAAAACACCAAAGTGGATTTGCCAACTTCAAAACCACATCTGGCATTGAAACTTTTAATGTGTATTCTTATTTGTTTGTTGAAGGATGTTGAAGGTGTATTTGTTTATTATCCCGAATATCGGTAGGCCCTAGCCACAAAGTGTAATCGTCCTGGTCGCTATTGGTTTGTTCTACAGAGGCTGGACCGATTTCACACTGCTGATGCTGGCAGTCATTGCAAACGGCCGCGGTGCCAAAACTTTGGAAAAGGTTATATCCGGGGGGGCTGCACCTGAGCGTGGGACAAATAAAAGACCGCAGGAGACAACATATTCAGATAATTTTAGATCATTTTAGTATATTTTAGTACTATAGTAAAAGGTACGATTTCGGGCAAAGAAGGTTGGCTCCGGATCCAAGTCTACCTAGGTCAAAAAAGAAAGTCATTGTCCATGTCTTACTGATGTCTTTTGGGTGTGACAGGGATATGATTTCCATTGGTAGACTGGATCTAGTAGTTTTCGACATGAGAATGGGATCATTGAAATCCATCCGTGCTGTGTCAAAACTCAGGTCAAGTCAGGTAGTGGGATTACACATCGCAGAGAGTGACTGGGTGCAGGCTGCAAGTTTTTGGATTTTGAAAAAATCATGAAAATTGGGCCCCAGTCGTCCCGATTTACTGTATGGCGACTTGAATCCCACGATTAAAACCCTACTGTAGCAGATCTTGCTGGAATCTGCTGGAAATCTGGCTTTTGGCCCAAAAATCCCGTCAGACAGATTCAACGAGGACACTTGGGGCCGGGGAGGCTGCGTCGGCTGACCAGACATCTACACCAGTGATGCTTCCGTAAGCCCAAGTGGCAAAGTTGTCAAGTTCTATGTCGTTTGTTTTACCAGTCTTATTTGTACTTAAAACAATCCCGATTCCTAGAGACATTTTGTCGATTGGCATGATCGGCCGTCAGAAAAGTCCATGAATGATCCGCTTGTACCATGGTTGAAACTGGTTACATATGGTATTTAAAAATCAATTTCAGGGACACACCAGATCCACCAGGAATCAGGTTCTATGATGCAACTCCAAGACATGATATCCGGAGCTGGTTGAAAATGCCTATTGTTTTGCAAGGGCTACAAGCCCAAAGATGATTGGAACATATTGGAACATACCCGCTGGTTATTTAACAGTTTGCCATGGAAAGATCCACCATTTTAAAGTTCGGTTATCCATCTATTTCGATTAGGGCCATGGCTCTACCATGGCGAACTGTTAGTCATAACCAGAGGGTATCGGAACTACATGTTACAGTCATGTCACTTATCCCAAGATGGCCAGGATGATGGCCAGTTGGGGTACCCGGCCTGGTAAACCTACAAAAAGCTATTGATAATGGCCCAGTCGAAATAGTGGATTTACCCAGCTATAAAATGGTGATTTTCCATAGTTATGTAAACGTTTACCAGAGGGTATCCATTCATACCTGTTTTGACCTGTTTTGCGTTTGCTTGGAGGTTACATAGTCATGCTGGTGAGATTCCAAAGAACACATTGAACACATATTTCTAGCGTCATCTTATTTCACTGCCGTTACTGTAACCAATATTAAATCACCTACCCTTCTGTAAGTGAACATAGCGATGAAGATCATCATTCTTGATAGATAAATCATCCATACAAAAAAATACTACAGTTGGTTCGAAACCAGGTTCCGGGATATCGCTATGGTCATAGAATTGGATGATGGGAAAATTTTAACCGGAAACCCCAACCAATTTGATGGTAAAAACCATGGTTTCCGGTTAAGATTTTCCCAACAAAACCAATCTATTGATATGGGTTAAAACTATTGCCCAGAATGCCCTTATTTTATGATAACCTCGAAGGGCGTCGAACATGGCTGGGAAATCCCAGTTGTCACTCAGTGGACCAATGGGAAAACCATCGAACCAAAGGGGGGGTTCAAACAAGGATAGCCCAATGACTTGACTGTATATAATTATATAATATTATATAATTCCCATCTCATCACCATGTTATCATCCAACCTCATCCCAATTTTTGTATTATTTTTGTTAGATGTCTGAGATATGGATCATAGCTTAATTTCCACTACATCATCGTCATTTTCCGGATCAATTGCCATTTGGTAATTTTCAGACACACCCACAAGTCATTGAATCCACAGAATGTACCCAACACATATTATCACCTTTACAAATATACACCCATTGCTCATTGTATGTATATATATATATGTATATCTATTGTCCATAAGATTCTGCAACTCGATAAACATAGGCCATTAAATACACATTTTAAAGCCTATTTACCATTAGTATTATGCCATAAATATCCACAGAGAATCGGACACAGGCAATCAAACTTTATGTTTCTTTCCCCATATTCATATCCGCAATCATCCATGACATATCCAAACATCTGACTGAAAAAATCATACCTCATCCAGGAGACAGATCCGTGGACCTGTGTCTATGGCGAAAGATAAGGCCAACACCGGACCGGTTTCATGTCAGATTTCTTGGAGGTTGAAACGGGGCATCCCCAGTCGTCACCATAGGTTTCAATACTAAGTCATGGTCGAATGACTTGGATGATTTGGGGGGTACCCCAATGACGAAGGATACCTCCTCATGAGGAAAACCTAGGAACAATGATAGGAAACCGCAGGAACTATCATCATAGGAAACTCATGGAAAATCCAGTTTAGTTGTTTATTTGAACCTATATATATATAGAAAACATGTGATTTTATCAGCACCAAAAGTGTCGGTTTCAGCATTAAAAATTGGATTGGACAGATATCAAACATTGGCTTATGATACAGTAGTTGGTCGAAATTCACAAAATAGTTCACCAGACAGTGACAAAAACAGCATCTGGACTCTCGCCCTTCACCGAGCTTTATCTTCCCAGATTACAAACACAAACCAGCGGGTTATCTCGACTTTTGGGGTAATTAACCGCTGAGAGTTGGTGTGTGTTAGCTGCGAATCTTTCCTGGCAATAAAAACTCCCAGAAGAAAAACAATTGATGTCTCCCTTTATGTACGCTTTTCCATGAACAGGATAAAACAAAAACATCCGGCCAGCATGCCTGATGGCGTTAACGTCGGAGAATTACTGACAATATCCGATAGAATATCCCGTTGTTTGTTGGCAAAACTTATCTCGGTCACTTCTCAGCAGGATTAAGACCTACATAGATGAAATGATGAAATGGTTGTTTTCACTTAATTGATTATATTGATTTAAAGATGTTTAAAAGTTCGGGCTCGAATCCCTACCCGAGTTAGAACCGTGACGGCTAAACATTCGAGGATAGGTTGTGCTATGGATCTTGTATCGGTTGTCGATGTTCCAGCTGGGACAAAAATGAGTTTGCTGGTTGATGTCATTGGGGCTGACAGTGAGTTCACTTTCGGCCTTGAATCCCCATTCGGTTCCAAAGTTGCCTTCATTCATGCGGGTGTGAATCACGAAGGCAGAATGGCCTTGTATGACATCACCACCACAGGTGTCCAGCATGCCGACAGTTGGATCCTTCAGATCAATGCATTCCAGCCTCTCAGGTCCACCCCATTTGGGTTAAATAGTCTGGGGTATTTTCATGACGTCTGTTGTGGTTTGGGAGGTTTTAGCACTGCCTTTGAACAACTCGGGTGTCCCATTGTCACTGCGGTCGATTCCTGTGAGCTTGCTGTCCGTGCTTATCAGTTGAATCACTCGAGCCACGTGATCTGTGGTGATATCTCCTCGGTTAATGTCCTTTACCAGATGCACCAGTGTCAGCTTGATCTTGAGCTCAACCCTGCAATCGCAGCAGGCTTCCCATGCCAACCTCTATCCCGTCAGGGATCACAGATGCGACAATGGGACAATCGAAGCAAAACACTTGGAGCCATCTTGAAAGCATCATACATGTTGCAGTCCGCTGGACTATTCCTAGAGTGCGTCCCGGAAGCCATGACAGATGATTCCACTCAAAGACAGCTTCATGAGTTTTGCCAGTTGAGAAACTTTACCATGTCGCAAAGGATCATGCATCTTCACAATTGCTGGCCTTCTCGTCGCTCCAGGTGGTTTTGTGTGCTGCTTCCGTTCAACTTTGGTTCTGTGTCCTTCCCACCTTTGCCTGTGCTCCCTGACCCACCGTCAGTGATGAAACTCATGCCATACTCTCCTTGGCCGTCCTGGTCAATGAAGGATGAAGAACAGCTCAAGTGGACTGCAATGGAGGAACAGGTCTATCGTGACCCACAGTATGGCTCTGTAGATCGCACAGTGCAGGCCCAACAGCCCTTGCCTACTGCGTTGCATACTTGGGGGAATGCACTGTATGGATGTCCGTGTGGGTGTCGGGCGACTGGACTTAGCCCAAGGACCTTGAGATCAGGTGGACTCCGTGGACTTGCCATCGTTTCTGGTTGCTGGCCTCATCACACAAGACACATCCATCCCAAGGAACTTCAGCTGTTCTTAGGTTTCCCACCTTTTGAAAAGACGTTGGATGATTGCCGTGCCCAGTTGTGTTTGTTTGGTAATGCGGTCGCGCCATTGCAGGTGTTGTGGATTTGGTCACATGTCATGCAGCATCTTGGACTTTTCCACGAAGGGTCAAATCGCAATGAAATCATGACAAGGTACATTGACATGATTCTACACCAAAGGGACATTTCGTGGCCCAGTCCATCAGTAGGCTCTGGAACCCTGACTTTGTGCACAGGTGACGCATCCATTGACATCCGATTTCATACGGCTCAGACAGTCAGTCAGCTTTTGACAGCTCAAGCCGAACTTGAGCAGACTGCAGACGTGATGTTTTTGATGTGTGAAGGATGTGTTCTGCCACAGTTTGCATTCTTGCAGGAAAGGGTATACACGATCCACACAGTTCCAGTCCTTGCCGCTTCACCACATGTTTGGGTTCCGGTCATCGTCCTCTTTTTAGGGCAAACCAATGTCTGTTGGGTACCACCGAGTTTGAATGTTGGCCAGCTCCTTGCGTGGCATGGCATCTTTCAGTATGCCAAGGTGTTGAACGAACATGACTATGAAGTTTCCCCACATGAATTAGTCAGACCTTGGCAGGTCATTATCGTTCAGCAGGATCCAGATGATGTTGCATTCGACCTCAGTGTGACAGGCTTTGGACCACTTAGTGATAACTTGCCGATTGGACTTTTGAAAATCACGGAATCATGGATTTGCACTGGACTTTGGCACTTGGATCAATTGATCAAATCGCAATTGTTGGTCACTTGGACGGGGCTGGACTTTTCCCCACTGACTGTTTGGTTGCCATCTTCTGCTGCGGCTGTTTTGGAGCTTTGGCCTTCCACGATGGACACACAGATTGCATGTTGGCTTTCTCCTCCTGAGACACAACTGCATGCATTTGTGTATGAACAATGGGGTTGGAGTCTGGTCTTTTTCAATCTCACTGCTCGATGCATGCAAGTCACTTTCTTGGAGCCTGAGGGACACCTCGCTGTCACTTCGAGGGTTGTTGCGCGTAGGGCCTTTGGGGTGAGCAATCGCCAACATTTTGTGGAATCTGTCAGGAAAACCCCGAGAGGAAGTGGTGAATCGACTTCCCTTGATGCTGTCATGCGTGCCTTTCATCAGGAACTTGGCATCACTAGTGCGCTGATCTCAGACTACATATGTAAGACTGCAGATTTGGCACATGGATTGGATTTTGGACTTTCACCCACTGTGCCTTTTTCTCTTGACAGCAGTTCCGTGCATCCGACAACATCCGTAGCAGTCACAGAAGATCCGACCAAACAGGGTCTCACTGCCAAGTTTTTGCTGCGTTTTGCCAAAGCCTTGGTGACCAACGCACCAGGCAAAGCACAGGTAGGACGTATTCAGGTCATCCATCTTGATCAGCAACTTGGATTTTTGCAGCAGTGTTCGATGCGAACATGGGTTGTCGATCAGTCGCCCTTGTCCCTTTTTGTGTTGGTCAATAGGCATTGGACTTTTGCCAAATGTGAACTGAAAGGTGCACATCTTGAAGTGCGTGTTTTTGATGGCTTGGCACATACATCACTTTCGTCCTTAGCGCCTCTTTGTCTTTCGTTGAAGAAAGCATGGAATGCGGAAACCATTTCAGTATCGACTTCATGGATCATTGAGCAGTCACGAGGTGATTCTTGTGGCACAGTCGCACTCGGCCATTTTGCCTTGCTGTCTGACTTGATCACATATGAGCAAGCCATGCACTTTGAGCAGTTGCACTCATGCTTTGCAGTTGGTAGCTGTCTCTTGGGACCGTGTCGTTTGTCCGGGTTTGGTCCTGATGATCGGTCAGTCGCAGCAGACCTTGCCAAAATCTTGCCAAGCAAAGGAGTGCCTGAAGATCAATTGAAAGAACGTACGCAAGCAGCACTTAAAGCGTTTGGTGCTGAAGCCATTGCAAAGGCCCTTCGGACCAACAACCCATGGGCAAGTCTCAAGCAGCTTGGAAACAGCAGACCACGCCCATTTATGTGGGTGACGAATCAAGAATTGCAGATGCACATCCAAGATCGTTCCCAGAAGGAATATGGAGTTCAGCATGACACCAAACGCAAAAAACATCAGAAGGAACAGAGAAAGCAGCCGTTTGCAGCACATAGCATAGATCCAAACAGCTTGCTCATGCCCGCAGGACTGCTTGTGACCAACACAGGTGAAGCAGTCCCACAGATTGCTGTTGATGCAGTCTGCAAAAATGCCAGAGGTGTTGCTTTTGCCCTTCCCCAGGACGTGCAGCAGTTCTTGTCCGATGGCAAAATGATTAGCCCTGAAGCTTTGTCAGTCCTCGTCATTGGGTCTTTGCCTGCGTCAGCACCACGCTCTCTGCCCATGCATTCGATCCAGGCACCAGCCATTTATAGAGGCACTGATGAACCCATTTTGATTGACTGCACCATCATACAGCTTGGGGATCAAGCAGTTTATCAGAAGCAGAACCAACAAGCGCCAGAGGTAGCTGTCTTCCCAACTGCAGTTTTTCGAGTGCATGTCTTTCGTGACCTGTGGATTTCTGATCACAGCTGGGATGATTTGGTAGCGAGACCAGTCAAGTCTTTAGTTGGAGCTTTTGACATCTTGCGTTTATGCAAAGATCAGGAATGCCAAGGTTTCTGTGGACTTTGCCATCCGTCCTGTGAAGAAGAAGGCATCGAGTCAGGATTGTTGGACATCTGGGCATTTCATTGGCATGCACTTGATGGTAGCAAGACTCCACCTCCCAAGTCAGATGTTTTGTCAATCTACTTTCGGGTCCCGGAATCCAGCTTCAGGGCGCTCCACGTCCTTTCCGGCACACATGGAGTTTTCTTTGAGCCACGCCACAGTGACAAACCAGGACCAGACGACAGGTATGCAGTCGTCTGGTTGCCACTGTGCACTCTATCTGAAGCCATGCACAGGGTCAAGACACTTGATGAAGGCATAGCTGTTTGTCACCTAGGCAGTAAATATGGCATCCGATGCCTTGTCAAAGATCAGGAAGACCTGCATAGGATTGTCAACCCTACCAAGCCTTTTGTGAGTTGCAACATCAAGCAGATCTTTCGCGTCGAACCATTGCCAGCAGGTACTCAAAGGCAAAGCCTTGTTGACACGTTGCAGGCCGTGGGGTGGAAAGCCAAACCTTTGCAGCCGTGCAGGGGCTCTCAGGGCAGAGCATGGAATGTAGGGGCAGAAGACGCTCCCCCTAGCCCTTTTATCGAAACTCAGCATGGTTGGCTTAGTGTCTCGAAAGTCAAAGACACTTGGACTCAAGCTAAGCCTCAGGAGATCATTGCGACAGTGCGCACACGTCAGCACATGACAGCAGCCAGCAGTTCCAGCGCTCCCGCAGCACAAGACCCTTGGCATGCACCTGGGGGAGACCCTTGGGCGGGATACAACAATAAGAGCCCAGTTGTCGCTCCATCACAGCACGTCCAGAAGAAGATCGAGGATGTTGAGCAAAAGTTGACAGGGCATGTGCAAGCTGCCATTGATGCACAGGTTCAACAGTTCAAGGGAGATGCAAAGGCACGTGACAGGCTGACAAATGTTGAGCATCAAATTCAAAGCATCATTTGCAATCAGCAAAAACTTGAGAACTGGGCAGTTGAAAGCAGTTCCAAAGTTGCCGCCATCCAAGCTGATCAGGCCACACTTGGCAAGGCTGTCCAACAGTGCCAACAGACGGTACATGAGCAAGGTCAGGCTCTTCACCAAGTTGCACAGGAGGTTGCCACATGCACCAGCACCATCACCAGCCAGGGGCACACATTGCAGCAAGTTGCACAGGATGTCACGGGGATCCAAAAAGATTTGACGACTCAGTTGGAAAGCTACTTCAGCAAGCAAGCAGCCACCATCGAAGCTTTGATCGAGAAGCGTCAACGTCACAGTTGACTATCTCAGGGTGGCCTCTCTGATGGACTTAAGAGAGTGCCACGCGTCTCAGTCAAGTCTGGATTTCATTGGACTTTTCCTTGGACTTTTCCTTGGCTGATCTTTGTGTTCTTTGCTCAGTGTCTTCGAATTGGTGAAGCTTTCGTTCCGGGTCCCGAGGTTGGTGATGTTCCTGGTGTTGTGCCTGACTCCTTCCTTGACCCGCCTCAATGGTCTTGTGATTTCTCTCCGGAGTTTTGTTTGGGGGTTGGAAACCCGTTTGGTATCAATAACAAATTGCACACGCTTGACTGCTTTCCCATTGGACTTTGGCACATGGCCGAAACACAAGCCTCCAAACATCAGCAACATGCTTTTCATGGTTATGTTCGCAACATGTCTTGGCGTTCCAATAGGCTTCTTCGGAGTTGTGTGGGTGCGCCCGCTCCGTATCGTGTTGGCTCTGGTGTCGCTGGTTCCTGGACTGGTGTGCTGTGTTTTGGTGATTGCCCTATCCGACATGTCCCTTGTGTCTGGCCGTCGGACGAATATACGAGCGGTAGGGTCATGATTTCAGTTGCGCAACTTGGAGGTTTTCAAATCACCTCAGCCACAGTTTACTGCCCTGCCAAAGGTCCAACGTTCCCAAATGCAAGGGCCTTGTCAGAAGAACTTTTGGCTCCGATCACGGAGAACTTGGTTTTTGGCAGAGAAGGACCCAGGGCCATCGTGGGTGACTTCAACTGCGCTGCAGGACAGTTGCAGCAGATGCGTTTGTGGCAAGCCCAAGGCTGGGTTGAACTACAGGAGTTGATGCATCAACGCCATGGCATCATTCCACGCCACACCTGTAAGCAAGCCTCAGCACCGGACCAAATTTGGGTTTCTCCCGAATTAGCAATTTTTGTCAATAATGTTGCGGTTTGGGATATTTACCCCGACCATGCCATGCTGGTCGCTGGACTTCATGTTCCCCCAGTGCGTCAGCAAGAACTCCAATGGCATCTCCCAGGCCATATTCCTTGGACTTCTGTGGACTTGGATAGTTGGGGGCAGAGCTCTGATCTTGGACCAATCCTTGATACAAACCGTAGGCCTGTGGGTGGTCACTGTTTGTCCTCGGACAGTCTTTTGGATTTTGCGTCCGTAGGTCATCAAGAAGCTACTGATGCCTTCCGTTCTTGGAGTCGTGGTTTTGAGGCCAAGGTATCTCATTGTATGAAGCCAGGAGTACAAACTGTTGACAGAAGTTACTTCGGGCGAGGGCAACTGACCAAGCCGCGTTTGAGGCGACATTTGCCCAAAGTTCCTAAACATAGCAGGCAAGGTGAGGCTGAACAAACATGTGGTTTCCTGAATCGAGCCAGTGCCAATTGGTTCAAGCAGCTCCGACGTTTGCAATCATACAAGCATGCAGCACGGTCCCCCAGGCACCAGGACACCTTTCACTCAAGAGCAGCTTTGTGGCAAAGCATTTTGCGTGCCCCTGGATTTGTGGGTGGTTTCAGTCATTGGTGGACACGTAGACCTCACCAACAACAAGGGGCGCCTGCTTCCCTACCTTTGTTTCCCCCAGATGCTCAAGTCATCCAATGGATTTACGATGACTTTCATCTCAACTACCGATACTTTGAGCACTATCAATGGAGGAGACGACAGGAAAGTTGCCAGGCCAAAATGCAAGCCAGCACCAAGAGCCTTTTTGCGGTTACCCGGAAAAGTGCCAAATATGCCCTAGATTGCCTGGAAGACAAGGTGTCGCAGCCCATCACTGTTGTTGACCCCAGTATTGGACTTGTCTCGGTTCCTAGCTCTTTTCCTGAACAGTCAGTTGTTGAATGGACTTTGCAATCCCAACCTGTCTCTGTTAAATCTGTTGATGGAGGGTATGTTGTTGACAGTGACCTGCTCTTGGTTGATGGACAGACCTTGACTTGTATCGCTCTTGTCCATGACAAGGTAGCAATCCAGCAACGCTTTGCCCAGTTATGGACTCCAAGGTGGACAAAGCACTCAGACGTTCCTGTTGGGCATTGGGAACAAATCAAGCGTTTTGCCAATGATCATTTGCCACGAGGTAGCATCCTATTACCACCTGTCAGTGTCGCTGATTGGCGTAGGGCTGTTCACCAGTTCAAGACCACGGCTGCCACTGGACCATGCGGGTGGACTAGGAGCGATTTGATCAACATGACAGATGGGCAAGTTCAGTCACTCTTGGACTTTTTCCATGCGTTGGAGCAAGGGGCCGCCTGGCCTCGGCAATGGTGTGTTGGGTTAGTTCACTGCCTGCAGAAAAGGGATGACAGTGTCCATGTTGAAGGTTTCCGACCTATCACCATAACTAGTCTGTTCTACAGGGTTTATGCTGGTATCCGTTCTGGTCAGATCCTTGCACAGCTTGCCACATGGTCGGACTACATGCAATGTGGTTTCCTTCGGTATTTTGTCGGGGTCTGCCTTGAAATTTCCTTTCAATCAGGCACGCCAGTGCATGGACTTGTCGCGGATTTGATCAAAGCCTACAACACCTTGCCACGCAACCCCACTTTTGATTTCTTGAGGGTCCTCGGTGTCCCTGAATGGTTTCTTAGCATGTGGGCTTCGCACTTGTCTGTCTTCACTCGTCATTTCGTTGTCAGGCGTTCTACTGGTGATGCACTTTTGTCTTGTACCGGTTTTCCTGAGGGTTTTCCCCTTGCCTGTGCAGCTATGACCGCAGTTGATTTGGTTTGGCATACTTGGCAGAAACTTCATACTCCTCGGGTTTTGCCCATGAGTTATGTTGATAACTTTGAGTTGGTTTGTGACAAAGCGCTTGACTTGGACGCTAGTTCTCGCCAGCTTGATCGTTTCTGTCAATTGTTGGACTTAAGTGTTGACAAGCAAAGCCTGTATGCCTGGTCCACTTGCCCGAACGGACGTCGTGAACTTAAAGATAGGGGGTATAAAATAAGTTTGGGGAATAGGGACCTGGGAGGACAAGTCACCTACTGCCGCCAATTGAGAAACAAAGTTTTGACAGACCGCATGCAAGCGGTGCACCCTTTCTTTGCCAAATTGCGCAAAGCCAACCTGCCACAGGGAGCCAAGAAAGCAAATATCCTGCAATGCCTCTGGCCCAGAGCACTACATGGATGTGAGGCAGTCAAAGTCGGAGTGCAACATTTTGACAAACTGCGATCAGGGGTAATGCAAGCCCTTCACTGGAACAATGCTGGGGCTTCACCGGTCGCGCGTTTGCCTTTGCTGCATTTACACCTTGACCCTGAATGGTATCAGTTGAAAACAGTTGTCAAAACTTTTCGACACCAATGTCGCTCAAACACAGTTGTGCAGGATTGGTGGAAGCTTTTTTCTCAAGAAGGTTCGAATCAAGAAACACATGGCCCTTTTGGTAAGCTCATGAACCTATTGGCTGACATCAAGTTGCATATCGATGCTGACTGTCGACTGTGGTTTTCCGAACATGGTTTCATCAGTGTCTTGCAATGTTCTGAGTCAGTTTTGGAACGGATCTTGGCTAGGTTTTTTCAGGACAGACAGGCAGAAAAGTTGTCAAGCCGAGAGGGCTACCAGGGGCTCCAGTTTGGATGCGAGGTCGACATCACGACCAGTTCCGATCGTCACTTTTGTCTTCAAGATCAGGCGCATTTGATGACGGCCCGAGACGGGTCGTTCATCACCAATGACATCAAGTCCAAGTTCGACAGCAGGTTATCCGCAACTTGTGTGTGGTGCAACAAAACGGACAACAGGCTTCATCGATATACTGAGTGTAGCAAGTACGATACTGTCAGGGCCGAACATTGCGCTTTGTTTGAAGACTGGGATGAGTTGCCAGCTTGTTTTCGCAGCCATGGACTAGTTCCACAAAATCCGTGGCAGGTTTTGGTGTGGGAGGCGTTGATTACACTGCCTTCACGACTTTACGACTATCAGTTTTCCCCTACTGGATCCATCATACATTGCTTCACAGATGGCTCTGTCGCACAGCCACAAAGTGCGGCGGATTCCTTGGCCTCATGGGCAGTTGTGGTTGCGAACGTTGGGCCACTTGCGTGGGGTCCACTGCCAGGCATTCAACAGTCCATTCCAAGAGCAGAGGCATACGCATTTTTGTGTGCTGTCATTTGGTGCGAGCACTTTGACGGAACAGTGCACATCTGGAGTGACAACCAAGGTGTGGTGGACCATGCAAGGGACATCTTGCGTGGCATTTTCAATCCAGAAGAAGTTGAACACGAGGATATTTGGCGTAGCATTCAGGAACACATGATGCACACATCTGCAGACCTCCAGATACATAAGGTTGCGAGTCACGACAGGGAATGTCAAAGTGAATCCCCTGTTGAAGATTTCTTTCGAATCTGGAACAATTGTGCTGATGTGCAAGCGCATGCTGCGAACATGAGTCGCCCTGCGTATTTCCAACGAATCTGGGAGCAACATCAGAACTTCAGACAGACTTGGAAGAAACGGGTAGAGCAGATCACAAAGTTTCAAAAGGCCATCGCTGACATAGATTGTGCAAAAGGACAGGAACCAGAGTACGACATAGATCATGATGTTTCACAGTTTGAATTCGTTTGGCATCCCAATCAGGCTTTTCTGCACAATTGCAGCCGTGGGTTGACAACAGTGATATTTTTCATGATAAGCACGACGATCATTTTCGATCCATCACTGCACAGATTTTGCCATATGGATCATTGATCAGGACGTTTCAGCTGCTCATATGCGAACGGTCAGCTTCATTGAGTTGTATGTTGCTTTTAGGTTGTTTCGTGTTGGCCGTGGTCCTGTTAGTGTTCGAGACGGTGAGTTTAAGTTCCAGGTTGTCACTTTTGCTTCTGATTTCACGTATTTCAAGGGTGTTTTGAGATTCTTGTTCAAAACAGCCGACCTTTCCTGGGGTACCAAGGTTGATCTTTCATTTCTTCGCATTTTTGCACCTCAGCAGGGTGTGCAGATTGGTTGGCATTGGCCTGCTGAGGTTGAGAGCAGCGTTTTTGATGCTCTTAGTTCATTTGTTGGGTCACGTCCTGTTATCAGTGCCCAAGCTCTTGCGAAGCCTTGGACCCCTGAGCGAATAGAAGGCGCTGTGGCCATCAGATGGAGCTGATCGGCCCGCGCCAGCTGGCCGACAGACATTCAAGCCGTGCGCAATAAAGATGTTTAAAACCTCATATTTTCCCATAAAATCTCCAGATTTTGCGGAAAACACCTGATTTCATTCATGGTAACACCCGAGAGCTCCGGAGCGCAGGCGATTCAAAGCTTGGTCCCGGCGGGTGCCACCTTGGTATCTTGGTGGTGTTACTGGGGAGGTGCTGGTGATCAGATATCTGATATCTGGAACAAGATAGACAAGTAGAACATATAAAGTATCTATCTTATGATATAGAACTTATATGAACTTATTTTTAGTAACATGTTCTTTTCAGATATAGAAGTAGAACAGGATATAGATCATCAAATAATATCAGATACCTCATATGATCCAAGGTCGTCTCGGCCCTGCTGCTGCGGCGATGGTGGAGGTCGAGGCGAATGCTGGGAGGATTTTTTCGTGGGATTCAGAATGGGATTTGATGAGGATCAGATAAATTATCATGGGATATATATAATATATAATATGTAATATGTAATATGTATATTATGTATATTATGTATATTATCTCGGATCTATTTTTAGTGATTTATATGCAGGCTAGATCTACGCATAGTTAAATTTAAACATCGATATATATATGTATATATAGATATATTTAATATTACATCTAATTATATATTTTGATATATAATATATTTTTATATATTTGACTATATATATATAATTGTATATAATTATATACCCCAAAGCCCCGTAGTTCAAGAATTCATTTTCACAAAGCAGGTTGCATCCTGCTGGTTGGTTCCTGTAATCCGAGACGATGCTCCAACATAACTACAACGGTGGTGCCCCCAAGTGACGTTGGTATGTACAGAACCGGAACCATGGACATATATCTACCGTAAAGATCATAAACCTTAATTAGGCCCTAGTCAATAAAATTATAAAACAACTTAGGTAACGAACTGCACTATTTTTCTAAGTGGGCACAACATAACCAACGACCAGCCTTGTTTGTTTGCGCAGGAAAGAACCTCCGAGTTTTCAGATGGGTTTGCCAGTCTTTGGCACGGAGACCTACACAAATAGTTTGAAACAACTGGAGCGTTTGACACACCAAATGACAGCAACATTTGTGTGTGGTCCTGGTATTCATGGAAACTTTGCACCCTCCATGCGCGGATGGTCAGAAACCGAACATAATTTTCTGTGTTTTTCTAGATGTTTGTTTCCCTGAACTCAAAACCTTTGAGTCAGTTTATTTGTTCACGGCTTGTTTCACTTTTTACCATGATGGGCCCTACTAGATATGAATAGGATCACAATCACCTGCAAGTGTGAGTGGTTGCAGATGGGCACCATTTACAAGTACAGTCAGTAGCTTCCAGGCCTAACATTGTCCTGACAATATGAAAGTGATCCTGCAAACATGCTGTTGATGGGCGCAGCCATCTCAGCCTTCTGAGCGTTTCTTTTCAAATCATGCGTTCGTTGACCATTTTGCGGGAGAAGTGTTCCCCCATAGAAGAGTTCCCCATAGAAGTGCCAAACCATACCCGTATGCGAGATCACTACTTGGAATGTAAATTGCAGTTTATAAGTGGTTCATGAATAGTGGCAACAAAATGAATATGGTAATTATACTTATTTGATCAAACTTGCATGTATTTGTAATGTATATTCACCAGTGCATATAGACATGTATGTATGTGTGCATACACATACACAAATTTGTGGATGTACATACATAATTATATAATCATTCGTATATATATATATATACAATATATAATATATAATATATAATGTATAATATATCATATATAATATATAATATTTAATATATAATATATAATATATAATTTAAAATATATAATATGCAATATATAATATATAATATAATATATATAATATATAATATAATATATATAATATATAATATAAAATATATAATATATAATATAATATATATATAATATAATATATATAATATAATATATATATAATATATAATATATTATATATAATATCATATATATAATATGTATAATACAATATATATATAATAGATAATATATTATATATAATATATATATATATAAATAATATAATATATATATATATAATATAATATATAATATATAATATATATATAATATAATATATATAATATAATATATATATAATATTTAATATATTATATCTAATATATAATATAATATATATATATATATATATATATAATATATATAATAATATATATATAATATATAATATATATATATATATTATAATATATATAATATAATATATATATATAATATAATATATTATATATATAATATATATATATATAATATAATATAATATATATAATATACTATATTATATAATATATATATATATATATATATATATATAATAATATATATAATATAATATATATTATATAATATATATAATATATATATATAATATACATATATATATATATAATATTATATATATATATGTACTAGATTATCCGTATAGTGTTTTTGCACCAGTACCCCATCTACCGCTCAGGTCCCATCATTCAATTTCTGAAGGACCCAATGGAACTCATCAGGCCGCGTTTCGGTAGCTTTGTCTTGGGATTTGGGTGTCTGGCATAGCCTCAAAATCCGGTGGTGTAAAACCCGCATTTTCCCAATGAATTAACATATGGTAATATTAAGGGTATACGGTATACCTCATTTTCAGACAAAGCCATCTGAAGCAAAAGATAAGCCAGATGCTCCAAAAGGTAGCCCATTGCAGCAGAAGCAATAGATTCAGCTGGGTGAGATGCTTCGGCCAGCAAATCAGGCATATCAATGCATATCGCCAATACAGCCATTACAATGAACTTCAGTGTTCACAACAAAGGTTTGCTAAGCCAGTACAGTACCCAGGAATCTGGATAATATTTTGATATTGATCACTCGAAAAAGAGTTTGGTGATGCTTGGTAGATGGTGATCCCGATACCAGGCAGCGAGTCGGCCATGTCCTGTCCCTAACCACGATGTAGACAAGGTCTTTGTACGTGCGTTTCCTACATACAGACACATTGTTCAAAATGTAGAATTACATCTTAACCTATGTAATATTAATAACTGTATATGATCTACAGCCAAAATTTACCGTAATGGATAGTATTCGAGACATCTTTATTTTTTGAAAATTGAGCTGGGCTTGGAAAACGATAATACACACTCTTCAAAAAACGATAACATTTTCTATATTCCCAAAACCTGAAAACGATAATACACTCTTCAAAAAATGATGACTTGGAGCTATATACTAAATATTGACCGTTGCCCATATGACTATACATACTATGCGTTTAATCACATGTATACAATATACATACATACATACATACATACATACATACTTACATTTACATTACATACATTACATACATTACATACATTACATACATACATATTATGTATATATATACACATATGGTCACATATGTAAATGCATTTCTGTTTCACAATTTCAAACATTGCATTGAATTAGGAATCCCTGGCTGGTCATTTCAATCCTGGCAATCCTGGCCAGATACCCCCGTTCAGCGACCCTTCATGGTGAATAGATTTGAATTCCTTATCATCAAATAGTTGATATCCCATGGAAGGAAATAGTTTCCGGTATGACTTATGTGTAGATGTATGTATGTATGTATGTATATATATATATGTATGTATGCATGTATATGATGTGCTCTCTCTCTCTATGTATATACACATACAGAGTTTTATCAGCTGGTTTCGAGGCTAAATTCCCTTCTAGTTGATTTTTGCTCAGGGAATAGCTCTTGGAGCAACACTCACATCACCTGGGCTCACATGGCGCCGGTCTCCCCGGCGCCTGCAACAGATTGGGTTATCAGAAGATGGGCGGCATCTTCAAGGCCAAAACCTTGGGGCATTTGATGGTCATAAAGGCGAAGTACTCGTACCCTCCACTGACCGGTAATCAAACATCGCTATGGCAAATCCCTTCTAAATGGAGGTTTTAATGGAAAAAGATGGAAAAGGATCAAGAGAGTTGGTATTTTTGGTTGCCAGGTTTGATTATGTTGTGGCATCCAGAATCCAGACAGTGAGCAATTGCCAAGATTGCCAGCCACTTGACATGGCACTGAAACATCTCAATTTTGTTGCTCGTAAAATTTGAGATAATAATCTAGAAGCACTTCCCATTTCTAGGTTAAATTTGACATGCGGAGTGAGAAAATCGACAATATAGCCTGAATGGGATACTTTGTTTTGCCATGGATGATACTGTAGACTAGCCAGCTAGAACAGTACATAAGCTATATCAAAAATCACTGAAAGTCAGGTGTGAAAATATCGGGATGGGTTGTGATTGCGAGCATGGGGAACTTATTTTTATTGACCTCGCCGATGAAACTATGGGATATACAAAACATGGTTCTTTCACAGAAAGGGGCCTCCAAACGAATAGTAAAGTTGGTTTCTAGATGTGTTTGCAAACCACCAAAAAACATAACTTGCGAATTGGTTCCCCAAACATGTATTTGTCTGTTTCTGCTACACCATCGAACTAGTTCGGTAGATCAACCAGAACGCCAAGAGTTATAGAGCCTCTGGGCACCTCGGGAATATTTGATCCAGCCGTGGCCGTCGTGGCGTCACGAAAAAAGGGCTCTGGCTCGGACTGGGGCGAATCATCCCCATTTCTGGCCGGAAATCATAGCAGTTATTTTCAGGTTCTATATAGTGAATTAATTACTAAATTTCCAGATCAGCAATTAGTAATATATTTCACTCAATTTCCTCCAGATTTTATTTTTTGGATGCGTCTAATTTGTCCAGTCACCCAATGAGCTTAACTGAATCTCAGAATCCCAGCGATCACATCACTGTCGTGTTTGGAAGGTGAAATTTCCAACAGGCCATTATTATCCCACAATTAATATTACATATAGAGGGGTGCATCCCACACTTCATAGAGACATAATTATCATTTAGTATAATCTATAATATTACACTTCAATTAATCAAAAAATGAAATGTACATCCCATCCCAGATGGACATCTAGACGATTTTCATTAATATGGTTTCCTTGTTGTACCGGAGAATATCATTCGTTGACAGATACTGCAACTCGTGGATCAATTCAGGGCTTGACAATGAGTCAATCGATGGATGCGCACTGCAAAAAATTGTATATGGTACCCAGGGGATTCGCCAATGGGACCAGTTGGAAATATGGATGTTTCTCCCTACCGGTGGAATATAGCAGGTGTAGCTGTGCAAGCTGCTGAGCTTTTGCGCCGTGTGTTTTCTTGTTGCACGGGCCATGGATTCCATACGCTCATGGATTGGGGTTTCAAGCCGGGCCCCCACCTTATGTGAGGATATTTTCAAAATGGAGAATGATATTGGGCCTATGGAGCCTATCTTAATGAAACTTTTCCCTAGCGGGCCTTGCTTCAGGTGAACTTCCTGGCGATGGACACCTGGCACCGATATAAACCCATGGGAAAGTGAGAGGTTCAAGCGAAACCGATGGGAAATCATGGGAAGGATGGAAGTATGGTACTTTAAATGTTATTTCACAGCTTTTTTTGGACAAAGCTATGTATGTGTTATGATTTACAGTACACTATAGACTATAGACTATAGATGTATTATGTGTTATTATTAAAGTGATTTTTCACAAAAAAAAATCCGCCGAACCCACAAAGACCCCCAATCAATTTTTTGGGGTTGAGGGAAGACTAAAAATTCCTCTAGAAGAGATATTTCTCAGGGTCTATGTTATTTATATACAGTATATACCATCTGGCTATTTAACATAGCCATGGAAGGATCCACCATTTATAATAGGTAAACCATCTATAAATAGGCCATTTATACCATGGCTATGTTAAATAACCAGAGGGTATATATATATAAACGAGAGGGAGAGAGAGTGAGAGAAATTGGGTCGATGGACCAAATGGGGGCATCAATTTTTGTACGTAGGCAGGCAGGCAGGTAGGAAGGACATACATATCATACATATGTATGATTATGTATGTGTGTAGATACTCATTACCCTACTTGTTGCAATATTTGCTTAAAATATATGTGCTTTTGTTTGTGCTTCGAAAGGTATTTTGGTTTGCTTCTGTATCCCAATTCCCACTACATGGTGGTTTCATCACCATCTGTGAAGGATCTGGACCCACTGTGTTTCATTCTTCACGGATCACCCGGGTTTTCCACAAAGTCACCCAGAAAATTTCATCAAGCCATAGGGTTTCTCCATCCTTTGGTTGGTTTATGTTGGTTTATATGGGATAATGGTAAATTTTCATGGGATATCCCATTAATTTATTTACCATGGTGGTTGGTTAATCAACCCTGAGTTGCAATTTGTCTCACTCTTGATTTGTTGTTTTTCTCGGGCTTCGGATGGTTCGGCTTTTTGATGCTTCGGCTTTGTTTCGGATAGAGGAATATGAATGAATATGACATATCCCAGCCAAAAAGATAAAATGTCAACCCTGGACTAATGCACCCCTAGACTGTTGAATTTTGGGTGGAAACCATTCAATTAATTTAAGGATCAGACTACCACCATTTGGGGAGTACCCCCCGAATTACTCAACCATGGTGTATTAAGCCGGGGTTGGCGTCGTCAGATCTTCCTCTTGAGGACATGGTTTACCTTGTGGGATCCGAAGGTCAGGAATTTTTCTTTACTTCTGAAACTCGGCGGAAGCTGCAACCAGTCTGTTGAACGGTGCGGTTCTGAACGGTGCGGTTCGCATCTGGTGCTCCCAAATTGTGTTTGTTAATTTATAGAACCAGTTCATCTGGTTATGCATAGATTCAGCCTAATGTTGACATCTGATTCATAGTATCTTGCCCTTTTATTATCACAATCCCCCCCAAAAAAGCCTAGTACCCCCAACATTTTGTCAGGTAAAGCTTTCGAGGCACTTGAAACATGTATTGGTTGAACATTGTTTGGGATTTAGGTGTGTTTTTTTTAAATTAATTTCACGTCAGACTAAGTTGACCCGCACTTGATTTGATTTGAAGCTGAACTGACTTACTTCAACTTGAATTCAACTTGACTTTTAGTGAATTCGAATTATAGAACTTGACTTAATTTAAGTGGTACAGTAATTGAAATTGAATTAGAACTGACTCCAAGCCACTTCGACTTGACTTTAAGATGGTAGACTGATTTGAAATTGAATCTGAACTCACTTCCTGTTGGATTTTCAGGAAGCTCCCTCATATTGAGGAGCTCTGCTTGGGGGCTTCAAACAACACTTTTTACTCAGGTGTCACCTTGCGTCTGGACCACCATGCAACTTCAAGACTCTGATATACGTTGTTGTGGCTGTTGGTTCAGAGGAAACACCACGCAATGTGGATGATTTGATGAATGAGTACAGACGGACAATACGATTTATAAGTTTAGACAACAGCATGAAAAAATGGCAGAATGTAATATGATACAATATAATCAGAAACCAATGTACTTGATGATTCCTCTGTCGTGACAAGTAGTCTTTCTAGCCAGTTGTAACCATAGTAAATGAATGTTTAGTCCGCTTAGGGTTACGGTTATCAGTCATCTTGATAATTTGATAAATGGGATGCACAAATAACCACTACAATGTCGAGGCCGACACAAGTACGTTGATGGCGCGATTCGACTATAGATTCTATACTGGTTGGTGGTTTGGAACATATTTTATTTTCCATGATATATGGGATAATCCTTCCCATTGACTAATACTTTTCAGAGGGGTTGAAACCACCAATTAGATTAAAAAAAACATCCATAATCCATATGCGTAGTAAGCCCATGACAGTTCCAGTTATGAATTAACTTACCTGTCTAGGCCCCACAGAAAGCAGGGCCAGTCCAGGGCCAGTCCAGGGCTCCTCACGCTTTTCGCATCGAGTTGAGAATTCTCATCGCTCCGAGTTTTCAAGCCCTTCTAGGTACCGATTGACCTACAAAACATGTCATCTGGATGCATTGTTATGTTAGTAAAGAGAATCATCCCCTTAGCTAACCTTGTTTCAGCTATATTTTCAGCTTATTCAATTCTTGTAATTCAGCCAGATGTATACTGATGTCATATATATATATGTACATACACATAGTATTCAACAATCCTTTTGTTGCAGGAATTCCACCATACTAGTACCTCATCCGTCACTCAGGACAAATATTTGGATCAAGCCAAGATGTACAAATTCACGGCGCTTTGGCAAAGAAACATACAGGAAGGGGTTCCCAAGTGATAGGTTGGTTTATGCACACATCAAAGTCTAGATAATTATATCATCTACAATCTACAATCCAAAAAATAGAATTATGAAGAAACTTGACTATCTACAGTGTCTTCTGCAGTTTTTTTCAGCCGGATGAAGTGGGTACGAATTCGCGTCGGGACGGGACAGTGATATGGCTGCTATGGGATGAGGGAAAGCTGTGCTCCATTGGCCTGGAAAATTACTGAACATTCCCATGAAAAACACATATTCGAATCTGGGATACGATGAGTTTTGGACATTTTCCAAAGGGTTCATCCACCAGAAATGTTTTTTTGATGTTTTTTGGGGCCATCATTTGATTGTCTCCGCTGCTTTGGCCAACACTTGATAGTCATGATGTGACAGCAACATGTGAAGATTATCGGTGTTCTGGAGGAAGCTGGTGATAGCAACCCTCATGACGTGTATCAAGAATTAAATACATACACAGCTGCATATGTATACATAGAAACATATTATACAGACATATGTATGTGTTTATATGTATAGAATTACATCTCTTTTGCCCTTCCCATGACTTATTGTCCATCTGAGAAATTTGATGCGAATTGCCATATCAATGGATGGGTTGTTTAGCATCATTCGTCGTAATTTGTTGGTGAAGGAAGTTGGTTGCTGGTTGAAATCCATTGATTGCTGCCTAAATCGACGTTTCTGTTGCAGCTGAGTTTCTTCGATCCGGAGTTTCTATTGCTGTTTTTTTCATCTCCATTTGCTGTTTAAATTCACATTGGCTGCATCATTCTGGATTTCTGGAACTGGGAACATCTTGAATCTATTGGAATATTTGAACTCTGCAAACGAACTATATAAAGATTTGACGCCTAGGCGCCTAGGTGGCGGAAGGGTGACCATTGTGACCACGCTTCAACGGCTCCCACGTCCCAAGGTCCCCATTTTTGGTCCCAAGGTGCCACGGACGTTGCTGGGAGGTGGATGTTTTGTTTTCTACCATGGTTGTTGATGATGACTATAGAAGATTATAGATGATTGTTGATGATGATTAATGCCAACACCGGATTAATAACCCCCCCCCCCAGAAGGTAGGGAGGTACCTTCTGACTGGTTTTCTTGATCGCCCCTTAATAATAAGCAACTCTGAACCATAAAACTTTGGATATGGCTTACGTCAATTAGATCTTAATAGAATTCCATTGGATTTGTTAAAATTTCATGGATCAGAAAGGTGGTTGATTAATCAGGGGCAAACCATGGTTATTATTACTGGGGGACATGGGCTCATGGGGGGTACCCTTTGGGAGCTATCCAAACTGATGTTTTTTATAAATATTTTAATTAGAAATCGATCATTTGGGGAATAGTTGTTTTTTGAAATTTTCAATGATCAACTCAAACCTGAAGTATAACAATGATGATTAAAAAAAATGTAAAAAACAATTGGAAATAAATAGAATTGGAAATAAAAAATGTTGGATAAAAAAATTGATTTCCGAAATGGTTGTTGATTAATCGGGGGTAGGCCAAAAAATTTATTAATCTGGGGAGACCACCTGTTTTTAAATTACATTTTTTTTTTTGGGCAGTTGCTGTTGATTAATCGGGAGGGCATTATTAATCCTCACTTGACATTACTACCCGGTTAAATCCAACTATATATTGTAAAACCTGTTCAAATCACATGTTGTATCTCTCTAAGATCCCACGACATCCGATGTTTTCCTAGAAAAAAACATGGTGGATGGGGTTTTCCCGGGGAGAGCGTATCAGGGATGACAATGGTTTTTGACATTGCTCAATTGTGTAGTATAACTATGTATAACTTAGTAGCAACCTATTTGAAAATTTTATATCAAAAAACAAATCCCACTCTTAAGCTTAGGGCTGGAACCCGCCATGATACGAAGGTTTTACGAAAATCAGTTGACCCGGCATCCCAGTGCAATGCGTAAATGTGCCCACAGCCCCTATGTTTGTTGGTCTACAATCCCATCCAACTACTTCGACATATCTACCATAAACTTAGCTATCTGCCTGGATTTGCTGAAGATGAATTCTGAAGTTTCCCATGAAAAAACATCCACTAGAGTCACTAGGCTCTTTCTGTTTTTGGAACATGGCCCTAGATCAGTAAATCGAATTCTAGAGCGCAAAACAAATGGTCGAAGTTGATGGAGTATGTATATATATACACACCCTTATATAGTTACTTTTATATACTATAACTCATCAATACTAGATATATACATTATGCACTCTATCCAACGATATCCCCGTTAATTATCACTCCCATCACTCCCCATAATATCCCAAGTTTCCGTTTCTCAAGGGATCCTTCCACCACACATCAACGCCAAAAAAAACTTTGCTGGGCGAGGTCTTGTACGACGTGGACTACAGCACGCGAACTTGCCACTTGGGAGATCCCAATGGTTCCAAAAAGGCGATACCTCGGTTTAGTGGGGTACCACTGCACCATGCAGGAATTCATGGATGATGATAACATAGTGATTTGAACAACAACAACAACAACAACAACAGCAACAGCAACAGCAACAGCAACAGCAACAACAACAACAACAACAACAACAACAACATTAACAACGATAACACATACAAATAATTCATAAATAAATATATTAAAGCATATATAGATAAATGAGTAACTACATGATGGTCCGAGTTTGAGCTGCAAAACAAAGATGTTTTAATGTGTCATATGTTTTGATCAACATTACCTGATCTTTCCGAGAAAATCATGTCGTGACCTCACTGAGAGGAGGTGTTTGAACCACACAGAAAGCACAGTATCAGAAAATATCTGGAGCTTAAGAAGTTATCCAGAAATATTGGCTAATACTATAGTTATTCTGGTGAATTCATGATGTTTCCCACTGGAAAATCATGAACTTGCCCAAACAAAGATCATAAATGTGTCCAGGTGCATCCCATCACTGCCAGTTTCCCCATAGCTGCTCATCCTATCGCTCATCGTAGCGTACCGATACTCACTGAGGTCAATTGCGCTTCATTCGCGAGCGTTTGACTGATAGCTACATCCGCTCTTACACCAGTAGCCTGGCTGATCCTAGCGCCTGAATGGATCAAAGGGATGATCTCATGTGGGACATGGATCCAAAACTGACGGACTGGGGACTGAATCAAAAAGACACAGCAAACCCTCTGGTAAACTAACATAACTATGGAAAATCACAATTTATAGTGAATTTTCCCATGAAAAATGGTGATTTGCCATAGTTATGTCAGTTTACCAGAGGGTAACATGATTATTCTGGAAATGGATGAGGCAAACCAGAAACCGCTGAAAAACCCGATCGTGCCGTGGCTTTCACGTGCTTTCACACTCGACTTGCTTCTAGTTCTGGACATTCATCCCGCATAAACTGATGGTCCACTAGGTCGTACGACTCATCCCCATGCTATGAAAGGACATTGACCTCAGCCTTGAGGGACCTTTCTGCTACACATATGTATTGATTACAGAGATTGGAACGCGAGACATTTTAAACACTGGCCACAAGACTGTGTTTATACACGATTTTTCACAAATTATGTGAAAATATAGAATACATATAGAATAAATATAGAATAATATAGATAGTTCTTCATCTATGTATATATACATATATATATATATATATTATATAATTATATATTATATATATTAATATATATATATAATTATATATTTATATGATTATTTGTAGTTCTATATGATCATAATTGATTACATATACATATATGTATATATACATATTTCGATCCAGGCCACACTGCCCAAATCTAGCACCGAGGTACCTTGGAGGAGGAAGTGGTGCAATTTTTTGATGACTCTTGGCATCTCTTGGCATCGCTTGGTGCTACGTCGCAACGGAAAAATCCGCTAGAAATGGAAATGTTTCTTTTTTTTATGGGAACATCATCTATCTGGGTAAATTATAACGACCTCACTGCGACCTCACTGGAATCATGGTTGGCAAGGGGAATCATCCCCAATGGCCTTATTTCAGGTTAGTGAAATATTATAATTTACCCAGATCTATAAAATGGTGGATTTGTTTTGGTTGCCATGTTTGATATTGTTTGATTACCGGATGGCTAATATGATCTGAAGAGTGTTCGGAAAAGTTTGGAAACCCCAGCTGATGATTGCTGTACACTTAGTTCAGGTACTATACTATACCAACCAATATATTGGGGATTATCATCGTGGATTATCATCGGGGATTATCACAATCCGGGTTATCCCTATAACATAACCAGTGTAAAGAGGGTTTTGAACATTGTCATGTGTTAGCTGCTTATGATATGTGGATTATATTTCGTTTTCTAAGCATAGTTTTAGATAGTTAGTCATTAAATGGGGTTGTCAACCAAGACATAATTTACCCAACTATTGGTCACGTGGATATAGTCTATGGTTTTGTGGTGAAACCTCTGTTTGGGGTAGTTTCATACAACTTCATCCTTTTACTGTAAATGAAGGTATGTACTATGTACAAGGTCTTTTTTTGCAAGATATCAATATCTAAGATTTACCATGGTTGGACATAGCAAACTGGTGGCTGTAATGTGAAATGTGGATTATCCAATGGCTTCATAGGGGTTGTCAACCAACCCATACACATGGGAGGGGATATGGTTACTGTTCACGGATCATGCGAGTGGCCCAAACATGGGTACTACAGGTGAACACCCCAACAGCGGCTTCAATAGTTGGATGATTCTGATTAGGTTTGGGACCAGCATTTTGGTTTATCAAACAGAACCTCTCTGATTCATCTTTAGTTTGATTTGGTTTCATGTTAGTGCTCAACATCATGTTTGTATATTACATACCAATCTTGTCTAGGTCAACCTGGTTTTGTCAGGTCAATAACTTAATTTTTGCTGCCAGTTTGGATATTGGAAAGTATACCAACAATCTAAGAACTAAGTGAGTGTTCGGGTCATATGTATATATATACACATAGTATCTATATAGAGATTAGACATAGTATATCATTGTATCATCTATTTATAGCTGCTATACAACTAAACATCATCTGGTTGGTGGTTTGGAACATGGCCTTTATTTTTCCATATATTGGGAATAATCATCCCAACTGACTAATATTTTTCAGAGGGATTGAAACCACCAACCAGTCATGTTCCTGGCTTGGTTATACGACTATTATGGTCTTCGACATCTCTGCTGTGCGTGACGGCGTCAGGAATGTTGGGGCGACAACGGTACCTGCTGCATCCGAGAGTCTATGCAGGAGCATAATTTTTGTTTGTGGCCAAAATCATAGGCTGTATCAATGGCCTGCTGAATCAATATCCCCACAAAATATGGCCTTATATGGTACAGTACCTCCATTGTAGGATCCTGGAATTTCCATTGACTGTATTAGCAAGCATTTTCTTCATGCTTATTCCTGAGAGCAACAAGTATAATTATGTGTAAGATAGACATATAGATATAATAATGTGATATATATATATATATGCTGGTAGTTTTTCCCGAAAGCTCCTTCAAAGGGTTCCTTCCAAAGAGAGGCTGCCAATCATCATTTTAATCATCGTTTTTATCGTCATCATCATCGTCATCAAGATGAACATCGACATCTACACATCTACACATCTACAAATTAATATATTCAGAGTTATACAGAGATGCAGGTGCACAGATGTAGGTGAACATTTCTACACATATACAGCTTCATATTTGCAGACATGTAGCTATAGGTGTGCAGATGTAGGTGAAAACATCTGCACATCTAAAACTTCATGATCACTATTTGCGGGAACCTCAAAATTGACTTTCTCACCGAGACGTCTTGGAGTACTGATGTTTGATAATAGCAATATATGATGCCCAGGATTGGGGAACCATGCGGAAAAAAAAACGATGAAGACTAGCTATATATTCTGACCCAAACTTGGGAAAATAATGCAAACTTTTACACATTGGGCGATAAACTTATACTGATAGAAACTTGATTCTTAACCGCCACAACTTGGCTGAAAATTTCACACCCTGCTGACAGTTGATATAAAATCAATTGACATTTGTTGGGTGCAAACTGTAAAAAGGTTTGCATGTTGGCAGTGTTCAAACCAAAGTGAGCGTACTAACTTAGAATTGGTTTATCATTATTGATCATTTTGGGGTAATTATATCTACTGCCCTATCGTAGGTTCCCCAAGACCATCACACAATCAGAGAACGATCACAAGGGTCGCAGACCATGTAGAGGCGGGATGGTCTGGATGGTTTGGATAGGTGGTAACCATACGTAACAATACATTGCTTGTTTTATCTTTCTTGCGGTTCGGTGGGTTTCAGTCGGTTGCCCGCATTCTGCCAATAAAAGATACACCCAACAGGAATCAATGAAACACCAAGTTGGAAATTCAGAATCGGTGGCAAAGTGGGAGATCATAAGCTTCACCCAATTAGACATCTCCATTTTTTGGGGACTTTGCATCACCTTCTGATTACTGTAAATTGGGAAGTTGCCCCATTCCATCCACTGGTTTCTCAATGTTGATCATCATGTTCCGAACGTGACAATAATTCTTTACTTTGCCCAATCTTCATCAAGACCACTAACATAATAGACCACTAACAAGGAACATTGTCACAAGATTATAGACCATATTATTAACATGATGTTACTATGAACATAACCCGATTATAGACCACTAACATCATGTGTCATATTGTGTCATATTTCCCGTTCAATTGCCATAACATTGGGGCACTATCCCCGATTTTTTAGAACACTGCTTCCGAAGGAGCTGCTGACCCGAACCAGTGCCCTGGTCTGCGAGGGCCCAACTTTCAACTGGTAAGTTGGTCGGGGAAAGCAACATGAATTGGGGATAGGGATGTTAACCAGGAAGAATGGAGATATACAGTAACCGGCAAAAACATGCAATATTTCTCACAATAGGGTACCACTAATCATCCAAGAAACATGGGGGGAATGTAAGCGGCAAAAAAATGAAACATATGTAAATAATGTCAGTGAAGCAACTGGTGAGTTGGTGAATTGGGTAGTCTAATCAAGTTTAATCTATAGTTTGTACCGTATTTCTTTGCCATTTTGGGATATACAATGTACCATGCAGCCTCTAGGAATGGCGGGGTATCCAAGATTCACCATGTGGATGCCGGTGGGTCAAGCCATTTAAGGCCCACAGACCATCGATGTTGGCATACGGCAACAAGTCATTCTACCTGGCAATTTTCAACCATACCATACCCAATTATCAGCACCCGGAAATGGATGGCGTGCACTGCAGAGATTTGCCATCGAAAAACCTGGGTGTTTCAATTAGGAAGATGAGATAAGATGAGATGTTCAATCACTGGATGTTTGATGAAAATGGCCTTCTTTGACTTGATCACCGGAAGGTAAATACCCACATCTTCATATTCTTGTTGGTCAGCCGCATTCTCGTCAGTCACATCGCGATGAATGATTGTTCGTTGCTACCACATCTTTGCTCCACAAATCCCGATGTTTCTTGGAAAGATCCACATTTCTTGTTGGTTAAATTCACAAATTCACAGTTCACTTCTTTTTAATTGTTGTAGGTAGGTCAAATCCTGATTTATTGAAGCGGAAAAATCCCGAGTCCCTGTTGGTCGCATTATCCATGCAGTGCCATGCTATAAACATGTTCTTAAACCCATCTACCTGTGGATTTATCCATGAAATAAACCCCAGTTTTTTGCAGAGTTAAGTCAGTCACAAACCAACAGAGACCGGGCATAAATCACATATAATTATCCCCAATGTGGTTTTTAAATCTCATTGTTTTGCTTCAAAAAAGCGCCGTTTGAGACACCTGTTTTTGAACGGGGGATGAACGACACCTCCACCGCCACAAGGCATCCGATGCCTCATGGGTCATGAGCTGCGAGTTGCAATGACTGCGACCAAGCCGGGAGAACGAAGCATCGTGGCAGCTCATCTGCAGTCGGCCAAGCGACTGGATGGCTACCTGAAAATAGGACCTGGCCTTTTTTTTCTTGCTATAAATATTGATATTTAAATGATATTTAGATACATGGGTTTGGAGTTCGATGCTTTTTTTTGATATGTTTTGATGATGTTGGAAAACATGTTGTTTTATTTGGGCTGGATTGTTGAGATTATCTTTGTGTTACTTTGGATGTTAGAACGTTGGATGGAGGGAATGATTTGGTGGAAATTGGATGATTTGTTGAGGGCTTTGTTGGATGATTTGGGGTGAATCCTGATTTGGGTAGCACCGGAGGAGAATGGTCACAGTCACAGTCCGGGTAGACACCTGTCCTTCTTGGCCATCCGATGAGGTAGTCTATCGATCAAATTTGAACCCCAACTTGCGTAGATTACCAACCCAATACAATTATATCATTACATGGATTATACCAAAATTCATAATATTCACAAGCTCTATTTTGCTTGAATTCGAGTTCGATTGGTACAGTCAGAATCTACGTCTTCGTGGGTAAACATATCACAAAACATTTGGGTCAACATGTTTTTTTCATGGGTTTCTATTGGCAGGCACCCAAATGAAACAGCAAACCTAAAATGATATGGGCGTTGATCAAAATGGGAGATCCCCTTAAAACCAGGGGGTTCAGTACTAAAATGCTCTGAAAAATTGGATGATTTGGGGGTAGCAGCACTTTAGGACAACCCCATATGTGGTAAACCCAATCGTAAACTATCTCCCCAAAATCTCCATTTCAGATGGGTGCTAGAAACCACCCCCAGGGTCCTGGTCGAAATTTTTTAAGTTGGGTTTACCACGGTAACGCCATGAATAAATATGTGGAGGGCGGGCCAGACCAGATTGGGCTCCGGAGGTAGTATGAAAATTATGAAATACCAGTTAACGTATATTTATATAAATGTAGTTACCGTAGTTGCATTGAAAAACACAGATTGAAATGGGATGATGATCCCCAATGACGAGCATATTCTTCAGGTGGTTCAACCACCACTCAGTGTGCCCATTGTATTTCCCATTCCGCCAGAAACATCCAGAAACTCTATTCCATCAATATCACTATTCTTGGACAATTTTAGTTTTTTGGGTGAAGATGTCTATTAAAAACACATTGTTTTGGTTATTTGGTTGTTGTTTCCCTGCAGTTGTGAATTTCCACTTTCCCATTGAGGAAATGCTGCACATCCTTGAGAAAGGTCCGCTCGCGGACGTCACGACATAGATGATGGGGTATAGGGTAGCTATCCCACAGTGACCAAACTTTTCGGGCGAATCATGATACTTCAGCCTAAGTTATGGACGTTTTTGTTCGTGACTCGCCACATAAAGCAAGGAAAAGGGCTTGGGAGATTGGCTCGCAGCCAAGCAAACAATCACTCGAACATTTGTCTCTAGTTCCATGGATTCTTCGCAGTAATTACATTTGAGACAGCACCAAATGAGGCATGGGCCGTAGCGTCAATGATGCCATAGTTGGGATGACGATTCTAGCCTCGTTTGCTGTTTGCTCAGTGGTTTGTAGCAACCCAAAATGAGATATGGTTCAGATCGTTGTCCAAATTATCAAGGATCCCTTCCAGCTGACACTCTGTTGATGCAGCAATCATATGGTGGTTGGGGATGGGTCATGATTCAGGCTCCCTAAGACAGCCCATTGAAGCAGCCAACCAGTCCACCAGTGAAGGTGCTCTGTAAAAACCATGACTATGATCCATCACTGTACAAAGTAGGATAAGCCTCAGCCAATAAATCTCGAATCCCGCAAGCAGACATTATTTATATATGTATATGGGATTATATGGATATGTATTATATGAATTTGTATTACAACTATAAACAAATGTAGTCTGTAAACAATATCATAGCATGATTAATGATCAATGATCATGACATCGTTTCCGTTCCGTTGCTACTCTACAAGTCTCCATGTTTGGAAGGGACATCCCTTGCAATCCTTTGCCTGGGCGCCAGGCATGCTGCCGATGTCTGTCTTTTGGCCCCATGCGCCCATCAAGAGACATCGCGAAAGAGATCAGGCGGGGCTTAGCGGCTTAAAGCTTCCGAGATGTGGGTAATATATAATATTATATAATATATGATAAAACGTGGATAATATGATATTAGTATAGGGATAACATGATAACATTAGATAACCTATGATAACATGTTTGTTTATGATATGGAACATTCTTGCATACTTGATAAGGAATATATTAATGATTCATAAATCATCGGGTGTAGAGGTGCCCTATGTTAAGACAGACCTATACACATATCTATATAGCTCTCTCTCTCTCTCTGTATATATATATATACACACCTGTATATATATATATACATATATATATATATACACATATCTATATGTGTATGTGTATATATTTATATATATACATATTTTTATACGAGTTACTAGTTTACTAGAACGGCCAAAGCCATAACATGGGTCCACCAGGAGTGCAGTCCGGTCCAGGCGCGCCGTGAGATCCACGAGATGATCAAACCCATTTTGCCGGGGACTTCAGCGAAAGCAACGCGGGACTTACCCTCTGGTTATGACTAACATAGCCATGGTATAGATGGCCTGTTTATAGATGGTTTACCTGGGTTTACCTATTAAAAAATGGTGATTTTCCATGGCTATGTTAAATAACCAAATGGTAACTTGCCCAACGAAAATATGAACATATGATAACATATGGATGTGGGTCAAAATGGAAGACCAATGTCGGACCACAGATGTGAATGTCTAGTTTAGTATTAATAATCCAATTATTGGGGTACCTAATTTTGACCCATACCCATATATGAACATATAGAGATGTATCTCACCAAACATGTTTTAGCCAACGAAATCGTGGTTGAACAAACGTAAAATTCTGTCTTAATGAACAAACAGAGACTTAACCAACAACATTACGATCTTGCCGCTTAAAGTGGGAACTCACGAGAATAGGCTTCAGAAATAATGCACATTGATCGTTTTGCTCAACCATTGTTGATTTTACATAATGTGAAACATGGACATTCAAACAGGGATATACATAACCAGCACCGTACTAGCTAATTGATTCTTGCTCCAATTTTTTAGCGGCAATGATTGTCTAAGAAGCAGACCCAGTAGGAGTTCTCCCGTTTGAAGTTGAGAATCGCACAGATAAGCCACTATTAAGGCATTTGAATGTTTCAAAGCAAATTTAACCTTAACATTGAATGTTAACTAGTTTTAAATAGAATGGGCTAACGCCCTGGTGCCGCCGACCCCTTTTCAAGGGTGGAGGAAGAAGTATAGCCACTCAAGAAGCCCAGCAAACGCCTAGGCCTAAACATTGTTAAACGCGCCCTTGCAATGGTGACCAAGTCTGTAACCACTGCTGGAATTGCCCCATTCCCCGGGGAAGCATCAGCAAAGCAGTACAGCGGGTAGCGGCAACGCAGGCGAAAGTCGTGAGGAGGGCAGCGGAAGAAAAAGCGGCACGCGCCCTTGCCGATGTCTGGGATGCCATCGCGAAACGAAAACGCAACAGAGAACAGGAGAGCTCCCAAATGAAGGACGCAGAGCCGAAGGCAAAACATCCCGAACAAGAGAACCGAACAGAAACGAGCAAACACGGGCCTGAAGATGTACGTGGCCAACGGGAAGACAGCGACGGAAGGCAGAGGGCGGTGCGGGCGACGACTGATGTCGCGGCTGCCAGCGTGGAACGAAAAAGGAAAACAGAACAGGACACCGCCCAAACGCAGGAAGCCCCGCCGGACGCAAAGCAACGTAGAGAAGACGGCGGAACAGAAAGAAGCACAGACAGGCAGGCAGAAATGAGCTGCAAGCAGCAGAGCAAGGGCAGTGCGACGGAGACGTCGGGGGAAGGCAAGAGTTTCCAATATGTTTGTCCCGCTTGCCAAAAGTCTGTGAGGAGCAGTATACGCACGGGCCAAGTAGATCACCGGCGCGCATGTGGTAACCGTTTCCAGGTGTGGGATGCGCAGGTCGTTGCGAAAGGATATGTGTATATTTGCCCTGCTTGCAAAGGGAATGTGTCTAGTGACGTCAAGACAGGGCAAATAGACCATCGAACGGTCTGTGGGAAGCAGTTTTCTGTCAAGGACGGCGTTGTGCAGGAAGAAGCGTATGTTTACATTTGCCCCGCTTGCAAAGGGAATGTGGCCAGTGACGTCAAGACAGGGAAAATAGACCATCGAACGGTCTGTGGGAACCAGTTTTCTGTAAAGGACGGCGTTGTGCAGGAAAAAGCGTATGTTTACATTTGCCCCGCTTGCAAAGGGAATGTGGCCAGTGACGTCAAGACAGGGAAAATAGACCATCGAATTGGTCTGTGGGAACCAGTTTTCAGTCAAGGACGGTGTTGTGCAGGAAAAAGCGTATGTTTACATTTGCCCCGCTTGCAAAGGGAATGTGGCCAGTGACGTCAAGACAGGGAAAATAGACCATCGAACGGTCTGTGGGAACCAGTTTTCAGTCAAGGACGGCGTTGTGCAGGAAAAAGCGTATGTTTACATTTGCCCCGCTTGCAAAGGGAATGTGGCCAGTGATGTCAAGACAGGGCAAATAGACCATCGAACGGTCTGTGGGAACCAGTTTTCTGTGAGGGACGGCGTTGTGAAGGAGAAAGCGTATGTTTACATTTGCCCCGCTTGCAAAGGGAATGTGGCCAGTGACGTGAAGACAGGGCAAGTAGACCATCGAAGGGTCTGTGGGAAGCAGTTTTCTGTCAAGGACGGCGTTGTGAAAGAGAAAGGTGGTAAACGGCAAGCTGGAACGCCGAGAAGAAGCTATTGATCTGGCTTTGGGGTATCGTTTGAATTGTGTAAATGCTGGCAAACGGCAACCTTGGACGCCTAAGAGAATTGATGTGTGGCCTTGGGGTGCCTGTTGGCTGCAGGATGAAGCATGCCAAGGGATTGTTTAAGCGGCCCATAAGAAGCCATTGATGTGTGGCCTCGGGGTGGCTGTTGGCTGCAGGATGAAGCATGCCAAGTCAGCGTTTTAAGGTTTTTAAGGGTTTGGAGGGTTTTAAGGGTTTAAGGGCTGGCAAACGGCAGGCTTGGACGCCCATAAGAAGCCATTGATGTGTGGCCTTGGGGTGCCTGTTGGCTGCAGGATGAAGCATGCCAAGGGATTGTTTAAGCGGCCCATAAGAAGCCATTGATGTGTGGCCTCGGGGTGGCTGTTGGCTGCAGGATGAAGCATGCCAAGTCAGCGTTTTAAGGGTTTTAAGGGTTTGAAGCGTTTGGAGGGTTTTTTTAAGGGTTTAAGGGCTGGCAAACGGCAGGCTTGGACGCCCATAAGAAGCCATTGATGTGTGGCCTTGGGGTGCCTGTTGCTGCAGGATGAAGCATGCCAAGGGATTGTTTAAGCGGCCCATAAGAAGCCATTGATGTGTGGCCTTGGGGTGCCTGTTGGCTGCAGGATGAAGCATGCCAAGGGATTGTTTAAGCGGCCCATAAGAAGCCATTGATGTGTGGCCTTGGGGGGCTGTTGGCTGCAGGATGAAAAGCATGCCAAGTACGTTTTAAGGGTTTTGAAGCGTTTGGAGCTTTGGAGGGTTTTAAGGGTTTAAGGGCTGGCAAACGGCAGGCTTGGACGCCCATAAGAAGCCATTGATGTGTGGGTGCCTGTTGGCTGCAGGATGAAGCATGCCAAGGATTGTTTTAAGCGGCCCATAAGAAGCCATTGATGTGTGGCCTCGGGGTGGCTGTTGGCTGCAGGATGAAGCATGCCAAGTCAGCGTTTTAAGGGTTTTAAGGGTTTGAAGCGTTTGAAGGGTTTTAAGGGTTTGGAGGGTTTTAAGGGTCTAAGGGCAAACGGCAGGCTTGGACGCCCATAAGAAGCCATTGATGTGTGGCCTTGGGGTGCCTGTTGGCTGCAGGATAAGCATGCCAGGGAATTGTTTAGCGGCCATAGAATCCATTGATGTGTCGGCCTCGGGTGGCTGTTGCTGCAGGATGAGCATGCCAAGTCAGCGTTTTAAGGGTCTTAAGGTTTTTAAGGGTTTGGAGGGTTTTAAGGGTTTAAGGGCTGGCAAACGGCAGGCTTGGACGCCCATAAGAAGCCATTGATGTGTGGCCTTGGGGTGGCTGTTGGCTGCAGGATGAAGCATGCCAAGTGAGCGTTTTAAGGGTTTTAAGGGTTTTAAGGGTTTTAAGCGTTTGGAGGGTTTTAAGGGTTTAAGGGCTGGCAAGCGGCAGGCTTGGACGCCCATAAGAAGCCATTGATGTGTGGCCTTGGGGTGCTTGTTGGCTGCAGGATGAAGCATGCCAAGTCAGCGGTTTAAGGGTTTTAAGGTTTTTAAGGGTTTGGAGGGTTTGGAGGGTTTTAAGGGTTTAAGGGCTGGCAAACGGCAGGCTTGGACGCCCATAAGAAGCCATTGATGTGTGGCCTTGGGGTGCCTGTTGGCTGCAGGATGAAGCATGCCAAGGGATTGTTTAAGCGGCCCATAAGAAGCCATTGATGTGTGGCCTTGGGGTGGCTGTTGGCTGCAGGATGAAGCATGCCAAGTAAGCGTTTTAAGGGTTTTAAGGGTTTTAAGCGTTTGGAGGGTTTTAAGGTTTTTAAGGGCTGGCAAACGGCAGGCTTGGACGCCCATAAGAAGCCATTGATGTGTGGCCTTGGGGTGCCTGTTGGCTGCAGGATGAAGCATGCAAAGGGATTGTTTAAGCGGCCCATAAGAAGCCATTGATGTGTGGCCTTGGGGTGCCTGTTGGCTGCAGGTTGAAGCATGCCAAGGGATTGTTTAAGCGGCCCATAAGAAGCCATTGATGTGTGGCCTTGGGGTGGCTGTTGGCTGCAGGATGAAGCATGCCAAGCAAGCGTTTTAAGGGTTTTAAGGGTTTTAAGTGTTTGGAAGGTTTTAAGGGTTTAAGGGCTGGCAAGCGGCAGGCTTGGACGCCCATAAGAAGCCATTGATGTGTGGCCTTGGGGTGCCTGTTGGCTGCAGGATGAAGCATGCCAAGGGATTGTTTAAGCGGCCCATAAGAAGCCATTGATGTGTGGGCTTGGGGTGCCTGTTCATTCCAAGTCAGCGTTTTAAGGGTTTTAAGGTTTTTAAGGGTTTGGAGGGTTTGGAGGGTAAAGGGCTGGCAAACGGCAGGCTTGGACGCCCATAAGAAGCCATTGATGTGTGGCCTTGGGGTGCCTGTTGGCTGCAGGATGAAGCATGCCAAGGGATTGTTTAAGCGGCCCAGAAGAAGCCATTGATGTGTGGCCTCGGGGTGGCTGTTGGCTGCAGGATGAAGCATGCCAAGTCAGCGTTTTAAGGGTTTTAAGGGTTTTAAGGGTTTGGAGGGTTTTAAGGGTTTAAGGGCTGGCAAACGGCAGGCTTGGACGCCCATAAGAAGCCATTGATGTGTGGCCTTGGGGTGCCTGTTGGCTGCACGATGAAGCATGCCAAGGGATTGTTTAAGCGGCCCATAAGAAGCCATTGATGTGTGGCCTCGGGGTGGCTGTTGGCTGCAGGATGAAGCATGCCAAGTCAGCGTTTTAAGGGTTTTAAGGTTTTTAAGGGTTTGGAGGGTTTGGAGGGTTTTAAGGGTTTAAGGGCTGGCAAACGGCAGGCTTGGACGCCCATAAGAAGCCATTGATGTGTGGCCTTGGGGTGCCTGTTGGCTGCAGGTTGAAGCATGCCAAGGGATTGTTTAAGCGGCCCATAAGAAGCCATTGATGTGTGGCCTTGGGGTGCCTGTTCATGCCAAGTCAGCGTTTTAAGGGTTTTAAGGTTTTTAAGGGTTTGAAGTGTTTGGAGGGTTTGGAGGGTTTTAAGGGTTTAAGGGCTGGCAAACGTGTAATTTTCATGTCCAAATGCCTGGAAGTCTTAACTGGAGGACGAAGCATGCCAGGAAAATGTTTACGCGATGTGGCCTTGGGGCAGCTTGCTGGCTGCGAGATGGGTTTGACCTTGGAAAGCGAAGAAGGAGAAGTTCCACACCTGCGGTGGTCCCAGGCGCCGCCCCTGCCTTGGCCAAGGCCGGGGTCGGCGGATATGTGATGTGGATACAATTTTGCAGCATCAAAACTATAATTGCCAATTTTACCATTTGTATGTGGTGGTAGAAGGTTCATGTTCTAAGCAAATTGATCATCGGCTGGCGGTCATGTGTTTCTTGCAGGGTAGAGATAGTTCCACTATCATCCAATTGTTTTAAGGATTCAGACTAAGTTGGGATTTTATTTTCGTAGCGTTTTCAAGCTTGACCATGATTGAATTCTTGGCAAATCACCCCCCAAAAGAAGTCTAGAATTACCCTTCTGGTTATTTAACATAGCCATGTAAAGATCCACCATGCTATTAAGTTCGGTAAACCATCTATTTCGACTAGGGCCATGGCTCTACCATGGCGAACTGTTAGTCATAACCATTTTGGGTAGTTGGTGGTTTAATGTCCCATCCTTTTTCGGGATGTCATATGACCGTTCAAAGCACCAAGCCGTCATGAAACAGTGACCAGTGAAATATATGCATATGGGTTATATTCATCACTAACTTCACAAACATTGAACAATATGAACAATCAATCAACAATTTTGCAAAAATTCCAAATAAATCGTGCACTATAAACTAGAGCAAACCCATAATATGGACTATGAACCATCCATTGTATGAACCATGACAGGTAATTGTATACATATATATATATATACATATGTGTGTGATGTATATATGGTTTATGGTCAAAATATCAACCATCACTAGCTCATATGGACTATTAACAATGAACCTAATCTTTATTGGATGTGAATATCCACTTTTTTCAGTGCTCAACCGAGGGACCAGCGACGCGCGAAAGCTGTTGCTTGGCTGGTACAGAGAAGCCTTCATATGGTGGGCTCTCTCTCTCTCTATATATATATATATATATATCAAAAATGTTCATTTGCAACATACAAGGTGAGGCCTCCTAGATAACAAAAGTTGAGTTATAACAAACGGTAGATTGTTTGGTTTATCAGGGATATACCTTTTTTTAATCTCCTTTTTGGCTATAGTTTTCATGGAGCGGAAATAAACCAAGCCGGGGAAACCTAGGAACAAATTGGAACCCTCCAGATATGCCCTGGCAGGATATGTAAATATTGTGTATGATGATCTGGTTGGTGGTTTCAAACATGGTTTTTATATATTCCATAATATATATTTAATATATGGGATGTCATCCTTCCCATTGACGAACTCATATTTTTCGAGATGGTTATTGCACCACCAACCAGTATATATACAGTATACACATACATCAAGACATGTACAAACAGCCAACTTTAGGTACCATGCCTGTTTGCCAAGGACAAAACAGAGAAGGACTTTATGCAGTCCGTTCTGTTGCTCGGCAAGAGAATGCTTTCTGAAATCAGCCGTGAACAGCTCTCATAAGAACTAAGAACCGCACGTCAACCATGTTCGCCATCCCCCAAAGTTGATTCTTTCGCTCAACTTCACGAGCATGTTCCTTTTTGTTGGTTACAGATTATTGCGTTTAGACATGCACATCATGATTTTACCCAGCAAACATAGGCCATAGGCATCTACTACCTAGTAGCTCTCAATACGACGGACATTTTGAATCACTCTTGCACAAGTCTTCAAACATGCAGCACAGGCATCGTACTGGTTGTGGTTTAACTCATGTGTATACTGTATATATATATAATAATTTAACTCACGCATACATATAATATAACTATATATATATACATATTATGTACATATATAACGCTTATATGACTGGGGCTATTCCCACTGTATATGTATATATATATTACTAGCCAGTTTCATAGTTATTACCCGCCTACAAAGTGGCTCTGGGTCACGCGCATCCAATTAATAGGCATGTCACTATGTCCAATCGATCATGGGTTGTCAAACTATGTCATGTCTAACCACTTCCCCTGCAAAGGTGTCAACAGTAGATGGTAAGCTTCACCCCGATTTTTATTGTTGTATATTGTTGTTGCTGCTGCTCACTTTAAGCCCTCAATAGACCCTTCTTGAGTTCAATCCTAATTGTTGATGCCTATTTGATCCAGGATTGCTATGATTCAGTGTAATATGCAGCTTGATGGCTATGATTTAGAAACACATGTGTTGTGAATAGCGGCAAGATTAGACTAGATTTAATTAGGACAAAACCACACTCAAATGATTACCTTTGAGAGACAGTCAAAGCTACATCAGTTCGAAGATTTTGAATGGATTTTAATTCACTGTTTTAAGGACTTCTGAAGAAGACAAGACAATGCGATGGTCGGACCAGCTACCAATATTCATCAATCTGGGTAAATTATAACGACCTCACTGTTCTCCCTCACTGGAATCATGGTTAGTAAGGGAAATCATCCCCTTTTATGGCCTTAATTCAGGTTAGTGAAATATTATAATTTACCCAGAATATTCAACCTCCAAGCTTTTACCACGGAAAACTCCATGGTTCCACCATGCTTTCCACCGAGTTCCGTTTCGTGCTTCAACCGAGTTCCAGGAACTCCAGCTATCCGGACGGCCGAGCCATCACGGATGAGGAGATCGTGGGCTTTTTGATCGCTGCCTTCTTCGGGGGAGCCTTGGAGGCATCGGATTCCATGCGGGAGAACTATGGAGAACTGGGGATTACCATAGTTATGTTATTGTTATGTTAGTGAATAAACAGCTGAATGGTTTCACTAATGGATTACCATATTGTTATGTTAGTGAACTTGGAAGCTGAATTCAAAATCCTCATTGATTCTACGTTTTTTTTTTAAAACAAAAATCCACTGTTCAGTCGTGCCACACAATGACCAGATGACCCGGATCTAAGGAATGCACAACAGCGCCATCACCACTTCTTGGTCGACGCAGCTCAACAGACAATTGGGTGATGCTGCGCCCAGTATCAAATAACAGTATTAGCTGCATATAGAGATGTAGCCAGAGTTTTTGTTTGAATAGAGATGTATGTTCAGTTTTACAACTGTTCAACTTTGATTCAATCCAACATGCTGCATATTGTGAAACAGCCATTCAACGCGATGATAGAAGAATCATGATGGTGTTTGTGACGGGCCAGTGGGAATTTGTGGCTGATGCCCTTTTCTACTTTACTTCATTGGCTCATTGGTAGGGACTCATGGCTTTCCACTTGAAACTCACATGCCACATGTGTTCTTGCTGGGGGAAAAAGAAACCATGACAGTTTCACTGTCACAGGTTGGTGATTCACTATAATTTACGATTTAGCCAGATAGTTGTTGCATGTTGTTGCTATTTCACGGTGTCTTCCAATCTACATATAAATATATATAATTATATATATATATAATATATATATATATATGTATTAAGTTATGTGAATTCAGTCTGTTAACTCTCCTAATATGTTTTGCTAAATTTACCCTCCCAGTATGTTGAGGTCAAACAACACACTGTTTTCTTAGGACAAGATCATTGTTGAAGTCACTCATCCAGTATTTGTCAGGTTAAAGTCACTGTGTTTCCGAGGTCAACCGGTCAACCACTCAAGCGTCATGGCCATGATACCCATCCTTTGATCATAACTTTTCCATCGAACGCATTGTAATTTATGATAACTATCTTACTTTTTTGATATGATTAAACAATATTAAACATATCTCCAGACATCCAAAAAACAACCGAAAAAAAAACATGTTGCCTTAAAATCTCACCCGAAAAGGAAATGATTGGATTCCCACAGCATTGTTTTTGTGATTCCCTACTTAGGGGTGCATCCCGGTTAGTAAGAGGGTAGTAACCATATGATAGTTCCCGATAGTCCCTGTTGACAATGTTAATGTACTTATTAGTTATCTAATCCCCCTAGTATTGTGCAATATTGTGAATGGCCCAAATATATCCAAATATGTGTAGATCCCCTTTTACACCATGGTTTACAGATGTTTACAGAGGCTGTTCAATATGAACGGGGATAGAATTCATATGGATTAATCGTTTAATCCCCATGAAAATTCAATGAAGCAATAGTGCTGAAATGGTTTATCAATTCTTAATTCAAAGACTCAATTAATATCAAATCATATTTCAGAATGGATCATTTATCATTTAATGTTATTAATGGATAATGGATCATTTCTCATCTAATCCCCACCATATTTTTTTGGTGCTCTTTTGCTTTGAGTCCAGTCGTTAAACCGAAGGTTGGAAGTCTTTAGCCGCCCCGAGCTCGTTCAAGAGCTTCTGGAGGAGCAACGCCAGGCGCCTGTGGTAAAACCATAGCCACGGCGCATGATATCTCCATGATATTCCCAAATAGAACCAGCGAATTCCAATCATTCCAATCATATACCAGGTATGTAATAGGATACATAATGATATAATATCTGTATATGACCTATATATATATATGTATATATATAATATATATAATATATATAATATATATAATATATATATAATATATATATATACAATGATATACTATACCCATGTTAATCCCCAAAATACAACCATAGTGCTATCACAGTGACAAGTCCGTGTTAACTTGCCGCAGGCCTTGGGCAGCGACACGGAGCCCTTCACCTTCGCGGCCTACGAGAAGATGAAAAAGTGCCATGGCCATGGAGCAACTTTTTCACCAGCAACATTTGAGATTTAACCAACAGAAATTTGGACTTTTTTTTAAGCAACAAATTTGGGGAAATTTATAAAGTGATTTTCTAGGGTTTAACCAAGAGTTTGAAGAGTTTGCTATGAGAAATGGTCCATGATTTTGGATGATTTATGATGATTTAGCTAGTAAAAATGGTGATTGTCCTTGGCTATACGTTAAATAACCAGAGGGTAACCAACAAATTGGGATTCAACCAACAAATTGGGATTTAACATGATTTAGCTGACTGAAATGGTGATTTAACCAGCCAAACTTGGGATTTAACTATCTTAACCAGCAAAAAGCGAGGATTTAGCTCGTTGGGACCCCAGCTGACAGTCCAGTGCAACCTGGATTTTTTCAAGTTGCAACTGGGGATAGGTCGAGATTTAGCAAATTCCCAAGGAAAAATCGGGGAAGAAGAATGGTTGGGTTTGTTGCTACAAACAACCCAGTCAAGATAGTCAAGAAGCGATTTTGAGCTACTAGCAGCTACTAGCCTTCTTAATGGGCCAGTTTCTGGTGCATATCAGGTTCTATGCTTACCTGGAACCAAAGTCAGTAACAAAAAAGTCTGGACAACCCGCCATTTTGTGGGTCAAATATGGTCACATCTAGCGAAATTTTCCATTTAAAAGTACATAAATAATTTTCCCTGTTTGTTTTCGTATGCCCATGAATTTTAAGAACCTCTAGTTATCCCTTGTTATTATATGCCTTCTATTGTACCCCTGGATATATATTTTGATGGTTTGGAGTCAAAACCAAAGGGTGACGCGCCACTTCCCATGTTCTGACCAGGTTGCGGGCTGCCGTGAGCGAAGTTCTCCGGATGTCCCTGGGGTCAAAATCAGCAGCGTGATGGGTCTGTGGAAAAACATTGGCAAAGTAAACTCTGGTAAATTGCAGGTTTCATGGATGATTGCCTTTTTTTTATTTGATGGGAAGAAATAGACTGACTAAGCAGCTACAATATGACGTGCTTGCAGGGTATCTAAGCTTATCCATGTTTTTCAGACACTCCTTGGAAAACAATGACAAATCAAGGATAATTCGCGACTTTGTACTAATTATACTGTACCCTCTGGTAAACTAACATAACTATGGAAAATCACAATTTTAATGGAAAAATCCACTATAAATTGTCATTTTCAATAGCTATGTTAAATTACCAGAGGGTACTGTATTGCAAACATGTCCTTTTAAGATTGCCGTTTTTGGGTTGGGGACCATATCTATGCATAAAATAAAGCAGGATTTGTATTTATCTATACACATTTGATGGTGCTTTGGGAGATTGTATTTCAATTTCTATGAGATCTATCACTCTGCATTCTACACAATTGCAGCAATTATCTAGTAGAAAGGACTGTCACAATATTTTTCAGCTCTGCTCGCTAGATTTGGTTATGTTCCAGAAGCTAGGGCCTGGGACTGAAAGTTGATGATTAGTTAGAGTTAGTTATTCCATATCTTTGAATGTCCTGATTTGTGTTCCGTTAACACTTCTTTTGATGGTAGTTTTTCTAGGTGGAGCCATTTGCACATAGTCCTTTTTTACCATGCTCGATGAATTTGTTATCACTTGTTTTTTCTTCTTGTGTGTGTGAGTGTCACCATCAGCAATTAGACAATTCTCTTTACAATTCTTAATTCCTTTAAACATTACTCATCAATGTGTTCGTATGACATTATGATATTATGTATATATATATATATACATACCATACGTAGTTATATAATGTTATATATATACATATTATACAACTTACCGACCAGTTTCCAACAGTTACCAACCGTTTGCCAACCATTATTTATCCATTTATCCATTTATCCATACAATTTTTCTGAGGCATGCTCCTCTCTTCCTTTTGATGAGAACGGTGGAGCAGGACGTTGACTTCAAGGTGCTGGCGGCTCAACTGTGGCTGTTGCTGGTAGTAACATCCTAGAATAGTGGTAGATTACGGTAAATGACGTGTCTACCTGTTTGGGGTGTAGTATTATATTGTTTTGTCTGTCTCAACCGGAGAAAGAAGGAACAGATTGTATATTTTCTGTTTTCCTCAAATAGATTTAACTCAAGACTAATATGTTGGCAGTTTTGTCATGTTCTTGGCCGACTTTTAGCCATGTTGGGGCTAGAATTGTAGGTTTTGGTTTTATCAGTTGCATGTACTTATATGGCCGTTTTTTTTTTTAAGAACCCGGTATGAAAGATTGAAATATGCTTCCCTCGTAAAAAGGGCTGAACGGGAACCTAACATTTCAATCTTTCATACCGGGTTCTTCAAAAAAAACAGCCATCCACATGAAACCACAGAGATACTTTGCTTACCCCCGCAACGGTCGGGGGTTCGCATGTACACGAGAAATAAAGATCGCATGTACACGCGAACGACTTAGGGGAGAAAATCGCATGTACACGTGGAAGATCGCAACTACACGCGAAGAGGCAATGTCTCTTTTTTCCTTGTAAAAACCAATGAAAATAGAGACTTGTGGTATATGTGACGTTTCTATCTGCAACCATGCGTGGAAGTTGGTGGAAGCAGGCTATCTTTTGGCCAAGATCGCAACCACACGCGAATAGGAAACGTCTTGAATGTAAGTTATCTCTCTATCTATGTATCTATGTATCTATCTATCTATCTATCTATCTGGCTAGCTAGTGAGCTATCTATCTATGTATCTATCTATCTATCTATCTATCTGGCTAGCTAGCCATCTATCTATCTATCATTATCTATCTATCATTTATCTATCTTTTTTTCTTCTATCTATCTATCTATCTTTCTATCTATCTATCTATCTATCTATCTATCTATCTGTGTATCTATCTATCTATCTATCTATCTCTATCTATCTATCTATCTATCTCTATCTATCTATCTATCTATGTATCTATCTTTGTATCTATCTATCTATCTATCTATCTATCTATGTATCTATCTTTGTATCTATCTATCTATCTTTCTATCTATCTGTCTAGCTATTGATCTTTCCTTCTATCTATCTATCTATCTAGCTATCTTTCTATCTATCTGTCTAGCTATTGATCTTTCTATCTTTCTATCTATCTAGCTATCGTTCGATCTATCTGTAAAATAAATTGAATTGCAATTCAAAACAGTCCAATTTCTAATAATTTGAATCTCAAAGCAGTTAATTCCGATATCAATTGAACTTCAATTCATTTGCATCGGAATACATTGAAATTCAGTTCACTTGAATTTCAACCCTGTTGAATCTCACATCAGTTGAATTTCGCACTTTATTCCTATAGGTTGCGTATCTTTGGAAACTTCCGCCTTCGCCGCGTGCCTTAGATATTTTATAGTTGTAACACCATACTAGAAAATCATTACAGCATCCCATACCGGAGTAGCGTCTTTGAGGTCACTCCTGGGAACCAACATGTTTGAATTTCTCCATTCATACGTGAGTCGTTTTGTATCGACGAATACTCTTTTGCGAAAGTACCATTGAAGCGGCCAGCAGCATGTTTGAGAGTGCTTTTTGGATTGTCAGCTTCGACATGTATCTATCTTGCTACTGAAGATGAAGCAGCTCAAGCGGCCGGCGGCGCAAAGGCCCCCGGCTGAATTGCCCCAAGTGTTTGAACAAAGACACACGGGGCGGGTATGGTCCTATGAGAACATCACCGAAGCAGTCCGTAGTTGGGCGCGTGGCTCTGGTGAGAAGCCTGTGGAGATCGCTGGAATTGTCAGGCTGCCCGCGCTACGCACTCGGAGCCGTTCCCAGGGCAGCACTATCTGGCATCGACTCTGGCTGCGGTTGCGACATCTCCGCAGGTTATTTGAGTGTTGGGAAGCACTTGACAATAGGCGCTTTTTTGAACAGGTTGTATCAAACGATGAATAAATAATGACTTGAAACTGATTTGATCTAAAGCCCACCTCATCACTTTCGAGCGTCGTGCTGTCGCCATCCAACACCTATCCAACCTACACATGTTTTGTGTCCTGCTTGTATTTCGATGCATCAAACCCAGTAGATTCACACCTATAGAGTGCGCAGGTGTCGCCTCGGGGACAGAAGCGCCGTTACTCAACGATCAGTTTTCGCATTCCATGAGTAGTGCGCCGATAGCTCGCCTCGCCGGCATCCGTGAAAGTTCAGGAATGCTAGAACACCAAGCAAGCATGGTGTGTATATCGATGTCATAGCAACATTCAGATTGTTTTCTTTTGTTAGTTGAGGCATTTTGAGGTGATTTTGGCCGTAGCCAAGATTTTTTGTCGCTGGCATTCGCAAATTAAGGCAGCACTGATAGAGAACTCGATGGATCTCACGTTTCGCTTTTTGGTGTCATCGCTAGTATTCTAACCGGCACTGGCACGGTTTTTGTTGGAATCTCTGAAGACCAAACATAGTTCTAGCAGTGTGTAGCTTCAGTGCATGATCCAAATGGATGCAACTCTTGCATAAACACCTACATTTTGACTAGTTCCGATTACTAATATTTATTGTCTGTGAGTGATATGATTTTAGAGTTAAAGACGCAGATAGAAACATATGTAGGTTTTTGAAGGATATATATCTCTATATATATATATATATACACATACATTGTATACCACGGCCTCGTGGACTGCAGGGAGCAAGTCCAAATAAAGAAATACATTGTAGACCATTGCTCTGTGGAACGCATGGCGGAGGAAGTCAAAATGAAGAAGTCGAATGAAAACCATTGAATGGTGGAGCGCACGGGGGGAAGTTTAAATAAAGAAGCCGAATGGAGACAATGGTTTAGTGGAACGCAGGGGGGGGAAGTTTAGATAAAGGAGTAGAATGGAGACAATGGTTTAGTGGAATGCAGGGGGGGGAAGTTTAAGCAAAGAAGTAGATTGGAGACAATGGTTTTGTGGAACGCAGGGGCGGGGGGGGGAAAGTTTAATTAAAGACGTAGAATGAGGACAAAATTGGTTTAGTGGAACGGCCAGCGGGGGGGAAAGTTTTAAAATAAAGAAATAGAATGGAGACAATAATTTAGTGGAACGCAGGGGGGGGGAAGTTTAAATAAAGAAGTAGAATGGAGACAATGGTTTAGTGGAACGCAGGGGGGGAAGTTTAAATAAGTAGAATGGAGACACTAGTTTAGTGGAACCCGGGGGGTGAAGTTTAAATAGAGAAGTAGAATGGAGACAATGGTTTGGTGGAACGCAGGGGGGGGAAGTTTAAATAATGAAGTAGAATGGAGACAATGGTTTGGTGGAAGGCAGGGGGGGAAGTTTAAATAAAGAAGTAGAATGGAGACAATGGTTTGGTGGAACGCAGGGGGGAGAACTTTAAATAAAGAAGTAGAATGGAGACAATGGTTTGGTGGAAAGCAGGGGGGGAAGTTTAAGCAAAGAAGTAGAATGGAGACAATGGTTTAGTGGAACGCAGGGGGGGAGGAAGTTTAAATAAAGATGTAGAATGGAGACAGTGGTTTGGTGGAAGGCAGGGGGGGGGAAGTTTAGATAAAGGAGTAGAATGGAGACAATGGTTTAGTGGAATGCAGGGGGGGAAGTTTAAGCAAAGAAGTAGATTGGAGACAATGGTTTTGCGGAACGCAGGGGGAAAGTTTAAATAAAGAAGTAGAATGGAGACAATGTTTTAGTGGAATGCAGGGGTGGGGAAGTTTCAAGTTTAGATACAGAAGTAGAATGGAGACAATGCGTTTTGGGAAAGAAGGGGGGGGGAAGGGAAGTTTAAATAAAAAGTTAGATGGAGACAATGGTTTTTTAGTGGAGGAACGCAGGGGGGGGAAGTTTGTTTTTAAATAAATAAAGAAGTAGAATGGAGACAATAGTTTGGTGGAACGCAGGTGTGGGGAAGTTTAAATAAAGAAGTAGAATGGAGACAATCGTTTGGTGGAACGCAGGGGGGGAGGAAGTTTAAATAAAGAAGTAGAATGGAGACAATGGTTTGGTGGAAGGCAGGGGGGGGGAAGTTTAAATAAAGAAGTAGAATGGAGACAATGGTTGAGCGGAACGCAGGGGGGGGAAGTTGAAATAAAGCAGTAGAATAAAGAAGTAGAATGAAGACAATGGTTTGGTGGAACGCAGGGGTGGGAAGTTTAAATAAAGAAGTAGAATGGAGACAATGGTTTAGTGGAACGCAGGGGGAAGGAAGTTTAAATTAAGAAGTAGAAAGGAGACAATGGTTTAGTGGAACGCAGGGGGGGGAAGTTTAAATAAAGAAGTAGAATGGAGACAATGGTATAGTGGAACGCAGGGGGGAGGAAGTTAAAATAAAGAAGTAGAATGGAGACAATGGTTTAGTGGAACGCTGGGGGGGGAAGTTGAAATAAAGAAGTAGAATGGAGACAATGGTTTAGTGGAACGCAGGGGGGGAAGTTTAAATAAAGAAGTATAATGGAGACGGTATAGTGGAACGCAGGGGGGGAAGTTTAAATAAAGAAGTAGAATGGAGGAAACATGGTTTTGTGAACGCAGGGGGGGAACAAGTTTAAATAAAGATTGTCGAATGGAGACAATGGTGAGCGGAAACGCAGGGGGGGAGTTTCTTAAATAACGACGTAGAATGGCGACAATGGTTTGTGGAACGGGGGGGGGAACGTTTAAATAAAGAAGTGGAATGGAGGGACAATGGTTAGGGACCGCAGGGGGGGGGAAGTTTTAAATAAAGAAGTAGAATGGGAAGAAAATGGTTTAGTGGAACGCAGGGGGGGGAAGTTTTTTTAAATAAAGAGAAGGGTAGAAGTAGAATGGAGGACAATGTTTGGGGGAAACGCAAGGTGTGGGGAAAATGGGGAAATTTAAATAAAGAAGTAGCATGGAGACAGGAGTTTGGTGGAACGCAGGGGGGGGAAGTTTAAATAAAGAAGTAGAATGGAGACAATGGTTTAGTGGAACGGAGGGGGGGTAAAGTTTAAATAAAGAAGTATAATGGAGACAATGGTTTGGTGGAACGCAGGGGGGGAAGTTTAAATAAAGAAGTAGAATGGAGACCATGGTTTGGTGGAACGCAGGGGGGGAAATTTAAATAAAGAAGTAGCATGGAGACAGGAGTTTGGTGGAACGCAGGGGGGGGAAGTTTAAATAAAGAAGTAGAATGGAGACAATGGTTTAGTGGAACGGAGGGGGGGTAAAGTTTAAATAAAGAAGTATAATGGAGACAATGGTTTGGTGGAACGCAGGGGGGGAAGTTTAAATAAAGAAGTAGAATGGAGACCATGGTTTGGTGGAACGCAGGGGGGGAAATTTAAATAAAGAAGTAGAATGGAGACAATGGTTTAGTGGAACGCAGGGGGGTAAAGTTTAAATAAAGAAGTAGAATGGAGACAATGGCTTAGTGGAACGCAGGGGGGGAAGGGAAGTTTTTTTTAAAATAAAGAAGTAGAAAGTAGAATGGAGACAATGGTTTCGTGGAACGCAGGGGGGGAAGTTTAAATAAAGAAGTAGAATGGAGACAATGGTTTAGTGGAACGCAGGGGGGGGAAGTTTAAATAAAGAAGTAGAATGGAGACAATGGTATAGTGGAAGGCAGGGGAGGGGAAGTTTAAATAAAGAAGTAGAATGGAGACAATGGTTTAGTGGAACGCAGAGGGGGGGAAGTTTAAATAAAGAAGTAGAATGGGACAATGGTTTAGTGGAACGCAGGGGGGGGAAGTTTAAATAAAGAAGTAGAATGGAGACAATGTTTGGTGGAACGCAGGGGGGGAAGTTTAAATAAAGAAGTAGAATGGAGACAATGTTTGGTGGAACGCAGGGGGGGAGGAAGTTTAAATAAAGAAGTAGAATGGAGACAATGGTTTGGTGGAAGGCAGGGGGGGGAATGTTTAAATAAAGAAGTAGAATGGAGACAATGGTTTGGTGGAAGGCAGGGGGGGGAAGTTTAAATAAAGAAGTAGAATGGAGACAATGGTTTGGTGGAACGCAGGGGGCGGAAGTTTAAATAAAGAAGTAGAATGGAGACAATGGTTTTGTGGAACGCAGGGGGGGAAGTTTAAATAAAGAAGTGGAGTGGAGACAATATTGTAGTGTAACGCAGGGGGGGAAGTTTAAATAAAGAAGTAGAATGGAGACCCTGGTTTAGTGGCTCTTCGTACATTTAAAGCAAGTCTAAGAGTAGTGGTGTGTACATGTGATCGCTGCGCGTACATGTGATCCTCGTCTGCGTGCGGAGATGAACGCGCCTGTGTGTACATGTGATCCTGGGGCTCGCTGGTGTGTACATGTGATCCTCTGCTGCGTGCGCAGGTGATCTTTTGGGCTTCAAACGTGCTCTGCGTGGACATGTGATCCTGGTGTGCGTGCGCGGATGATCCCTTGACCTCCTCCCCCAACTTCAATGTTGTGATCGGAAGTGCCGAGCATCATCAACAGAAATGGCTGTTTTTTTTTGAAAGCCGCCAAACACAAATTTCAGAAGACAACATTGGATTGGGGGACGGGGGGGACATGACCTCCGTGGTGTGGTACTTCATGGGATGGCTGTTTTTTTGAAGAACCCGGACTCAGAAAAGACACAATAGGATTGACCCATGGCAGACAAACGCAAGAATGATGACGACACTGTGTCAGAGAAAGCATCGGGATCAGTTTGGGCGGGTGTTTGTGTGTGTGTGTGTTGTGTGTGTGTGTGTGTGTGTTTGTGTGTGTTTGTGTGTGTTTGTGTGTGTGTTGTGTGTGCGTGTGTTTGTGTGCGTGTGTGTGTGTTTGTGTGTGTGTGTGTGTGGGGGGTTCTGTTTGCTTGCACGTGCGCATATGTGCCAATATGGATTGTGCTGCGTGAAATACATACAGCGACAGTCTTGACACCTTTTTGACCTGATTCCGCAATGTCGTGGGTTGCACTGGCTCGTCGTTCTGCATGGCAGGCGCACCACTTTGAGAGCGTGACTGCTCTATCCCACACACCTGACATGCAACGCACATGCAACATGACATGCAACACGACATGCAACATGAGCTTTTCACCTGTAAATTTACAGTCAACGTGCAGGATTTGACGTTTGCAGCCCCAACTCCGGCCTTAGAATGGAAAATGTAGATTTTTGCCCCCGCGGCCACTTTGCTTGGAAATTTACAGGGAAAATGCTCGTGTTGCATTTGTGTTGCATGTGTGGCGCATGAACGTTGCATTGGCAGGGCCATACAAATCACACCCCTGAACTGGGGAAGTGGCAGGCACAAGAGTTGTAGGTGCAGGGGCGAGACTTTGGAAGCTGAGCGCCTTGGATCTGCAATAGATTACATTCCGATGGTGGCCCGTAGCATCCACCTTTGTGGGGTTGTTGCATATTTGCTTCGACAACAATCTTGGGTAAATTTCAGAAGCTGATGGTGGCCCTTAGCATCCACCTTTATTGGGCTGTCACAGATTACAGAAGCGCATGCTTTGACAATGCGTAAATTTCAGAAGCTGATGTTGTCGCATCGATGTGTATGTGTGTGTGCGATGATCTACATCCACATGCAAATCAACAACAGTTAAAATAACTCGGAACCGAAAAACTCACCAATATGATGCTCAACATGAACTTGTGTTGCTGACAGTGACAGCATTATACATTACATAACATACATACATACATACATACATACCTACATACCTACATACCTACATACCTACATACATACCTACATACATACATACATACCTACATACATACATACATACATACATACATACACACATACACACATACACACATACACACATACACACATACACACATACACACATACGTACATACGTACATACGCACATACGTACATACGTACATACATACATACATACATACATACATTATCTATTGTGTACACATGCAATAATTTTCATGGGGTTCCGGGTGGGTTCTAAAAGGGGGGTGTCTGGATAAGCCTGGATAGATGATCATTTTCAGAAAGAAAGGTGAATTTCCGGGTGTGCATTGAAAGTCTGGGAGGTCCAAGGGTGATTTGACCTAGATTTTGGGGTGGGGATTGGGGTGGTTAAAGGCTCAATAAGGGCTCAATAATGGCTTAATAAATGCTTAATAGGGGCTTAATAAGGGCTTAATAAGGGCTTAATAAGGGCTTAATAAGGGCTTAATAAGGGCTTAAATGATAAGCATTGGATAAGCCTTGGGTAAGCGAGAAGCAGCAAGCTATTCTGCATACCATCCCCCGAAAAAAAATGACCCCTCAGGACCCCAGATCCCCAAAATTGCAAAAAAATAGGAAAACTGGTGAACACACATCGCAAGCACTGCAAAAATCCCAATGCCCTTTGCGGGTTGTGGTTCAAATCGCCTATTGCTTTGGATAAGCAATGGATAAGGAAGTTCAGCTATCCATGGGGGATCAGACCTTAGTAAGGCCTTAAAGGATAATCCCTTAATAAGCCCTTAATAGGGGTTTATCATTTCCCAGCCGTATCAGGAGCTTAAATGATAAGCTCAGAACCCCTCCCAGACCCCGCCCCCTCGATTCCATGAAATGGGCGTGTATACATACATATACACACAGGACATCTTGCAACAACCATGCAAATTTCGACCAATTTTTCCTGAGACATTTGCTCACGTACTTGAGGCCACTGCCCCTGGTTTTGACCCAATATAGCAGGTATAGAATCCGGTTACAGAACCAACATGAACCAACCATTCTAGGGAGATATTGTTGGGATGTATATCTATGCAATATTATTCTGTATGTATGGAATATCGGAATATAGTGTGATATGTATCTATATTGCTTTGCAAACACAATAACTCGGTTTCATGCTAGAAATGTTGACACCGTGGATGGGTGACCATAGACCAACATCTGCGGTTTGCCCTGCGGAAAGTGCGTCTGGTCTCCATGAGATTGCTGGGGAGATGAGGGGAGTGTAATCCCGCTGAGGAATTGGGTCCTTTGTTATACTCCAATAGAACTCCAAGAGTTGGTCATTTTTTTGATTTTTGTTCAGGGGCAATCTTAATGTTTCAGAGGTGATTCAAAGTTTAAAGTCTCAAAGGTGAATCACGTTTTGAAACTGGAGGTCCTCCAGTTTCGAATCCATTTTACAATGATGGTCCCTGCAACACAGCGGTTTGATACAAAATCCACCGAGGCTTTGCTTAAGACTTGGGGTCATGAGCCATAAACTACAATGGAAAAGCAGGGTTCAGGATGTTTCTCGGGTGTATCGCTCATGGACTCATGGACCATTTGCTCCCCATTCTTCGACCTGGCAGGGCTACACCATTCGTGCAGGCAACGTTGTTGCGTGCTCGCCCAATGTGAGCCACATGCTGGATGAGCCTCAGACGTTAGGGGTATGAAGCATAGGATTCAAACCAACAATCATTAGTGCCATTGTCAAAGGGTCGGTAAATTGCCCAAATTGCATATGGTAAGGGGGGTCATGCTACCAGTAATAGGGCACTATCACTATGATGGTGCCTTTAGATTCCTACTATGAGATCAATGACCATACCATATACCATGTTTTGGCCACAGCGCATCATATGTTTTTACTTGACACAGATTGGTGAATGATTTGTAAAGGGGAACATTTGTAGCTACGAACTGAAGAAACTCTTCATATGCATTTTTTTTCTAAGGTTTGCTGTTGTATGCTTCCATGGTAACTGATTTCCTTGGGGTTATTGTATGCCAGTGTTCCTTTTCCTTCCATTGAACAAGTAGTAAAATTTCTTTGCAGTCTATGGCTGGCTCAGTGACCTAATTGTGGGGTTCTATATTAGTTTTTAGGCGCAAGTCTCCTTTTATTTTGAATGAAACCCTAACTTTCGTTTTGCCCCACCTGCCAAGGGTCTCTAGCAAAGGTGCAACTCCTTCTCCTCCTCCTTCTTCTTCTTCTCCTCCTCCTTCACCTCCTCCTGCACCTCTTTGTTGTCTTGATCTCCTCTGCCAGCTCCGGATGCTGTGGGCCACGCCTGGACCCGAATTCCACATCGCCAGCTCCGGGTGTCCCGTCAAAAAACGGTCCAAAACCTATGATTGTTATTTCTTCGAGTTTTTATCTTTAGACCGTTGATTTTGTAGATTTCTATATCATTTCTTCTTGCTTCCTTCCCACCTCGGTGTCTTCCCCATTTTCCGGACCCAGAAATTCCAAGGATTGCTACGCCAAAGCGAAGACCTTTGACCCTAAGCGCTTCATCAATGGCATCGAGGAGCTGAGAGGGTTGCGGGAGGTGGTTTCATCATATCTGGAGGAGAACAAATGATCGACAAAGCATGACACAGCCAACTAACAATGGTCTGAAATGGTGATATTACATTTATATAACCAAGCAACAATGGCGTTAAATGTGGATAGAAGAGTTGAAGGGGGATCAGATGGACTTGGTGGACTTGGTGGACTATTCTTGAAGATAATTTTGACCCAAGATCTGGGTATGGGTCAAGAGTCTAAGGCCAAGGGGACCGCATATTTTTGGCAATCTTTAGTATCAATCGTCCAATTTATGGGGATGCCCAATTTTAATCAGAACCAACAATAGCTGGGAATGTATATATATATATGATTATATCTGTATGTATTGAGTATGAAGATCTCAAAGGGGTAGCAACCATCAACATACATGGGGTATCTACAATTCATTGTATATTAACAACTTGTCAGCAAAGTTGGGACCTCCAGCGAAATAACACTATATATTCATTATTACTGAAGGGCTGCCGCCCACTGCCGCCGACCCCTGGTGTCAGAAGACCAACTTGTGAGAGACAGTGAGAGAGCGTGTTCAAGGGATACCTCAGAGACAATAAAACGCAACATGTCACATGTTTGTAAACACGTAATCTACGTGGGCAATCTGAAACATTAGCATCCCAAATCGCATGTTGTTTGAAGATGTGCTTGGATGGCTTCCTGCAGGTGGGTTCTTGATGCAGCCGGTTGTGTTTCACCGGATAGCGACCAAAAATTAAGTGAGAAAAAAAACACCGTGGCAGTGAAGGACGGAAGGCTTCGCGCAGCTGCCCGTTCTGAAGGCCTAACGTTGCTTTCTGACCGGAATAATGCCAAGGGCAGCCGCCAGCTCACGCTTTAACAGCATGGCAGTGAAGGACAGAAGGCTTCGCGCCGCTGCCCGGTCTGAAGGCCTAAAACGTCGCTTTCTGAATGGTCTAAAAGAAGAATACCGAGAGCAGCCGCCAGCTCAGAAAAATGGACCCTTCGGCACGCTTTAACAGAATGGCAGTGAAGGACGGAAGGCTTCGCGTCGCTGCCCGGTCTGAAGGCCTAACGTTTGACTGGTCCAAGAAGAATGATGCCAAGGGCAGCCGCACCCTTGGCCACGCTTTAACAGCATGGCAGTGAAGGCGGAAGGCTTCGCGCCGCTGCTCGGTCTGAAGGCCTAAAGCGTCGCTTTCTGAATTCTGAACGGTCTAAAAGAAGATGGCCAAGAGCAGCCGCCAGCTCGCAAGAGCAGCCACCCGCGCGGAGAAAAGGCTTCCTGCCGTCTTCTTCGTGGAAGGTGTTCTCTGACGCGCTCCCCCTGCTGCAAGCTGGGGTCGGCGGATATACACAAAATAAATATATCAAAATACGCATACAGTACACAATTTAGCAAGCTAAAGGTACATAGGTATCAATATATATATATATTTATATTTTAAATAGATAAATGAATAAATAAATATACCGACCGCCTGAAAGATAGAATATTGTACTCTTAGTCGGGACAAGATAGAATATCAAAAAACACAGGGTCTAGCACCCACAAGATAGAATATTCTGAAATTAAAATAATCACAAGATAGAATATTCGATCTTTTCGCCGGTCGGTATAGATAATTATGGAATTGGGGGGAAATCCCAGTAAATCCCACTAAAGCTGCGAAAACCTCTTTTTACAAATCAGCTAAGCCAACATGCCAAGTGGACTCCCTCCTGCCACGGTTATATATCTATATCTCTCTAAATAATATATATATATACACATCTTGGAAATCAGCACACAAACCTTTCCACGCAATGGAATGCTTCCACATATATAATTTGGAACCATGTCACGCCAGGGTCTCCAAAATATTCTATCTTGTCCGTTTTCGTATTTTTGAGCCTTATCAAAGCTCAAAGAATAACATTAAACAATTGAAAAACAATGGAACATAATGAAACATATAAAACAAAAACAATGAAAAATGATGGAAAAAAGAGAAAACAACAATGAAAAATGATGAACAAGAGAGAAAAAACCATGAAAACCGCTTAAAAATATGGAAAAAACAGTGAAAAATGATGAAAAAATAGCGGGAACACAAACAAGGAAACATGATGAAACATAGAAGAAAATAAAATATGATGAAAAAAAACGAAACAACAATGAACAATGATGAAAAAGGGAGAAAAAACAATGAAAAATTATGAAAAAGATAAAAAAACAATGAAAAATGATGAAAAATAGAGAAACAACAATGAACCATGATGAAAAATTGAAGAAAAAACAATGAACCATGATGAAAAATTAAAGAAAAAAACAATGAAAAATGATGGAAAATAAAGAAACACAAATACCAATAAAAAAAATAGAAAAAACAATGATTTTTTCCATCATTTTTCATTGTTGGCTCTCTATTTTTCATCATTGTTCATTTTGCTTCTCTATTTTTCATCATGTTTCATTGTTTTCCTCTCTTTCTCATCATTTCTCATTGTTTTTTCCTCTCTTTTTCATAATTGTTCATTCTTGTTTCTCTATTTTTCATATTTTTTCATTGTGTGTTTCATTGTTGGTTTTCTATTTTTCATTATTTTTAATTGTTGTTTCTCTATTTTTCATCATTGTTCATTGCTTTTCCCTCTCTTTTTCATCATTGTTCATGGTTTTTTCTCTCTTTTTCATCATGTTTCATTGTTTGTTCTCTCTTTTTCATCATTGTTAATTGTTTTTCTTCTCTTTTTCATCATGTTTCATTGTTTTTTTATCTCTTTTTCATCATGTTTCATTGTTTTTGTTTTTTTTATGTCTCATCATTTTTCATTGTTGTCACTCTATTTTTCATCATGTTTCCTTGTTTTTTCCTCTCTTTTTCATCATGGTTCATTGTTTTTTTCACTCTTTTTCATCATGCTTTCTTGTTGTTTTTCTCTTTTGTTCATCATTTTTCATTGTTTTTTCATGTATTGTTCATCATGCTCCCTTGTTTTTTCTCTCTTTTTCATCATGTTTCATTGTTGTTTTCACTGTTTTTCATCATGTTTTCTTCTTGTTTTTCTCTCTTGTTCATCATGTTTCATTGTTTTCTCCCTCTATTTTTCATCATGTTTCCTTTTTTTCCCTATTTTTCAACATTTTGCATTGTTTTGTCCTATCTTTTTCATCATTGTTCATTGTTTTTCCTCTCTTTTTCATCATTTTTCATTGTTGTTTCTCTCTTTTTCATCATTTTTCATTGTTGTTTCTCTATTTTTCATCATTTTTCATTGTTTTTTCTCTCTTTTTCATCATGTTTCATTGTTTGTTCTCTCTTTTTCATAATGTTTCCTTGTTTTTTTCTCTCTTGTTCATCATTGTTCATTTGTTTTTTCTCTCTTTTTCATCATTTTCCTTGTTTTTTTCTATTTGTTTCATCATTGTTCATTGTTTTTTTTCATTATTTTTTATTGTTTTTCAATGTTTTCAATTGTTTAATGTTATTTTTGGGCTTTTGATAAGGCTCAAAAATATGAAAACGGACAAGATAGAATATTTTCGAGACCCTGGCGTGACATGGCTCCAAAATTTCATATTTGGAAGCCTTCCATTGCGTGGATTTTTTTCCGTATGTTTCATTGTTTTTGTTGTATTTTTCATTTTTATTTCATTGGTTTTCACTTTTTTTCATTATTTTTCATTGTTTTTCTTTGTTTTTCAATTGTTTAATGTTATGCTTTGAGCTTTGATAAGGCTCAAAAATATGAAAACGGACAAGATAGAATATTTTCGAGACCCTAGAGTGACATGGCTCCAAATTACTTGGATTTTTTCCATTGTGTGTGTGGAAATGCTCTTATGTTGATTTTCACAATACTTATGTGCATATATATATACATATAATATAGCGGTTGTATAGGTTTTATTGGGTTTAAGTCAGTTGGTGCCATGCCTCCCCGCAATTCACAACTGTTGCCGGCCCACCGCGTGGTCGCACCTCACACCCTCAATTTGCGGTTTTAACGCAAAACGTGGTGGAAACAAGTCTGAATATTTTGGGATTTACCTAGCAAAATTGTTGGTTTTATCTGATACGCCAGGAATATGAAAAATACAGCAAAAACAATGAAACATACGGAAAAAAATCCACGCAATGGAAGGCTTCCAAATATATAATTTGGAGCCATGTCACGCCAGGGTCTCGAAAATATTCTATCTTGTCCGTTTTCGTATTTTTGAGCCTTATCAAAAGCTCAAAAATAACATTAAACAATTGAAAAACATTGAAACACAATAAAAAATAATGAAAAAAAACAATGAAAAAAGATGAAGCAGAGAGAAAAAAAACAGGAAAAATTATGAAAAAGGAGAAAAAACCAATGAAAAATGATGAACAAGAGAGAACAAAAACAAGAACACATTATGAAAAAGAGAGAACAAACAATGAAACATGATGAAAAAGAGAGAAAAAACAATGAACAATTGTGAAAAAGAGAAAAACAATGAAATCCGATTAAACATATGGAAAAACAACAGTGAAAAATGATGAAAAATAGAGACAAAACAATGAAAAATGATGAAGCAGAGGAAAAAAACAATCAAAAAGGATGAAAAAGAGGGAAAACACACAATGAAAAATGATGAAAAAGAAAGAAAAAAACAAGAAAAAATGATGATAAAGAGTGGGAAAAAAACTTGAAACATGATGAAAAAGGGAGAAAAAACCAGGAAACATGATGAAAAATAGAGAAACAACAATCAAAAATGATGAAAAACAAAGGAAAAACAATGAAACATTTTAAAAAACAGAGGAAACAACAATGAAAAATGATGAAAAATAGAGAAACACCAATGAAAAATGATGAAAACGAGAGGAAAAACAATGAAAAATGATGAAAAAGAGAGAAACAAAAATGAAAAATAATGAAAAAGAGAAGAAAAAACAATGAAAAATGATGAAAAAGAGAAGAACAAAACAATGAAAAATGATGAAAAAGAGATGAAAAAAAACAATGAAAAATGATGAACAATAGAGAAACAACAATGAAAAATGATGAACAATAGAGAAACAACAATGAAAAAAGATCAAAAAGAGAGAAGAAACAATGAAAAAACACGTTCATCATTTTTAATAATTTTTCATTGTTTTTGTGTCTCTCTTCTTCATCATTGTTCATTGTTTTTTTGTCTTTTTCATCATGTTTCATTTTTTGTCACTTTTTTTCATATGTGTTTCTTGTTTTTTCCTCTCTTGGTCATCATTTTTCATTGTTTTTTGTCCCTGTTTTTTCATCATTTTTCAGTGTTTTTCTCTCGTTTTCATTATGGTTGATTGTCTTTTTCACTCTTTTTCATCATTTTTTCTTGTCTTTTTCTCCCTTGTTCATCATTTTTCATTGTTTTTCTATCTTTTTCATCATGTTTCATTGGTTGTTCTCTCTTTTTCATCATTGTTCATTGTTTTTTCTCTATTTTTCATACTTGTTCATTGTTGTTTCTCTCTTTTTCATCCTTTTTCATTGTTTTCTTTTCTCTCTTTTTCATCATGTTTCATTGTTTGTTCTCTCTTTTTCATCATTTTTCATTGTTTGTTTCTCTCTTTTTCATCAGTTTTCATGGTTTTTTGTCATTTTTTTCATCATTTTTCAACGTTTGCTCTCTCTTGTTCATCATTGTTCATTGTTTTTTTCTCTCTTTTCATCATTTTTCATTGTTGTTTCTCTAGTTTTCATAATGTTTCCATGTTTTTTTCTCTCGTTTTCATCATGTTTCATTGTTTTTTTTCACTCTTTTTCATCATTTTTTCTTGTTTTTTTCTCTCTTGTTCATCATTGTTCATTGTTTTTTCCTCTCTTTTTCATCATGTTTCCTTGTTTTTTCTGGCATGTTGACTTGGCATCCTGTTGCTTGAAAAATCATCAGTAGTTTTCTGCACAGGCATGCACGAAATTGACAAGATAGAATATTCAAGGGGGTGTTTCCATATTGGAACATGTTGGATTCAGAATTGTTGGAAATCCCACAGCAGAATTTGTTTAACATCATTTCACAGTAGCACCCTGTTGCTTCAAAAATCATCAGTAGTTTCAAAGTTTTCTGCACAGGCATGCACGAAATTGACAAGATAGAATATTCAAGGGGGTGTTCTGTGATTTTTTGTGAATATGCTATATTAATATTCTATCTTGTGGTGTTTTTTCCGAGTGGGAGGCCGATGGTAATTTTCTCACTCGCGTGTCTGGTAGTGAAAAATATTCTATCTTTCGGCCGGTCGGTATAAATATAAATATAAATATAAATATATATATATGTAATTACATGTGCAAGGGCGTTTGGCCATGAACATAGCTTCTTCCCCCCAGCAAACCAGGACGAGTTTAATTTCATTTCTTTCGGCGGTGGTCGACGTGTATGCAAGGGACAAGAATTTGGATATTTGCAGGTCCTTTGCGCGTCTCGGCATTGGACCAAGGAATCACAAGGTGGTGCCCCAGGTCGGAATCGCTAAACTGGTTTATGATTCCACTATTGGGTTCATGGTAGATATCAGATATACCGCTAATATGTATTCTAATCAAGCATGGCAACGAAAAGTCGGCCACAAATGGACGTTTTACTGGGAAATTCATCGCAAACATGGGAGGTGATGCAACTTATATCCCATAGAGCATATGGGCAACGCACCTTACACCAAACATATTTTAGCTACATTAATATGGATTAAGTGGGATTTGGGATATAATAACAGAATTCTATCCACATATGTGGGAAGATGAAGTCTTGATTGACAGCTAGCATGTTTGTGTTCCATACTAGTTTTCAGAAAATAAAGTCGAGACATTCACCCCACAAAATGGGGAGAATATCACTGGATGTCCCAGAAAAGGTAAACAACTGAAGAGTAAAAAATCCGGCTCATAGAGGTTTATGGGTAAATTTTCTTGGGGCACAGAAAGGGTCCACCAGTTGTAAGTTGGCTTATAATCGCATCTAGTCATAGATATATATCATAATATATCTACCACAAATATCCACAAATCAGTTGCTGAAATCGGAAACCAAACTGTCTATCCAGGGGGGCCCTTCCTCTAGCTGATTGGTTTATTTTTTTCCACAACTGGAACACAGAATATCAGAGGTCGCCATCTGCGACTGAGGCAATCTCACACATGTCGCCTGGCAGCAATGTCATCCAATGCCGTAGCAGTGTTCCAACCTTTTTTTTCGGAAAGGGAAATATGGATCCACCGTTCTGACTTGGGAGCATCCCACTTAGCAACGGACTTGACTTGAGGAAAACAAATGACCGGAAAATTTGGTTTTACTATTGCACAGGGGGTGGGTTGATTTTTTCCCCATCATCCCATTCTATGAACTTCACTAAGTCACCTTTCCTGGGCCGACATCCCATTTTTCACCGTTTTTTTTTCCAAGGATCTTCGCTGATCGTCTTAGGTGGCATGGCGTACTAGGGTATTGCCAAAGATACCAAGGGATACCCCGAACAGTTGCACTTTTAGAGAGTGTAACGCTGTGGGCCCCCCTTTTTACAGTGTTTTGTGATGTTTTTTGATAATTAATGTTTATTTATACTTATAACCTGTTGTTCATATCATATTGTCGTTGTTGCGTTGTTATTTGTTATATATTTCGTTTGGTTCTGGACATCTTATATAGAAGAACAAAGTATGGATGGAGATAAGGTCCATATCTTTGGTTCTACAGCGTTTTTCTTCGCAAAACATATTATAAATCTTTGGTTCTACAGCGTTTTTCTTTGCAAAACATATTATAAATAGACCCATGGCTAGTAGCAAATCCAATCGGTCTCTTCACTTGAATATGCATAGATACACACAGTTATGTTACAATATACAAGAATGATTATTAAGATAGGCTTTGTAAATCTATATGTTAAACAAGTGCTCGTTTTGACATCACCATATATTTGCTGCTCATGCAACTATCTTGAAAGTACAGCCTTGCAACATCATGGGAGATGCATGTAGTCGCAGTTGCAAAGGTTTATATCAGAGGTTAAACCTTCAAGGACTACTCGTTTTTTTCCCAAGATTCCCCAGTGTGAACCAACATGGTTGGCTGAATAACAAAAGTGTGAGCGCAGATCTCAATAGCTCTACCAAGTTTTGTGATCAAGTGCAAACTCCATCACAAACTGATACTGTAGTGAACATGGCAAGGAATGGAACAAACCGCTCTCCTCATATATATATATATATATATACAGCTCAAACCTTTTTTTAATCTCCAACCTTTCAATCCACATGGAAAATGTAAGAACACTTATACCCAACCTTAGAACAACATGGCAACATCAATCTTACATGCACGTAGCAGTGATCAAATTCAATCCATCACATGCATAGCCATTCCAGAAACTTAGACTCTGATGCAAGAACCTATGGCAAGCAATTTTGTATACACTTGTGTTCTTGTCAGTGGAGTCTACATGAACTTATCATTGCTATGTACATGTTTCCCTGGCACGCCAGCATTGCAAGCTAACAGGAAACTTAGCAAGAGTGTCACATACGAGCTGCACAAGCCAAGAGCATACATATACATGACACATCATCATGCATATTTTCTTCATTGGCATTACCTTTGCAGAGTGGTGAGTTGTATCTTGCAATTTTTATGCTATGCTATGCAATTGTTTTCCAGCCGATTCCCAATGAATAGGGAAAGAAAATGCTGCAATCAAAGTCTCTGAATGTGCTGATCAAGCAATTTGGTTAGCCTAAATGGAGTTAGCTTGTGGCCAGCGCATTCAAAACGGCACATATGTTCAAGGATATGCCTACATACAGCCATGGCAAGCAGCAGACCTGCCATAAAAGTGAAACGGTATGAAAGCAAAAACTTGTGCAAATGGCTTCTTCCCAATGATAAATCACTGGATTTTTAGGCATTTTTTGAAGGACACATTCAGATTAAGGTACTGTAGCAAGGGTGACCTCAGCAATTTCTCAAACTATCATGCAAATAATCAATAGAAGTAAGCATTGCACCATGTCATACGGTGCCATCCTGTTTATAGTTTAGAGAAGTTGTAACACTATTGTTGGCTCTATTTACTCTATTTAAAATCGAGCTTAAGTTGACCCATATGTGGAGTTGGACGGCCCAAAGACCTCAATGAGAGTATATGATCTAGCTGCTTGCTCACTTGGGATGACTGCAGATGGTTATGACTGGGATTACTCATCCAAATAAATATCAAGCTTTCTGGGCATGACAAATGTAGCATTGTAGCCTTCATTGAAATAAATGATATGATTCCAACTATATATATATACATATGTATATATATATATACATGTAAATGTCCTACTATTGATCCTGTGTCCTACATGTAGTGGCACAACATGGCATTAATACATAGTGTTCACTTTTTCTTGATTCCATCGCACACAAACTTTTAATTGCATAATGTTCCTAAATGTCATGGACATATGAACTTGTAGAAGCTTAAACACAATACAAACCACATACAGTAAGTCCAAAGAAACTTGCTTGACGAGTTTCTTGTGTCTTCAGGAGATGTAATGATAAAGGCAATCTGGTTGGTGGTTACAAACATGGCTGGATTATGACTTCCACGTCATATATGGGATGTCATCCTTCCCATTGACGAACTCCATCATTTTTCCAGAGATTCCCATCCCGATCCTGAGAAATTTTCTCCATCGATCGCTGGAGAGACTGCCAATTTGGTGACTTTATGGCAAAGTGGATGAATATATTAATGACCTTCTAGAGAAGGCGAAAAGGAAACTGAAACAACCAAAAATTTATAGACTTCTGACGAATTAGACTAAGTTCAATTTAACAACATTGTTCTAACATACTATGTTGCGAGATGTTGCAACATATGCAGAAGTAATGATATCAAATGCATGCCTTAACAATCATTAACATTTTACAGCATTTCTAAAAACCTGGTAAAACACGGGGGTCAGGCGTGACTTTCTGCACTAGCGGAAAAGGATGATCAACTATGGGATGTCTTTCTCTCTGGTAATACAAAAAAACAATGGAACATCACCATTTTTAATGGGAAAATCACCAAAAAACTATGGAACATCACAATTGTTCATGGATAAATCCACTATTTCGACTGGGCCATGTTCGATAGTTCTTTGTAAACGTTTACCAGCGGGTACCCACCCCTGACGCCGTGCCCATTTTTTTCCTGCGGATCCAAGGCTGCGTCACTACGACATCGACACTTGGTTGAATGTGGATGATACAGGTTGAATGTTTGCCAAATGAAAGAATATCCGGCAAAAAACACGAAAATAGCAATCACATGATATACTGTATATATATATAATGTAACGATATCATCTATAATCAATAGCAATGAATATAGTATAGAGTAATATATACAATAATGTTGAACATAAAGATAATGACAGACATGACAGTAACAAACATGTAGGGTATCTGAGAGGAGCCATGCCTTTTTCAACGCATCTTTTAAGGTGGTTCATTGGTACCCCATGTTTGATCCGTCCCTAGATGGGTCTGCCATGGTTTCGCCATGGCTACAAGCTCCCATGGTTTCGCACATGATTTTCCCCATTGAAATAGCGTAAATTGAGTTATTGCCATTTTTGAGATTAGGCAATATGTATAATATATATATACATACGTATATTATGTGCATATAGATATATATATATTGTCCCGTGTCCCGTGTTCCCACCCCCCCATGGGATGGGTCCCCAGGTAGCACCCCCTTCCCTTCTATTTGCAAGCTATTGTCAGCATTTCTGAGGTCCAGCCCTTATTTGCTAGGTTTTTGCAGCTTTTCTGATTACCAGCCACATATACACACATACACACATACACACATACCTACCTACCTACTTACCTACAGACAGACAGACAGACAGACAGACAGACAGACAGACAGACAGACAGACAGACAGACAGACAGACAGACAGACAGACGTTACATACGTTACATACATTACATACATTACATACATTACATACATTCCATACATTGCATACATTACATTCATTACATTCATTACATTCATTACATGCATTACATGCATTACATGCATTACATGCATTACATGCATTACATGCATTACATGCATTACATGCACTGCATGCTTTACATGCATTACATACATTACATACATTACACGCATTACATACATTACATGCATTACCATACATTACATTACCATACATTACCATGTATTACGATACATTACCATACATTACCATGCATTACATTACCTTACATTACATTACACTGCATTACATTACATTACATACGCTACTATACATACATTTCATAGGGCATTAGTTCGGAGATCTTCCATAGAAGCCCAGGGCAAGTGAGATGTGAACATGGAATAGCACCAAGCATGGTCACTATTATTGTGTTTTTTTGATTTTTGTCAAGGAACAAAATTTTTCCTCGACGCCCATGGGTGCTACATCTCATGCGCCGTCGGCTTGATGTCTTGCTGCTCTTTTCTGCCACCCGTCCTGCACCTCAAAATACCTCAAATCAATAGCCTTGATGCCCTCCTGATACCCTCTTAAGCCACCTGTCAGGCACCAAAAATCAATAGTTTTCATCCCCCCTCATCCCTCTCAGCCACCCCTCGTGCACCACCAATAGCACTGATACCTTGCCACCCTTTTCCGCCACCCTTCCTGCACCACAAATCAGTAGCCTTAATGTCCTGCCACCCTGTTCCGCCACCCTTCCTGCACCACAAATCATGGGTTTTGGTATCGGTTTGCTCTTCCAGATGTTTAGCAGGCAGTGGGTCTCTCAATATATATATGTGTGATAGTATATATGATGTCCCTGTGTATATGGTATTTGTGTATATATGCTTATAATTGCATAATGTAGTTTAGTTCATGGTTTCCCAACTGGGTAGGCCCGGATGAATGGTACATTAATAGGCTGCCTTTGCTGCCATGAACGTGTGAACAGGTACTTGGAAGTCTAGCTCACCAAGGACATGTATGTTCAATTCAACATAGCGGCTATAACAACACACACATATGCAATGAATCATTACCAACATATTGAGATTTACACCCTGAGGTAAGTAAACGTAGATATGGACAACAACCATATCCGCAGGAAATGATCAATGGTGATTTTTTCGCATGATAACAACTTTAGCCCATGAAGCCGAGGAGTGCATCGATGGCGTGCCACCGCCCACCATCGCACAAGATGGCATGGTCATTGCACCCATGCAACCCTCGCGAGTGACGCTTGGTGAAGAATGGGTTGGGGCCTTGCCCTTTAAGTAGCGAAACGTGGTTATTCAACAAAACATAGATCTTTAGTAGCAGGGTTTGAAGCAGCACAACTAGGGTGTTATTCAACAAGGGGTTGTAACTGAAAAAAAATGGTGTTTGGCCAACAAAACTAGAGAATGAAACGACAGAACTTGCGAATTGACCAGCAATGCCAGGGGACTGGAGAAACCAAATTAGCGGACAAATTTGTTATTTGGGAAATTTGGAACAATCTCAATACTGTATTTATTTTAGTGGATGTCCAATAAAGGGCAATCATCCGAACAAAACAGAGCTTATATAATAGGAAACAGAACTGTAAATTCTAATAAGCAAAACGCACTCTGTTGGACTACCAACTTGGAGCGAAAATGACCCTTGTTTTTGTAATGTTTTGGATTGTGAATCCCATTTGGGTTTGTCAAACCTCCAACATACTGCGAGTACATCAATGACTTTGAACTTGCTGACAGCTGTGATTCCCACAAATATGTAGATACAGTGCCTATACCTACAGTTGGATGGACTTGCGCACTTGTGCACCAACTTACAACTTGGAAGGCCCAAGATACCAAAGTTGGTTTATCAGTAGTCTAACTGAGGTCCATGGTATATATATATATACAGTGAATGGTGGTGGTAAACCAACTTGCACTGTGCGGGGTGGTCTCCCAGGCAGTACAAGCGAAAGGCAAGTGTCAAGAAGTGATCTCTTGGTACGGCCAGTGCTGCACACGCTTCGGCGCAAACGAAGCTCCAAGATTTTACCAATAAGCATCCCAGCAAAAGAAAATTAGAATTTAGTGCCATTTCACTGATCAGCGGAACCTCTGAATGTTATTTTTTGCAGTGAATATATATATATATATATAATATATATATATTATATATATACATTATATTATATATACATTATATATTATATATATAATGGCAAACATGTGTAGGTCGACTGTCACCAGGAAATGTGGATCAATCGACTGCCTGGTTAAGTTATTAGTGAGTAATGTTGTGTACTTAACCAATGTGGTCAGGTCATGGATCAAGAAAGCTCCTCAAACTGCAAAGATTGGAGTGATCAAAGGAAAGTGACAGGTGAATGATTGCATGGTCGGTGTTTGTGCTTGGAATGTGAGGCGTCTTAAAGTTAGATATCCCACTGAAGATGTTATATTTACAGGGACATCCCAGCCACGAGAATTACATGGCTGTGCTGTCGTCCATTTGCCCCATGACAATGACGTGTTCAGGAATGGCCGTGTTTGATGTGATAAACTGTTTATCACATATCCTGACAACATGTTGAATGAACATGGCATTTTAAGAACGGCTCTTGAAATATGCATGCAGTGTGCCTATGAAACTCCGCACATCAATCAATTCAATCAATCAACTGACCAGCCAATAAGCCAAACAGCTGATCCATCCATCTATCCATCCATCCATGCATGCACCAATCAGTCAGCCCTTCAATCAGTCGCTCAATGTCGATGATCCGTAGACTTCTCAACCCACTCAGCAAACAATCAACCAACCAATCAGCTAAGCAATGAACCAACCAGTCAGCCAACCAACCAATCATTCAATCCAGTACGCCCCGATACCTTGCTGTAGGATCTGTCAATGATCTCTGGCTCACAACAGCTGTGTCGACCATCCAATAGATGGAAGAAATTTTGAAGAAATCGAGTCTTTGGTGTTCAGATTCAGCTGTATTTTTGCAGTTGACCCCAATGTTGTTTGATGTTTGCCTTCCATTTTTTTCGCTGGACACACACACACATAACCATATATATATAGGTAACTGAATAGGCGAATGGGATTCCCAGTTTTGATGGGCAGAAACACCTTACATGTAACAACAAAAAACAGATGTCTCATGATGTCTCATGTGGAGAAAACATGTTCAGTCAATACATTTTATTTGTTTAAAAAAGGTAGGAATATTAGGAATCACAATGACAATTCCTGCTTGGAACATTGAAAGTGGATTTGTGATTTTTGGAATGGTCATGGTCCAAACACCTTTTGAGATGCTATTTATCTATTTGGAGCGCTAGGATTTAGTGAATACCGAAAACACACAGACCCTACGTATAATTGTTTTAGCTTCATGGTTGATCATGGACCTAGATTTCAGCGGAACCCAAGATTGGGACGTAGGCACTTTGAAATCGTATTCACTGGGTTGAATCTGTCTTGTAAAGCTCAGCATGTGAAGTTTTTCTTCCATCAATTGTCTTTGCACTCGCATCATTCTGTTTTCCCTACATGACAAATTTTGATGCTTGCACGACTCCACCTACATTCGCTACCCGCTTTTGAAAACATGTGCTCGCCACGATGCGTTTGGGAATATATAAGAAGGAACTATTTAATGCCTATCATATGCTTGAAGCGACCTCATGTCTAAGTATGGTACATTATAATTATTTCTACACTTATAATCACTTTTACATATATTTGGAATGTCAATTTACCTGCAAAGATGGACATTTTCCCACAATTTACTTTCATGTTCAGCAATTGTTTACGGGTACTTTGAGGGTGTACTTCTTCTTCGTACCAGCCATGTGGTCAAGGGACGCTTGATGCGTTTCGGGATTTCGGAAAGATTTCATCTTCTGCCGTAATTTGTGGACCTCAAGTAGGGTTGCTCCAAGCCAGTAGGTAAATTATGGTAAATTATGGCCATATGTAGGGTGTTGGGAACAGCCCTGCATGCAGAGAAGCAGGGACTTTGGCTTCTCGATTTTTTCTGACTCCATTAAAAAAGAAGCAATCATTGATGAACGTTTGGACATGGCGATATTTTTTGTTTGTCAAACATTGTTTTTGCATGTAAAAAAACAAACACACACACATTATAATATTATAAATTATAAATTATGTACCCTCTGGTTATTTAACATAACCATGGAAAATCACCATTTTTAATAGGTAATGTCCACCTCTGATTTATAAATAGCCCCCCCCCCCGCTTTTACCCTAAATAGACTTAAAGCCACCATCAAACTTGTTTGTATGTAAAGGTTTTCAATTGCCACAATTGAAAACGCATACATAAAATGCAAATTCCAAAAAAAAGGAATCCAGCAATTGTTTTAGTATTGATCTAGTACTCATGTCATGGATCTAGTATTGATCTAGTACTCATGTCATGGATTCGGTATTGACAGTATTGATTTAGTATTCATGTCATGGATTTAGTATTGATCTAGTATTCATATCATGGATTTAGTATTGATTTCGTATTCATGTCATGGATTTAGTATTGATTTAGTATTCATTTCATGGATTTAGTATTGATTTAGTATTCATTTCATGGATTTAGTATTGATTTAGTATTGATTTAGTATTCATTTCTTGATCAGCGGGAGGGGGAAGCTCAGTAGCTTTATTCAGGGTCAAACTCTAATTGGTGCTAAGGCACCTCATGGTGGGGTACCCTTGATGAGTTGATTTGGAGTTGATTTTGGATAAATTTAAGTAAAGGTTTTGAATAGAAAGAGCATCCATCATTTTTGACAATTTCCAGCTATCATTTTTGAATAAAGGTTTTGGTCAGCCCCGTCTGGGCAAATCTGGGTTTAGGGCCAAAAAAATATCTTTATTTAGGGTAGTTTTTTTTCATTTAGTTTGGGAGTTTTTTTAGCTTTATTCAGGGTAGTTTGATAAATCGTAGGTCAACATTAAACCATCTATAAATGGGCCATCTATACCATGGCTATGTTAAATAACCAGAGGGTACATATAAACAGTTATATTCCATCCTTGTTGGTTTTTGCCTTGAACAAGTCCAAACAAATGTGAACGCCGCCAAGGCATGCAACAAGATATTACTGTTTTTCTATGTAACAAGTCCATGCCAATCTGCCAAACAATAACTATATACGATATACAAAGATGGAGAAAGGGTCATCCGAGTGCCAGGAACTTTGAAGCTTCTGCTTGACTGCCAATCCATCATGACTTGGTTCAAGCCCAGTGATAGTAGCTGGAACCGAGTGTAAGCATGGAACTAGGTATGGAACTTTGGACCTTCAGACCCTTCAGAGACAGGAATGGTTTCCCCCTGGAATGATCCATGGTCGATGAACACATCCCGCTTCGCCAACGACGCTAATCAATCGTCGCTTCTCACCAGATCAAGGCTGCATGACAATGCTTCACATGTTCCATCCCTGGACGTGTCAGAAGTTTTCCAACAATGTTCCATGTTTGAAATTGATTAAATCATATTATATAATGTCAACCCTGGATTAATAAACCCCTAGGCTGTTTAATTGGGGGGGTACCATTTAAGTATCAGATTATGACTATTGGAGGAGTACCCCTAATTAATAAACCATAGTTTATTAATCCGGGGTTGACATTACATATAAATCTATCATTTGTGAAGTTTGAAACTACCCAGCCAAACAAGCAACAACCGGTTGTTTCAACCCAGCAAAACATCCGGCCGGGCGTCCCGGATTCGACGCATGCGGCAGGTACCACGGGTGTTATTCGCCCGCCATACAGGGGTTGGTAACTGTCCCATTTTGGGAATATTGGACATCACCTAAAAAGTAGCCATTATAGACCATATCCCTAATGGTTGGGTGATGTTCAATGGGGACATTTAATGACCCATGCCATAGAGTCCTTTAGTAGAGGCCATAAACATATTCATGGAGAAAAACGATCATTCTTCCTATCTTCCCTTGTCAGATCGCATGACCAGTGGGACCTGTAAGCCTAAGCATGCCGTATTCCAAAGTTCAAAGACATGTTTGGTTTATTTATTCAAACACCATGGGTTACTGATCAGTGGGTTACTCATCAAAGCTGTTTCTGCGCACTCAATACATGCAAATACCTAAACATACCATTTCTTACTGGAACATGCAGTTTCATTTCTACAAATAACAAGCCACTGACACACTTGGTGCTGCAAGGCATATTTTTTGTAGAATTTAAGCTGCATCCCACATGGACCCTCCGACAGACTCCAAGCCAAGCACATTGCCAAAAATACGAAAACTATCAAACACATTTGGGTATGGGTCAATACCTATAGATACATTTTTAGTGGGATGAACATCCATTTACCAGCTATTTTGGGGTTCACTAGGTACCAGGGTTTTGACACACTGCCATTTAATGAAATGCAAAACCATGCAAGAAAATGCAAGCACGTTCCAAAAAGAAACATTGCTTCGAGCCCCCTGAAGGGACAATTCTGCCTCAGTGCACTATTTCCAAACAATTTCATTCAAAATGCATGAAAATGAATGAAGCTGAATGACGTACCTCTAGACCAATCAGTACTCTTTTCATTAGATCCATGCAAACGATCGAAACAATGAGTTTCATGGGGTGTACGGAATCATATAACATTGGATGTGAGTCAACCAAATGTGTATTGTAAATGTTTTCTGGGTACTGTTTTGGTACCGTCCTGTGGATGGTACCACTCGTCTCTTCCTGTGGAGTCTGATGATTTTAATGTCGCTGACATCACCACTTTCACCACCATTTTTTTGGACCGGAGAAGTGGAATTTGTCCAAAAGAGTGGCATCATTGATCAAACAACCACAAGTTTTTTTTTGATTTCAATAGTTTTGAAGGTCTAAACCACAAGATGAGCGTTAGTGGGCCAGTTGAGATGCTTAGGGACTTGAAGCAGTGTTTTGCTTTGCATCCTCATTCCTGGTAAAATCCCGCGTTTTTCTAGTTCCATAGGAATGGCAAAGAAATAACAAATTCCAAGTCTAGGGTATAATCGAATACACATTTTTTTTTTGGGTGGGTTAAACAACCCCAATGTTTGTTGATGATAGCCTGGATGTGTCGGCAAGATTCCACTTCTTACACCTTTGAAGTAATCCTTTTGGTATAGAATATCCTCTTGTTAGAGAGAATTCAGAGAGAATCATCCTATATCATCGGTGCATGTCAGATCAAGTCTCAACTTTTGAAGCTAAAAGATATCATCGAGAACTATCAACTCTTGGTTTTACTTTGGTTTTACTATGGATTACTTACTTTTTTAAAATGCTATGTTTACTAGACTATGTTTACGAATCAAAACCTGAGTTGAGTAAAAACCAGAAAGTAAACATACTCATCATTTGACCTGAGTTTACAAGACTATATGTCTACTAGACTACGTTAATGTTTACTATGGATTACCCTCTGGTAAACTAACATAGCTATGGAAAGATCCACCATGTTTAATGGGAAAAATAACTATTTCAATGGCCATTTTCAATAGCTACGTTAAATTACCAGAGGGTACTAAGGTTCTCTTTTATCAAAAACCTGAGTTGACCGTTGAACCGGCCAGGCTCCTTGTGGGTATGTTCCTCTCTCGACAGTTGCTGGGCCCTCCAAAGGCTCCCAGGCGCAACTCAACTCGATGGGAATTTATGATGGGACTATGATGGTATTTTTTTGGGGGTGACTGGAACAATAATAGTGATTTCCCAATATAGTGGTTAATAGTGGTTAATAATGGTTAATAATGGTTCATGAAATATCTGGTATTTTTTTTGGGGGATATAGTATGATATAGTATGATAGCTGGTTGGTGGTGACTGAAACCATGGAATTTTTATGATTTTCCCATCATATTGGGAAGGGAATTTCATCATCCCAACTGACGAACTCATATTTTTCAGAGGGGTAGGTATAATATACCACCGACCAGATATAGTATGATAATATATGGGATAATCCTTCCCATTGACTAATATTTTTCAAGATGGTCAAAACCACCAACCAGGATAATATGATAATGCTGATTATGATGTAATGCTGATTATATGATATAGTATGATATAGTTATATCATGATTAGGGGACTATAGTATGATATAATACTGATTATGATGGAGATATACTAAGAATATCTGCTGGAATGATGATTGACGATGGTGAAACACCAGGGTGTCCAACTTTTCGGCAACTGACTGGGCTTTGCGAAGAAAAATAGATAAAACAGAAGATCAATATATATATATATATATGTATACACACATATTGTAATATATCATGATCTATATGCTTTGTATAGTTTGGGGTTTGCTAAACTTACATCAACATGGATTTGATTACACCTTTGATTACATGGATTTTACCAAGAAGAAATAAATAGCTGGGGATCGATATGGTTGACCCGTTTCGTTTATTCAATGGCTTATTGAAATTGACTCAAATGAACAACCCAAAAATTATTTCAAACATTTCACAGTAAATTTCTGCTGTAATTATTTCACGAACATGTATAACATGTGGTCTTTTACAGCCGAAATGAAGAATTCGCATCTCTACCAGAATTGGTTTCAGCAGTTGCAGGAATCCCCTGTTGCCGTAAACACCTGCGTTTCCTTTGATGAATAGGGTGACTTGGTGATACACACATATATATATAGATATAGATAGAGTTCCTGAGATGAAGATCAAAGTACTGTATATGTATATGTATGTCTACAGTACAAGTATAGGACCCATGGGGTCATCAAAAGATAGGTACTGTAAGATTTTGAAGGATTGTATAGATATGTATAGATGGTATCTACATCTTAATTTAATCTCCAGGATAATCAGGATAATCAGGATAATCAGGACGGATGGGTAAATGAACCAACCGTGGCCGGGAGCAACTGACAATGCTATTGAGCTATTGCTTGCTATTGATGGGTTGCTGGGACATGCGACATGCGATTCAGCTTACAAGAATCTATGTATATATATAATCATGATGAGGAATCTCAAGGTTGGAAACGTGCCCATAGTCAGATAATGTCCAAAGTCCAAACCAATTGCGAGCCATTTTGTCTGCTTGAACATGTGTTTCATTGGATTTACCAATGCACAATACAGAATATGTTCAGGTGAAGTTCAGGTGTTTTGATATGTTGGCTTACATGCACAACATATTAGTTGTGTGATATTTACATATATTTACATGTCAGAGGCGTCCTGCTTCCAGATGCCTGGAAAAAGAAACTGCATGCAGCGGTGGACCTTTTTGTATTTGCACTGCCACTGGAAAATAGCAGCGGCTATGATGTTTCGACCTTCGCATGACCTTCGCTTCGCGCAGAACATGGACATGTTATGTCAAGAAGGCTGTTGGTCGTTGTGTCCAAGCTTGGCGACACAGATACGGCACACCCCCGGGCTATGATGCTTTGCTTCGTGCTTTGGTTCAGGCTGACTTCGATACATTTCGAAGGTCACCAAGCAGCAGAGGATTGAAGACATTTTGTTACCCCCAAGTCCAAAGGATTGTCATCATCATATGGGGTTGGGGTTTCACATTTAAATGCTGATATAAGCCCGGTTCTACGCGGGCCCCTGGAGCTGGACAGGAATGTCTTTTTCCCATGGTTCAACTTTATCATGGCCAAGGTGCAGCGCAAGCCCGGGCAGTTGAAGGTGGAGATGTAAGGAGTGTAAGGAATGTAGGTGAATGAGTGAAGTGGATTTTAAGCAGCAAAGATTGGATTTTGAATATTTTGAGGCTTAAGACATGTTTTTTGCTAGACGCAGCGGATTCTTTGATATTCACCAAAGGACATGTGGATTTCACTGCAGAGGTGGAGACATTAGTGGATTTGAATTATCAAACACGGATTTGATTGGATAAAAATGGATCAAGCAATTAGTGAACAATCTTAAATAGCAGGTGAAGGAATTAGATGAAAGAAGTCGTGCATTTTCCTGCAATGCATTTCTGATCCTTGCTGTCCTCTTGGGAGCACTAGTTACTGGTTTGCCCTGACAAGATGGGTCCCCAGCATCCACCGGAATGCAGTCCTTACGTCAACTTGAAGAAGATTCAATGGTACCCTCTGGTGAACATACAAAAAGCTATGGAAAATGGCTATAGAAATAGTGGATTTTCCCAGCTATAGAAATAGTGGATTTTCCCAGCTATAGAATGGTGATTTTCCATTGCTATGTTAGTTCACCAGAGGGTATTTGCTGGAACCATCTGGAACCATCTGGAACCCTTGAAACAGCCACAGAATTTTGTTCTAAACCTGACAGACAAATTGTGGGAATTGATCATGGCACTGGAATATGACACGACTTGTCCATAATATTCCTCTAACAACATGATGTTTGATTGATTTTGATGGTACTAACAGAAAACACACAGCCCAAAAACACATGCAGGGTATATAATTGTGGCCATGATTTGGGGGGAATAGTTCCGGGTTTCATTGTCCTTTGTTATTCATGTTTTTTAAATGCATATTCCATCATATTCATGTTCATTCTACAATATTTGACCATATATATATATAACTTATATATATAATTATATATAACTATATGAATATGGAGAAAGTCAATCTTTGACCACGCTGCCATGGTGTGGTAATGTCTATAATTTGTTGTTTTTTTCCGCTGGACTGCTCAGACTGGGACCTATTTGGAACCCAACCGCGCGGCCTTCCGAGTCCCTGTCGCTTGGAGCAAGCCTGGTCTCACCAGAATCCTTGGTAGAATGTCAATATGGCTATGGGTCAATACCTATTAATACCATTTTTAGTGGGAATGAACATCCATTTACCAGCTATTTTGGGGTTCACCAGATATAATGATGTATATAATGAACATAATACCACTTACCCTCTGGTAATTTAACGGTTGGCTATTGAAAATGGCCATTGAAATAGTTATTTTTCCCATTAAAAATGGTGGATCTTTCCATAGTTATGTGAAAGTTTACCAGAGGGTAATATTGTGTTGCTTACATTGGGGTTGTACATCCTAATCTGGTTGGTGCTTTGGAACATGTTTTATTTTCCATTTCATATATATATATATATATATCTATATGGGATGTCATCCTTCCCATTGACGAACTCCATGATTTTTCAAGATGGGCACAGCCAGCACCACCCATGTCAGTAATGTTTGGTGCTTCAATCCCTTGGAGATTGCCTCTAAATCTCCATATTCGGACAGGGCCGTAGTTCAGCGATGTAATATTGTTAATTAATGACCCGGCCTGGTAAATTAACAGTTGGACCCTGAAACTGACCAATTTATAGTGGAAACATATGGAAACTAGTCTTTCAAGCCCCATCTGGCAGGGTCTATGTTAATTTGCTGGGGGGTATATATTGTTGATTGTTCTGGAGCCGTTATGTCACCCCTAACAATTATTATGGGTCATATAATATGGTACAGTAATAGTCGCAAGCACATGGCGGTATATCCCATTGTATCGCCATAAAATGGTTGGCTTAATGCCCTGATTATCCACCGTTTATGTTGTTTATGCAGAGTATAATGCCATTCTGCTTTGGTTATATGGGTATGGGTCAATACCTATAGATACATTTTTAGTGGGATGAACATCCATTTACCAGCTATTTTGATGTTCACCAGGGGGATAGGGTTTTGACACACTGCCATATATCCCATGTTAAGTGGTATTATGTTCATTATATACATCATTAGATCTCGGTAAATTGTTCAACAACGCCTCCACGACGTAACGTTTGAACATACGGTCAATGATGTCAATGTACAGCAAGGGTAAATGTCCCAGAATATCCCAAAATGTTTGCCATTTTCCATAGCTATGTTGGTTTGCCAGAGGGTATATGCCAATTATACACCCATCATATCACCAACTTAGTTTGTTTGAAAATAGATTACCCTCTGGTTATTTAACATAGCCATGGAAACTGACCCATTTATAGATGATTTTCCCAGCTAGAAACCTCCATTTCTTTTGGGGATTTTCCATGGCGAACTGTTAGTCATAACCAGATGGTAGCTGGGTGAATTTCTATGCTTGATCAGACTTGACGATGATATCCAATTCAATGGATTGGTTTAAGGGAAAATTTACAGGAAAACCCCATATTTAATGGGAAAATCTATGGTTTCCTGTAGATTTAACCTTAAACCAATCCATTGACCAATGGTTTATCCACCATTTTTCACTAAAAAAGGGGTTGTACTTGGTGGTGACCCTTGAGCTGATCGGATTCACCCCAGTTATATACTTGTTGGCCTGGTAAACCTACAAAAAGCGACATGGAACATGGCCCAGTCGAAAGTTCGTGGATTTACCCAGCTATAAAATGGTGGATCTTTCCATAGTTTTTTGTGACAGTTTACCAGAGGGTATATAAAGCATTGTAAAGCAATAAAATAAAGAGTGATCATGCAGTTATTTCAATCTGCAACTGGGTTGGACCAGTGGACAATTCCTTGGACTAATTCGATAAGTTCCACCCTTGACAAGTCCTTGGGCAGATTGATTTGGGGCTCGGTTTTTACCCAACTGGCATCCATTCATCATCAACTAACAGGGATTCCTTAACACTGCGAACATATCCACTGATATTCCAACATTGGATACCCGGCCTGGTAAACGTTAACAAAAAACTATGGAAAGATCCACCACTTTTAATAGGTAAATCCACTATTTCTATGGCAATGTTCAATAGCTATGTTAGTTTACCAGAGGGTAATTCCACGCATATTTCACCAATCCAACGGACAAATCACCAGTCCTACCTATGATTCAACCATCTGCATCAGCTAAATCCGCTCAACTGATTACAGTAAAAAACGCATCAACATCCAATTAATGTACCAGTAACATTCCATCAATATTCCATGAGTTGTCATGAATTGTCCACTATTTATCAGCCAAATCCGCATATCTTGCAACGTGGTGCCCCCAAGATAGCTAAATTGGTAAACATAACTCCAACAACTCTTGGACTTGTGGTAGATACCCTCTGGTAATTTAACATAACTATGGAAAATCACCATTGTTTATGGGAAAATCCACTATTTCTATGGCCATTTTCAATAGCAAACTGTTAATTTACCAGAGGGTATATCGAATTAGTTCACGGGGTTATAAACCAACATCACTCCGAGGCAGAGGGTTTTTCCACATTGCAAACATTGATTGTCAATAATCCTAACTACCAATGGTAAATATGAAGGGTTCATATTTAAGCTAAATTATACATATGGCAGTGGGTCAAAACCTTGTACCCCTGGTGAACATCAAAATAGCTGGTAAATGGATGTGCATCCCTCTAAAAATGGTATTAATAGGTATTGATTCATAGCCATATCAACTTATCAACCATTTTTTATTACCATTATTAATAATATTATACATATCCTGAACCATGGTAAATATCAACCATGTTAAATCCCCATGCTGGAGTCTAAAAAGTGCCCAGGTCCACCTGACGAAACCTGAGATCCGCAACTACCTGCGCGAGGCGCGTTCGAGATTTGTTCTTCGGATTTCATTAAAATAATGTCTGTGTATATCAATGGTTTATACATCTTTATACAACATATTGAAACTGGTTTGATACTTTATGATGTTTTATGCATGTTTATATCATATGTTTTTTTGTCACTCGTGATTTTGTTTTGACATGTTTTGACATATACACCAGTATTATGGATTTCACGATAAGAATGTCGTTTTGAGCCGTGAAGGAGGGTAGCTAGTAGATGGCCATGGTTGGTATCAAACAAGCCACACAACGGCTTTTTGAGACTAAAGTTGGATTTTTATCAGTAAACAACAGGAGTCTACTCCGCATTTGTTTGGTGAATGGCAGGTGAACATGGGTTAATTTTTGACATTTCGATGGAGGATTTGAAGGGATTTGATTCTTGGTGAACTCAACATTGACCTACACCCAGATCTTTGGACACGAAATCCAAGTGGAGCGCATGAACAAGAAACGAGGGTTTTGAACATAACATGATATCAAATTGAATTAACACGACGGGGGATGTAAGCCACAGAATATGAATATGTCTTGTGTAATCGGTAAAGAGAGTTGTAGCCGTAGCCAACGGCGGGAGGTTTTGAGATCCGAAAACATTTACCACTATTACATAATATGTTTATCCTCTACCCTTTGGTGAACAAGCATTGCCAATTGCAGTAAAAATAATGCAAGGTTGTTCAGGTGATTTGTGATTTACTGTACTTAGTGAGGACCTAGTGAAGACCGGCGACCGGAACTGTGACCACCACCGTTGCCATGTGAAAAAAAAAACATTTCAACAAGATAGGGCCCCCAAGATAGCTAAGTTGGTTTATAAGTGGTTTAACTATGGTTTATGGTAGATATAACGAACTAGTTAATGGGGATTGATTCATGGTTTATAAACCAACGTTCACATCACTGGGGGGCCCCATCCTGAAGGTATTCTACAGGTTATAACGTGGTAGGTTTCCACAACTGGTGGGATCATAGATGTCCCAGTGGTTCCCAGTGATTGGTTGATGAAAATCGGTTCGGGGGTTCTGAAGCGGTTTACCCCAAAATAACAACAGCTTTCTATGATGATAGATGGTGTACCAGCTCTATAAGGCCCCTCTATCAATGGGAGATCTTCAGGATCCTAAGTCATGGAGGTACGTAAATGTACCATATGTACCATATTGTTGGCCATATTTTCGATATTCCCTGAAATTTAGGCCTGAACAATAGGCCCACCATATATGGAATCGGTACCTCCGTCCTCAATCGGATCCTGTTGCATGGCCATTGACTCTACCCTCTGGTAAACTTTCACATAACTATGGAAAAACACCATTTTCAATGGGTAAATCCACTATTTCTATGGCCATTTTCAATAGCCAACCAAAAGGACATGATTTTCGGTCGCCCGTTTCAGCGCCCGTCCAGATCTACAAAGCAAAGGTGATCAAGGCACCGCCGGAGAGATGAGATAACTTGGCGATTTTCGTTGGATGGGCTGTGAAGCCGAGCTTGTCATTGGTAGATAATAATACCCTCTGGTAAACTAACATAGCTATTGAAAATGGCCATAGAAATAGTGGATTTACCCATTAAAAATGGTGGATCTTTCCATAGCTATGTGAAAGTTTACTAGAGGGTAACTATTTTTATATATTATTGTTGTTATTATTAGTAGTATTATTGTTATTAATTATTATGATTATCATTATTGTATATAGATTCATGGATAATTATAGTCTATGTGGAATTTCCCCACCTGTATTATATGGATCCCCTTGGGATATTCCGGAGGTTGGAGGGAACAGTTTTTGACCAATAATTTTGGTGTATTCTTCTGAGTTTGCAGAAATCTGTACTTTCCAGAATTCGGTTATTTGATATTATTTGATGCATGCTGCTTCGCGCTCCTGAGAATACATCTCTTGAATTTGGGACACACTTTTTCTGTCAAGACGAAAGCGCCACGATCAGAGGACACGACAAAAACTGAAGAAAAGAGAATGCTGGCTCTTTTGCTGCTGGCAAGGTCCAAGCTCTGAAGAGGGCTTGTCAGAACAGTTTTGGTGAGCCGTCCCTGCTGGATTTAACCTTTGCAGAGCAGCTTGAACCTGCTCTGCAACTGCATACTCACCTGCATGTCTGTGTGTTTCGCTATGTTTCGCTGATGCGGAACAACCTTTGGCACTATGGCAATTCACTTGCCAATACAACCCGGACAGATATGTAAAAAACATCGAATACTGTAATTGTTTGGTTTGTTTGGATCGCAAGCAATTCGACTGCGGGTTCTTGGCCCCGTTGAAGAAGGAAGCGTTCGAATGTGGTCCTTGACATAGCAAGAACCTTTTCGGGTTTCTGAACGAAATCTGAAGGTGATGAACATGTACTAAATGAGATGCACATCCAAATACGCTAATAGATCTAATAGCTTAATCATGTTTCATCACACAAGTTCGGGGCTTGACCAATATCGATGAGGCTATATATTGCCATGTGGATGTAATGCGATATGTAACCAACAACTGAGATGGTGTTCTTCGGAGATGGGAAAAACAATGCGAAAATCATGAGAAAACATGAGGTTTTGTCGTATGGTACATTATGGTACCCAATTTTCAGACAAGACCATATGGCTTACAGTACTGTAGTAATTGGGTACCAATAGATCGATAATACATTGATACATTGGTCGTAGTCGTTTTGATAGTAAGGCTTGAATTGTTGGATGTAAATATGTCTCGAGCCGTTCCCATGTTGGAAATGTAGATTCCAACGTAGATAGACATAATATCATAATATGTAATCATGTTCAATCACATAGTTTTGAAGCATATGTTAACACCTTGTGTACTCAAAACACACCATTAAATTAACCTGCAGGGGGTTCACGAACAAAATTTTGACAGGATCATTTGCTTGCTGAACTCCCCTTTTGTGCGAGTTACCGCTGCAATGCCAGCAGCGGGACTTCATAACGTTCTCGCAAGCACAGACGCCCTAGTGGACACATGATTGGACATGATTTCACTACGTTCTTTGTTTAAATCATGGCTTGGAGAAAAGACATCTAAGAAAACAATGTGTCTCGTGAAGTGCCCCTAAACCCGAGACACTGTTTTTCCCCTATGTTTATGTTTGAAAAGGATTTGTTTCTCGTGTTTGGTTTTGGAGTACTCAATTTCGAGAGACAACAATGTTGAACAAACCTGACTAGGTGCATTTGCCAACTACAACCGCAGTCATAAACCATTCAAATGAGTGGTGAATACCCCTTAGCTATAGATGTCATAAGTTCACTTACAAACCTACTTTGAATCCATTCATAAACATAGTTTAGATACCATATGCACAGCAAAAGACAAACAATCATCCCCTCTACATAATGGAATGATACACATTACAAACTACCATGACATATCAATTCGTAAAGTGGAGCATTAAACACTACTTATTTATGACTGGTTCTGAGAAACAAAAGTTGTGATACAAACATGCATAAGACCCAGGAGTACGAAGGCCCCCAAGTTTTTTTGGTGGTTGGTAAGTCCATCCAAGTATATGATATAATAATAATAATAATATGCATGTGTATATACATATATATATTATATATTATATATATATATATCATATATATTATATATATTATATATACATATTATATTATATATATATAATATTATATATATACATATTATACCTATATCCATCCTAGTTAGCGTCCGGTTTCACTACCAGGTGAACACCTACATCAAATTGCCGATGATCCGGCGGAATGCCTTCGGGCAGTACTACAAAAACGGGCCTTCCTACAAGCTCCTTGGATGGCCAAATGGCTGGGTCAACGGTTAGGAAACGCGGCTCCTTTTCTGGGTGATTTTTAAAGGGGGGATTCACCTAACCTACGAGAGAAAAGCTTCTCCAATTCACCAGTGGGTAAAGATGGAGGTTTACCATTCAAGGGGATAGGATTTGTCAAAAATGAATGGTTCATGGTCCAGTTTCACCCGGAAAACTGAAGAAAAAACCCAGCAGCGGCGCTTCTACGGGTGGACTATTCATTGTGGACTACTGACTACTTAGTGACTGGTAGCTGAGCATGTGTTGTGTTTGTTCTTATTTTGGGACAATCGATGACAAATTTTTGTAATCTTATCCAACGACACTACAGAACAACGCTGATGTAATGGGATCTAATTCAATTCCAACTATTGGTATTTGGTAAGGAATCATAGTTGTGCTTCCTGGTTGTACATTTACATGAAATGAACTCAAACATGGTGATAGTAATGCAGGTATACAATATTATCAACATACTGTGTATTGAATTAGCCACAGAATGGGGACTTACATGAGAGTTGGTAATCAGTGTTTTCCGCCAGTTATGGTTCTTGGGATGATTTGGGTTGGAAAAAACGTGTGTATCCTTGAGATTTCCATGATATACCGATAGAGCATATGGTATCTCTTGTGATAGTAGCCCCATGTGTGGCATTTTCCCACCCAAAATTTAACATGGTAGTATACAAGACATCCCCATGTCAATAAAGCGTGGGTTAGATTGTAATTCATGTTCTTAGAAGTTTGAGTTGCTTTAACTGTGAAGCAAGGAGCAAAGTAGAATTATGTGAGTTCTTCACTCATACTAGAGGACAATACATATAAAATTTTGCAGTTTTGCAGCCAGTGTAAGAATAATTTCAATCTGGACAGCATGTCCAATCGCCACGAGCGTCAGTGTGTTGGAACATTCGCAAGGAATCTCAAACCTGATGTGACGCAATCTGACCGCTTGATGCTTTCATTATATAATGTTGACCATCATTTATCGTTCATCATATCCCACACGATAGAAGAATACCCATGTAATGTCAACTTAAGATTCATAAACCGTCCCCCCCACAAGGTAGGTACCTAGGGAAAAGGTTCTGCTAAGGTTCTTCCCCTAATTAATCGTCCTCCTAAGTCGAAGTCATAAGAGATCAACTTCGAATTGCTATCAATCTACTTTCAATTGATTTTCCTTTTAAACCAACAAGAAATCTAATGGGCCAAGGGGGTTGATTAATTAGGGGAAACTGTCAGATATGGTATATGCCGCTTTTGCTAGCGAAGCTGGCAAGGCTTGGGCCCAACAGGCAATGAACGCATGACCCTCGTGATGAAAGAAGGACTCAAGGAAGGAACGACGTTCCACTTCACAGTCAGCCCAATGGTTTGCTTTAAGCTGCGACTTCTTGGCTACCGGCCTGAGGGCATGGTATTTGATCGCCCCAATGTGGATGTCAGGGCACTTCTTCTAAGATATTTACTGTGGAGCTTTCGAGAGCTCACAAACCTGAGTGTAGAGCTCGCCTATTATTTGGGTGGGACATGGGCTCAGGAGGGGTACCCTTTCGGAGCTTCTCAAGGTGATGGTTTTTAAATGGAATGTGATAAAGAAATTGGCCATTTGCGAAACCGTTTTTTTTAATTTGGCCAAAAAAATGGCTTGAACCAAGACTGCAAGACTGAGCATGTGATTGCAGAGTCACAAGTCTGTGACTGCAAAGTCAAGCCTGTGACTGCAAAGTCACGAAAAGGCTGGTGCCTTTTTGCAACAAACTAATTACAGTAATTACTCAACTCGTATGATTGTAGTGTGTGCTGAGCCAATAAAACCTTATTATGGGGGAATCTCTGTCAGAGGTCTGGTGTTCAATGCATGTGACTGCATGTAGTGTGGTGTTTTGTTACATGGGTGGTTCCCCTCCCTTGATAAAAAAGGGGGACCAATCCATTTGAGTATTGCCAAAACACAACTTTCTGAAGTGTGGTGGTTTATGAATCCCTGGTAGATTTATAATCCTAACTTGACATTAACCAATATCAACATTATCAATTTTGCTGGTGAAATCACCATCTTTGTTGGTGACATGTGTTCAATTCTTATCTACTCACCATTGTTGGTTTTCACAGGAGTCATAGGGGTTGCTACCTCGATTCAGGGCCACTTAACTGTGCAGAATAGGATTTCATTGACTTAATTATTTGGCCTTTACCCTATTTGTAGACAAGCCAATGTGGGAAAGCCCATGTTGATAAAGGGGCAATCCGAATCAATCCGACCCTTGAAAAATCATTCCCACTTTTGGACTAGTGCTATACATGAAGAAATCCATATCTTGGGCCGGCCAAATTGCAGAAAGCACTATTTCAGTGTTTGCAGTAAACTTGCGATATCACCACCCCGAAAAGAATTAGCAGTATATAGCAATGATTTTTTTAGGCCCCCATAGATATATGATATTTAGGAATGCACATTAAATACATTAATGCGCACTATAACCCGATTGTTTTCTTCTTCCATATTTTAGATCCCAGACATTCATCGGACCTGAGGAAAGCTATCGTGACCTTTGAGGTGGGAGCTGTGCCAAGGAGGTACTAAGAGTTTCCCAACAAAAAATGTAGGCCATGTAGGTTTTCCAGAAATATGTAATATATGATCTATGTAGATAATTTACAGACATGGTGAGTTATTGTGACACAATCATTGATATCATGATTTCTGATATAATATGTTTTAATTAATGATGTATATCTACTGACGCACTGTGGATATCTAAGCAACGCGTAAGTTTTAACAACTTCACCGCCAGGTGGCTGTAAATGGTGATTTGTAGGGGCCATAACCAACAAATATTACATAGACGTGCTGATTATGTGTTTCTTAATGCTTCGATGTGCCCGAATGCGCCCATGACCCAAATGATGCTCCAGTTTTTGGCACTTCGATATAGAGAGTGCTTCAGCATGCCATAGCTATGGCCCAGTTTCACATGGAATCACATCAGGATACCGTTACGGTTGCAGTGAAGGGTTGGCGCCTTTCCTCCGCAGACACAAAGATTAAAGGCGTCAGGGCGTCACAGGGATTCAAGGTGTCAAAACATCACGCGGATGCAAGGCATCGGTCATGAGTCATGGCGAACAAAGTTTCAACGCTTCAATGCTTCACCCATTGCGAACCTTGCATAACAGACGCACTTTGGTTTTCAATGGTTTTCAACGACATGGGTTTTTATGCTAATCCAACCGTCGTGGTACAGCCTGTGAGGCAAGGTCATTACAATTTAGATCAATATATAAGTAGTACAATTTACCAAATCTTACGGGGCCATACGATCAGACATATTGACATATGTATATTGCACTAGTTGTTTCTTGTTGTAAACATGACACCGCTAAGACTCTCTCTCTCTGATTGAGTTTGCGCAGGCAAACGCCACCTATGTCAGTCAGTTCCCCATGGCTACCCTGATTGGCCAAGACGAGAACCTGTCCCTCCGGTCTGGGACAAAAGCGGACTGCAGCCGTCAACGTGACCGCCGACCAAACTGGACTTCGGCGGAGCATGACACTGGCGGCAGAAAAATGGACCTTGAATTTTCGCACTCCAAGAAACCTGATCCACAACAAGCAAAATAACTGCGGCACATGCAGACAGAAGTCGACAAAGTGCTAGATGCTTTGCCCCGCACATACATGACCTGCCGGGAATGCTACAGCTTTGCCGAATGCGAGGCCGCGAGGTCGGTGAAGTCATTGATCCTTTCTAGCCAATGTACAAGCAATGTTTACAAGGTGGACGCTCTCAGGTATGAGTTGGCCTATGTTCACCGTTTCAACAGTAGACATATTGTAAACATCCAAAGCATCTAGCGAAGCTCGTTATAAACCAACGTACCTATCTAGTATGCGGCCCAACAAAAAAACCCTTTGGTAATCAAACCTGGCAACTGGGAATCCCTATATGTTTGGTACGACTATCATTTGTCCAAGACGAAGACCATATGACCCATATGAGGGTTGTCTCAAAATTCGGAAGTCAAAAATCCCATGATTTATAGTCATATTCCATATGCCTTCTGCCACTGGCAATTTTGGGGATGTGCCCCATTGGACAAGCTGAGCGCGCCGAGCGCGCCAGGAGACCATTCCAGATGACGTGAAAATGATCTACAATTCCAAGTGGGAAAACCCAGGAAATCACAGCCCAAGTAACTGCGAGGTAGGGTGCATGCTGGTTATGGATATATTATAATGATATATAGATAGTAACAACAAGGTAGTGCCCCCAATTCTTAGGATAAGGTGGCAAACATAGCTAGGCTAAGACTTGGATTGATGGTATATACATCATTATACATCTACAATATTATATATATTTGTCTATACAATTTATACCTGGGGGGGCAGCACCTTGTAACCATGGTAGCAGCCCCCACGTGGGATATACCGGTGACCCCATGATGGATATGGTGAATGACTTGGGTGAATCATCCCAAAAATGGCCCAACATGTCCCGTATCCCGTCAGCTTCCTTGCTGGCTACCTTAATGATTAGCCCCATGTTACCCTCTGGTAATGACTAACATAGCTATTGAAAATGGCCATGTATAGTGGATTTTCCCATTAATACTGGTGATGTTCCATAGTTATGTTAAATTACCAGAGGGTATAAAATGCATGATTGTGTGAAACACATGTTGTTCCAGGAAATTGTGAACATCGTATCAAAAAGTGGTACGTTTTATCGCAAGAAGCCAGATTAGTTTGCAATTGTACAGTTTGTCAACATTTTTTTTGTTGAATGTTGTGTACCTTGTTAATGCATACGGGTCTATTTGAACATTGTCTACAACTCAAATCAACGGTTTATAATTGGTCTCTAATCGGAACACCAATCTGGGGGTATCCCCCATTCTTGGACGCACCAAGTTTTTTTTAGGGGAATTGGGACCTCATGTTGATTGTATCTACATCTTTGTTTCAGACATATCAATTTGGCCCATTTTATTGATATTGTTTTTGATTTATCCGAGATGAAAATCCGAATTGATCATCCGTTTATGGTTGATTATCATGTTTCCCATTCAACTGGCAATTAATGTTGATGTTAACATACATCTCGACTGCAAGTCCGTTGTTGCTGCGACATTTCCTGACATTCCTGCAGTGCTCATGGAAACATCGACTGACCAACTGAAACAGATTTTTTTCTTCTACGGGCGGTATTTTTGACATTTTTTGACTACTCTCCGAGTAGCCACGAGCCATATACCAGCACCATTCGGAACATTTTTTTTATATATGCGCATCGGTTGGGATGATTGCAACTGAGGAATCCTGGCATTAATCCTGCCTTGACCAAATACGTCCCTGGGCGTAGCAGTTGGATGGTGGACCATTGGATTTGCTGATTCTGTCGAAGATTTTCGAAGATTGAATCCAATATTTTTGGAAAATCTCAAGGGAATATGTCATGTGATTCTACTTTACAGTACTGTATATAATTTCTGGTTGGTGGTTTCAAACATGGCTTTTATTGCTTTTATGACTTCCATTTCATATATGGAATGTCATCATCCCAACTGACGAAGTCCATCATTTTTTCAGATGGGTAGGTCAACCACCAACCAGTCATGGCGAATCAGCGAATCTTCTAAGCGTACCCAAGAACTTGACTCATGTGTGTTTGATTTGTAAGGCAATAACATGATAAATGGATTTGATTATAATATAATATATTATATTTTATTTTACTATATTCTATGTTATGTCATTGTTTTAAATTTTACATTGTATTATATTACATTATATTACATTATATTACATTATATTACATTATTTTACATTATATTATATGTTGTATTATGTTATATCTGATATAACATATACATATACATATAATTATACATATAATTACATACATATATATATATATAATCATAGAAGCTGATCAGATTCACTTGTGCACAAAAAAGGGCCACGGGAATCATGCAGGGGAAACCCTCAAAGTGAGTCAATGCTAAAAACCGATGTGTGAAGCACGTGGAAATCCATCCGTGACCCAAATGAACTACTGGTTGGTGGTTTGGAACATGTTTATTTTCCATTTCATATATGGGATGTCATCCTTCCCAACTGACTTTCATATTTTTCAAGATGGTTGAAACCACCAACTAGTTATAAACAGTGATGCAACCACCTATTAATGGTTTGTATATATATACACAGTATATATAAAATGGACAAATATGCTAAACCATTGTACTTTGCTTATTTTTACATACTGTTCGGACAACTCCAACTAGCAATGTTCGAATTTGCAGGGTAGTCCAAGTACAAGGTGATGCCGTGATGTTTCTCGGTTTATAATTCATTTAAAAACCTTTTTATAAAACTAGCACAATGTATCTACCATGAACCCTACAGTTGTGGGTAATGAAAAGGGGCAAAACCTACCCCCCAAGGACACTCCATGCATCCGCCGCTGGAAACCCTTTCGTCCAGGCGCTTCCAGTTCGAGTCGTTGGAGTTTCACCATCAAAAATATCGGGACCCATAGGAATTTGGTATAAACTACCGGGACTTCAGCATCCAGGCCACATGGTTTTTCAACATCTTCAAACCATGAACTGTCATAGCGTCCAGAACTTTTACCCTCTGGTAAACTGACATAGCCATTGAAAATGGCCATTTATAGTGAGTTTTCCCATTAACAATGGTGATTTTCCATAGTTATGTTAGTTTACCAGAGGGTAACACGTGTTCAAAAAGGTGGTTGGCCTTTACTTTGTTGTTTGTGGGTCCCGTTTTTTGTGAATGTTTGTGGCTTTCTACTCTGGTGTAGGTAGAAGATGCCCTATGATTTAACTTCCAGATCAGGAAAAATCAGTTCGTGGATTGGTTTGTGTTTTTTCCCATTATATATATATACCATCTGGTTATTTAACATAGCCATGGAAATTCACCATTTTTAATAGGTAAACCATCTATTTCTATGGGCCATTTCCCATGTCTATGTTAAATAACCAGAGGGTACATATAATATTTGTTCATAAGTTACATCTGTAGCAGCCAACATGGAAGAAACGGGACCAGCCAGCCATGCAAGACCCTGGGACAGCGGCTTGTTTGAATGGTGCCTGGAGCATGTGTTGTGAAAACAACAGTTGGATCTGCAACAATTTATTGAATGTTTGTGCATGTTGCTAGGTCAATCTTAGATGGATACCAAATAATCCTAACTAGTTTTTTGGTATTAATGGATATTAATGGGATTTAATGGTAATATCTACTCACCAGCATTAACCAGCAAAGAATTTTATTTTTTGCAGGGTATCTAACATTGGCAATGGTTGATGATGCATCCTGATATATGATCATTTTTGTATTGTGGTTCCAAGCGCCATTGCGACAAGACTTGCTGGCGAGAAGGACACGATCAGCAACTGCTGCTGAGTTGCGCTACTGTAACAAGGTGCTGCCCAAAAAAACATATCCTTGGTATCTATCCCCATCTATATATCCCCACTAAGTCACTATCAACCCATTGTAAACCATTATAAGCCCAATATAAACCGGATATAGCCATATTTATTCATATTGACCATATTTTACCATACAAATAAGATGACCAACTCCTCCCACGTTGCCTCGCCTCTCGCAAGGAGCAAATCGACGGAGGGATTGGATGCCACGGCATCCCCTGGTGCCATGCCAAGCATGTCCTGGGGTCATCGGGTGAGTTGGATGGTTTTTTGCACCAAAAAGCGGTGATTTAACCAACAAAAGTGTGGATCTAACCATCAAAAGTGGTGATTTGAGCAACAAACATTGTGATTTAACATGATTTAACCATCAATTTGAAGCAACAAACTTGTGTTTCCACCAGTAAATGGTGACTTATCTCTCTCAAATTGGAATTTGTTCGAAACCTAAATGAGGGGATCTAGTGATATATATAGCTGCTAACATTGGATTTCCCCTTGAAACTTGTGTTCAGATCAGTAAACTTGTCGAACCTCAAATCCTCGACGACTCGATGGGGGAAAACATCGGACCAAAGCCACGGCTGGGACCGCAGCTTTTCAAACCAAGCCACTGATCAAAGCTTTAGTTTAGTCACACTTTGATACAATCTGATCTTTTGTAATATGTAAATGGATGTAAATGGGAATGTTGAGCAACCAGCTTAAACAATGCGGTTCGTATTGGACATGACTTGACATGACACGATCTTGGCGAATTTAAGACCAAGGGGCCCACAGATATTGATAATGTGAAGTACTCAACTACTTGTTTTTTGGGTGATTTTACATGATTTGATAATTTTAAGCACTAAACATATCTATCATTTTTAAGGGTGTATCAGTTTGGACTGGCGCCCAAAAATGGATAAACTGGATATGTCGGCCAACATTGTCAGATTTGGCGACGGGAGCTGGCCAAGTCCATTGGTTTTTCACCAGTCTTCTGGTTTAAAACCAACAGTAGTTGCTAAGTCCAAATGTTTGTAAACTTGTAAACATGTTTTTTTGGAAACACATCCATAATTACTTTTGTTATCTTTTGTTTGTAAATTTGTGTCGTTGGTATTTGTTGTCGACGAGATTGGCATTTTGTGTCTTAAAGTGTTTAAACTCTGTGGGATTGCAGGCAAGATCAACATGTTTGTTGGTAAGCTTTAACTTGTTACTGTAAATTTTACGTAGAATCCGTACTTTGGTTGGCCACCTTGGCTACTTCCAGTCTTGGTCAGATTATGAACATCTACAAGCTGGTGCCAACCAAATAGGTTTATTGTAAACCAACTAAGCTTTCCTACAGAGACCTAGTTCGACGTTCGTTGGTTATCTCGTCATTTTATCGTTATCCAATGTTTGGATATGTTTGTTGGTTCAACGATCCATTTTGATGGCTTACACACACCGTGCACGGGACATCTTTAGACATCTTTGGGATCTTCCAATTTGGAGCGCCGGTTGAGTCGGTTGAGGCCTGGGCCGAGCCTGTCCCAACCTTGCTGAGGGGCGATGACTTCCCCCCACCCAAGAGGCACGGTTTTTCCATGTTTTTCCCGACGAAATCTTGGGATTGAACCAAGAAAATCTCGGGATTTACCCTCTGGTAATTTAACGTAGCTATTGAAAATGGCCATTTATAGTGAGTTTTCCCATCAAAAATGGTGATTTTCCATAGCTACGTTAAATTACCAGAGGGTATCCATGAAAAAACTGAGGATTTAAGTGACATGATTTTTCGATGAAAAAAGACCGATTTACTGGTTGATTGGTTTTGGGGTTAGGGGGTGCCAATACACGTTAACTCCATTTATTACTATATATTTGAACAGACTTGGATGACCATCCCATTTCATCCGGAAAAAGACGTTGGGGTTTTATTATTGGGTTACCATCTTATATATATATACTATACACTTTTTTGTTGTGATTTTTTCCGTTCTCAAAGATGGTGACTTTCCATGGGGAAGTGTTAAATTACCAGAGGATATCCAACGAAATATGTGGATACAATGTGGATACAGGGATATCTATTGCTTGGTCCAGCAAGAATTGCAATTTTAGCTTCAGACTTTTTGCTTTCCAGAAACGGCTAAAAACTCGTTGCCAGGGGCGACTCAGTGCTCCCTGATCACACCAAGCCTTTTCAGCACTACGGACAGGTGGGCCCGTGAGTTGTAATGATTCAAATGGGCATCAATGAGCTATTCGATGACCAACCATGGTACAACCTAAAGGAAACACATATTGGAAGATATTGGAAGTAAAGGGGGATTTGGAATGCACACGGCTCGTGCCATCTCAGATTTGTGAAGTTTTTATGACCAGCTTTTGATGCAATAAGATGGATGAACACAGATGACCTCCAGCATGGAACAGTCATTTTCCAAGGGATCCTTCCTTGGAAGTCTGAGGGGTTCAAGCAGCACGGACCGAAAGTTCATGCCGCAAGAGAAAATAGACACGCAACGTTGATTCATACATTTGATGTTGTATGTGCAAGTCTGATCTTACACACTAATCACGACAGTCTGTTGGCTTACAATCTTTGATCGGGGTCGGTTGTAGAGGGAACACACCTCTTCGCTGCTTCGCTTGGTTGCAGGTGAAAGAGATACCACCTGGGACTCCGCCACAGGACAGTGTTGAATGTGGTAGAAGTGGTGCTGCGTCAGGTTGTTTCTTTGAGCAATTGGATATATGGGGGTTTCTTAAAATTGGGGATCTCTAAAACCATGGGTTTCAATGCTAAAATTAACCAATTTGGGATGATTTGGGGGTCCCCCCATTTTAGGACACCTCCATGTAATTAACCAACCCTGGATGAATGAAGCCCCAGTTCCTTACTTTGTGGTTCATCTCAGCTAGTAGGTGGGTTATACCGCTGGTGAATGGTAGGGTACGTAGGGCTATAGTCCAATTTTAACTGAGGTATACTGAGGTTATAACCAAATTACTAAATGGGTTGAGCCACCAAGTAGTACGGGGGGTATGATTGATATTTCGCATCACAGTTGTAGGAACTCAATTTCTGGGACCCTGCCTATCGCGACTTATGGTTTACTAGTGGTCCACACGATACTGGGGAAGTTGCCTGGGTTGAACACAAAAAAAAACTTGCAATCCATGGATTCATCCTTAAGTATAATACTATTATATACTATTATATACTATTATATACAATTATATACTATTACAATACCTTCAAAGCCTGTTCAAGATTACTAATCAGAGAAACCCAAGCTACTCCAGCCAACCAACAAGTGGGCAGTTCTTGGAGTGGGGACCTTATTCAATAAGTGCTGCTGATTGTCCGACTGCCAAAGAGATAACTGGCCAAGTACCAGGCCAATAGGCAGGTGAAATGACAATCCTGAGTCTTCTTCTTAAGCCATTTATGTCATCTTTCATGTCATTTTTCAGATGGCATTTCTATGGCTTAACAACCTCGCTTGTTTTAATGCAAGTGACCTCTTCTTCCCGCTACTCTGTTATAGTCTCTTCGGGGTTTATTACAATTTAAGTGTCAATGCCAGTGGTCTCAGATTTCTCCATTGCTGATGGTAAAATCCCCGCGTTTTGGTGTGGTAAATGTTGGAACATGTTGGAACCATATGGTTTTTACCATTGGTTTGTGCAGGGAATACCCAGCCCTTCCTCGACCTAGTTTAACCTGGTCTTTACTAACGGCCGGCTGTTTGTGTAACGGCCAAGTTTAACCTGGCCTTTGGAAGGCCTGGGATATATTTGTATTTTCTCATTGGTGGCGAAAACGGACGGTTTTTTAATAAATCATCTCAGATACTGTAGGTTGGTGCATGTTTTTTGAACCCCACTTATTTGGGAGACGATATCATGTACAGATCAGAGACAGAGGCACAAATCTGATGGACAGATGGCCGGCGTCTCAGTCGCCGAGGAGTTTCCCAGGGTCAATGTGGCCATGTTGCGCGCCGACAAGGACGAGATGACGACGACAATGTCCCTAATTGGATTCCGGACTTCATCGGTATTCCATCCCCAACTGGATTTTTAAGCTGGGCGGAGAAGAGCATGAATAGGACAAAACTGCTGGTATTACACATTTAATCACATTTATAATACATAATTTCTCAAAAGGAAAAGTTGGGGTTTGACTCGGGTTTGACTACAAACATGATCAGAACATGACACCCAGAAAATGACCATAGAATCAACAAAATGGAGACATTCGCCAATCAATGTTCGGAGCTGCTTAAATCAATGATCAAAAACGCTACCACAACATCTGTGCCAATCTGTGCCATGGTCTACACATGTCGTATTTTTCCCACCAAGGAAGTGTTCATACCGGCTCATATACCCCTATGTTCGGTGGTTTTCTTGGGCAGGTGTCAATGGATGACCTGGAAATTGGGCTACCCCTTTATTGCTGGATGGTTTATTTCATGACTTTCATGGAAAATCCCAATCTAAAAGAGATGATAACTGGGGATACCCCCATTTTTTAGGAAACCACCACATGTGAAACATGAGTTTTTTTTTGTCGGGTTGGGACCCCCTGGTCCCCTTAAAGACTGCTCGTCTTTCCGTCTTTCGCGCGCGCCATTTTAGAGGTCTCATACTATCCCACGTAGCGTGGACGTAGATATGTTAGCCCATGCAAGTCCATAGATCCTAATCTCAACTGCTTGGTGGTTTGGAACATGGCTTTTATGAATTTCCATGTATTGGGAATAATATATCATCCCAACTGATTAATATTTTTCAGAGGGGTAGGTCAACCACCAGTCAATCAATGACTGTTTCAACTCAGGAAAATTCTTGGAGATCAGGAGCCCTGGTTGTTGACGGAGCACCAGACACAAGAGCATGCGAAAAATAGGCAGTCAAATTCCCTGAAGATATAGCTTCTATAAAAGCTTCATGATATGTAAAGTGGTTTGAAGTTTGAACATTTTTTTTAAATGGAACATCTTAATTATACAATGTTATACAATCATATACAATCACTGTAGATGTTTCCCCTGAAACCCCTTAAGTGACAACACAACTTATTCGCGCCTCGCGTTGGTGGATCACCGGTATGGTTCGCAACTCAGCGCGACTGGATGGTCAGTTTATAGCCTGTGAGGGCAGGGTTGATAGTAGTTAGATATGCAATGATATGTATACTGTATATATATATGATTATGATTATATATATACACATCATATACACATCATTATCTATATCTTTTGTTGATAGGCTTTACACACCAAGGTATACTGCAACTGGGCGGCACCACCTTGTGGGCTGCACCACGTAAACTATCCATCTTCATTTTGCTGGCAAAATCTCCATCATATTCATCATATCCTCCATCAAAATCCGAGGTTTTCCCAGTCATAACTGGGGTGAACGTTCCCCCCACTTCCGAACCATGGTTTCCCGCAGTTTCCCCATTGCATTCCCCGCATTTTTGCACCAAATATGTCCAAGTTCTTAGTGAAAGCACCGTTGATACCCGGCCTGGTAAACGTTTACATAGCGAACTGGAAAATCATCATGCTATCAATGGGAAAAAACTCACGAACTTTCGACTGGGTCATGGCTTCAATAGCGAACTGTTGACATAACCAGAGGGTAACCAACAGACGGATTGGTGAGTCATCCCCGTGTCATCGATCCGCCAGGTGCAGCTTCTCTGGGCCTTCCATCGCACCTTGCAACTGCCCGATGCCGTCCGGGGGCACAGGGGCTCGCAACGTGGCGGAAGGAGAGCGGAAAATGATGGAAAATGCTACTGTTATTGGGAAATATATGGAAATAGTGGATAAGGAACCAGTCTTGGATAGGAAAATGTTGGGGATTTTTTACTCTGTACATCTACATGTCTTTACTTTATCTGGTTTCAGACATGTTTTTTATCGGGTTTTGCAGCGGGTTGACAGTCAGCCAATGGTGGAGGGTACCAAGTAGCATCCAAACTACTTCAAACGTTGCCATCTTGGGTTTGATGCACCGTTTGTTCTTGATAACTCGTTGTGATTTGCTTCCATAACTGCGAAGTGTCATATACCAGGAGGGCCTCTCCAGTACTCAAATGGCTTTGTAATCAGGCTATGTAGGATTTATGGTGGATATACTGATATATCATGTTTTCTTTTTTTCTGCAGATGATATTTTTAACCAATTTCTAGGCTCATCTTGTAGGAGGTAGAAAAATCAACCAATGATGGCTTCGTCAGTAAAACCTTGCATCATTTGAACATATTTGAGCACTCTGTGGCAATCGCACATGCTCCACCTATCCCCACAAGCACTGGTTTGTAGTGGGGAAACAGTCATAAAATGGGCTGAATCAGGAATGAGTTTGATAAATGTCCACCAATGTCCTGAATATATCCCCATTCCCCATTTGCTTGTACTAGATAATGATACTCCCAAGTTCGCCATCAAACGACTATTCCAATTGGAAATTCACCATGATTCCATGCACACATCGGTACCATGGGGACAACTTGCCCAGCCATTAACCACAAAAAATCACTTCTCCCAGCTCCACTCCTACGATATGTGCCTCTCAGAAACACTGGTTTGATGGTTGGTTCACGTACACCCCAAACATTATTTTAGGATATTTTAGGTATATAGTTGGTTATATAGCCCGATTTTGGTTGGCTTACACCCATTATTATGTTTCCCATGATATATCCAACAATGATGATAATAGTATGATACAACATACAACATATCCACATACACACACACACAAAAGCCAAGCTTCATCCAACAGTAACGAAATTACATGAAATTACAGTATATCATAGTATACCCTCTAGTTATTTAACATAGCCATGGAACATGGCCCATTTATAGATGATTTTCCCAGCTACAAACCTCCATAAGGGATTTTCCATGGCTATGTTAGTCATAACCAGATGGTATATCCACAATGATTTTAGCCAAACGATATTCTCAGAGTTTGATACCCGAGCATAGCTCCATTGCCAGATTTGCCAGGCTCGGGCCTTGCAGGGGCAAACGTTGTCCTTTGAGTTCCTTGTGTCGTTTTGCTTCGGGGGGATGGGTATACCCGCCGGCAATGAAACATGGCAACCGGACATCCTCCATGGGTATTTTTATATGGGACAATTATCGAGTAACAAAATGGGGATTGTCCAGTGCCATGTTTGATGAACGGAGGGTTAAAGACTCGGTATATAATATGATGGGAGTAGTTATTGGTGATATCCTCGGGTTTTATTGCACTATAAATATTTACAATACATATAGATAGTCATGATTGGTGATGCACTGTTAGGTTGGCCAAGCTTGTTCATAACTCCACTGTTGGATTTTTGGTGGATATTCATCGAATTACTTAGACGGGACTAGTATCATTAACCAAATAAGATCCATACGCTCAATTGGTTTGCCGGCTGGAATTTCCTATTTTTTAGAAGGCACATCACTATCTAAAACCTACAACTTATAGTATAACTAATTATACAAGGTGCCGCCATAGTTAGCCAAGTTAGTTGATAACTAGATTAACTAAGGTCTATCTATGATGCCTATGGTAGATATATGATATATCTATGTAACTTTCATTCGGTTAATAAACCAATTGGCAGAGTATGTGGCATCTAGACTATACCCTCTGGTAATTTAACATAGCCATGGAAAATCACCATTTTTAATAGGTAAACCATCTATCAATGGGCCATCTATACCATGGCTATGTTAAATAACCAGATGGTATACCTCAGAAACCAATTTGGAGTATAAATCCCTCCATGTTTGCTGCTTAAGCACCAATTTGCTGGTGTCCGTAGAACCCAGTGCCAGTGTTTCGAAAACAAATAGCCTCTGGTTATGTCAAAATAATAGCTATTGAACATGGCCCATTTATAGTTGATTACCTATTAAAGATTGTGATTTTCCATAGCTATGTTAGTTTACCAGAGGGTACATGTTGCAGTCCCAATTGTTTGTTGTTGAAATCTTCAGTTCTGTTGAGATTGCAGCAAAGATACATGGTGATGCCGCCCCCACAGATGTCCGTTGGTAACCCTTAGTAACTAGTGATAGTTGAAGTCACCATAAACCCAAGAGTTCATTGACTTAGAAAGCAAGTTTGCTATCATAATCAGATAATATCAGATATACATCCCATCAGATCCCATCACATCTCCCCATTTTTACGCGGTTTTTTTTCCACCTCGTGAAAGGACGCTGGGCGGAAGCGTGCGGGACTTGGGCGCAGAAATCGAGCAGCTGGCAGCCTCGCCACTTAGCCATTTTCCGGGATGATATGGGACGATCCATGATATGGGTGGTGACTGGAACAATCATAGTGATTTCCCAATATAGTGGTTAATAGTGGTTAATAGTGGTTAATAATGGTTAATAATGGTTAATGAAATATCTGGTTGGTGGTTTGGAACCATGGAATTTTATGACTCTCCCATCATATTGGGAATGGAATGTCATCATCCCAACTGACTTTCACTCCATGATTTTTCAGAGGGGTGGGTGGCTCAACCACCAACCAGTATTGGCTTTACCCATGGTGAAACAAAAACATTGAAATTCATCATGAAAATTATATCCAGACGTGTTTTTAAAAGGCTCAACCATTAGTTGGGATTTCACTAACGAATGAAATCCCCATGACGGTGAAATCCTGATGTTCAAAAAACTGGAGATGGTGATGAAATCCAGTTCGCAACCTGTGAAAAATTACTGGAGGCTAAGCCGTTTTTGCATTTTTTTGACCCAGAAAGTTCATCCAACAAAAATACCATGTGACTTTTTTTTATCCTGGATTGTCACTACAAACTGGTGTGTACAATGCGTAATTTCATGTTCAATGCTAAAATTTGCCCTTTCCCAGCACCAAAATTCCACCTGAGAATGCCAGGCATGGTTTCGGTCTGCATGTGGCAGCCCTGATCAACCCCACACGCTCTGCGGCCGCACCGCCGCACGAACAGGTGGAGCAAGGGGATGGATCACTGGGCAGGTGGAGGTTTTCAACTTGTTCTTGGTAACTGGAGCTAGTAAACCCGCTAACATCCAGTCACTGGAGTAAACCCAGTCACTGGAGTAAACCCAGTTACAGGAAACCCAGTTAGTATATATAATTGATAACCCGGTGAGGGAACAGAACTGCGCTACTTTTTAACGCAGTGATTCAACGTCGCCCGAAAAACTAAAGGCCTTTTGCAGATGGAACGGCACGTTAAGCTTAGCTAGCTTGGTAGCTGAAGTATTTGTCTGAATTCATTTGGAACATAAAAAGTGGATAACAGTGGCTTGTCGGCAAATGGGGTATATATATACCCTCAATTCCAAAGGATTCTCATCTTCTCAGCTTGCAATTTTTGGGACCCCAGACTATACATCCAATGCGAAATCCGTTTCTTTTATCGGTTCCACTACGAAATTCGATGTCAAAATCCCCTATTGGATGCAGAAAGTCCTTCAGGTCAGCCAAAAATGGTACTTCACTGGTCCATAGATGGTTATATGATTATTATACTGTATATATATATATAATTATATAATATATAATCCCTGTGAGTCCTCTGAGTCCTAAGACCTAGACCTATTCTGGATTGGTCTTTAGAGAAAGACTCAACTAGAAATCCTGGGACCTATTTAGGGAAGGGTGCTGTAGCAGGGGTTCAAGATGTGCACAGCCAGGAGACATAGCATTTTACGCAATATTTTCACAACTTGAAGAGAAGCAATCGAGAATACCAAGATATCTTGATGCACAATTTATGCGCAATTTCAGACCTGACCGTGGACAAGGCGTTTTCAAGACCTGTCTAGGACGTGGTTCTAGACGTATCTAGAGCGTGTCTGTTGGGCACCAGAATTGTCAGTTAAACTCATGTTTTTCTGTAGCAAATCTTTGGAGCCTTAAAAAACATGGACAAGAATTTGGGAGACTCTTGATGGCAGAACTCAAAAACAGTTTCAAGGCTATGAAATATTCTTGGTCCTTACGTAGGTTCTTAGTGGCGAAAAAAGAGGCCTTAAGGTAAAGTCCTATCCCGAATAGGACTTTGGACTTTAAGGGTAATGTTTGGAAAATCGTCCCATCAGCCAATTCACAGCTCAGCAAACAGTGTTTCTGTCAGATTCTGAAGTTCGGATGATCCCTTGAACAACATGTTACTCTTTAATCGAGAATCGTATCACAAGTGATGCAACGCAACGAGGTGTCGCAGCATTTTGACGAGGGAGATCAAGTGATGATCTTAGGAGACATCTCGCAGGGACGCCCAGGCGTCGATCAATAGCCTTTGTTGACACACATAACTTGCTTAACTATGGTTTATATATTGGGGGATCTAACATGATCTAACTATAGTTGATGGGGGGTTATGAAAACAAATTTGTACTGTAGCAGATTTTTTCTAGAATTTATCCCAGTGGTTGAACGGGAAACAGATAACGTCATGACTGCTCTGATGGTAAGATCATACAAATGGGGTCCTAATGGTTGGTGTCTGGATGGTATCATGACTGGTATAGACTGGTATTTTTCGTAAGCGTAGTGACCGATTTCAACTGTAACCATTTCATCAATTTAGTTCAGGGATCATCCAGGCTACGCAAGGGTCGCCTTGCGTCGCCTTGGGTTGTCCTTCACCGCCAGTGAGTTGTGTATAAAAAATATCCTGTGTCATCTTGGTAAAGGGGACCCGAAGATCAGCCACAACAACCCAACTACGTAGATTGTTGGATATTGCATATACTTACTGATTGGTGGTTTGGAACATGTTTTTTTCCCATCTATTGGGAATAATAATCCCAACTGACTAATATTTTTCAGAGGGGTTGAAACCAGCAACCAGCTTATATAGAAGTGTCTTAGTCCTTGCTTGGGCATAGAAGTCAGAAGTGGAGATAATCCCACTTCATTGCGCCTAGATGCTTCATGTGTCTTATATTAATTATATACGTTACCATTTTTTATTCCAATAGTTCTAAGGTTTCAACTTGTCACAACCATAGTCACAACCACAGTTACAAGCCAGATCTGTTGTATTGTGTATTCCATGTTTCTCCGTTGGACCCCCTCTATGTTTGATTTTTTTTTTTAAACCTGGATGTACATCCCAGTTAGTCAGTGGGCAATAAACATATGGAATAAGTCACTCAAAAAATACTAATCGTGGGACACCCCACTCGTTCAATTTTTTATCTCGAGATCATCACTTCCAAAAAATCCAAGTGATTCATAACCCATGACGGATCCGGCTGGTGCTGGTAAAAAAATGCTAACATTGATTGGGGGTATTTCTTGATGGGATCCATGGAGCACCTTTTTGGCAGCACCAGGTCCAGCCCCTTTGCCGAGCGGCCGTTGCCAGTACCCCGCGTACCAGATGCGCCGGGCCACCTGGGACGACGTGTTGGGATCGGAGAAAGCACCAAAAATATGTGGGTTTGTCTGAAAATAGGGTATATTCCCAATGAAATAGCCATTTAATAGGGATAATGATCAGCAAAACCATTGGGTTTAGGGGTACACTATTTTCAGACACACCCATGTGGGATCACCAACAAACATAGGGATCTAAGATGATTTAAGCCACACACACACACATTTTTGGAGATTTTGGCCATGATTTTACTGAGGTGAAAAATAAGAGGTGACAGATAGTTTTGATGTTTAGGACAACTCGATCTCTTGTTATCAGTCCGGATATAACCCAATCCTGGGCTGAAGAATATGTTTCCTGTTGGTATCTAGGTTTGTCAATTTGCTAATGCAAATATGTAGTAGAAACAATTCAATGGCCCAATGGCAATATGTTTTAGTTGCCAGGAGGTCATAGCTGACGTTTACCCATTCGGTTTTCAATTTCTCCATCTTCCAGAGTGAATTTGGGAAGATCAGAGACGAAAAACATGGGCTTTTGATGGGGTTAAAGCTTCCAAAATGGGGCTGGAAGCAAGAATCAATGGTTAGAAACTGCTTCAGAACTTTGGTGAACGCTGTAAAATTTTAATGGTGTTGTCAGTGTCATCCCCTGTGTGTAATTGCGCAATACCACACTGGACACTAAAAAAAGTTCCTGCGATGCTCCATGAAAAGGATAGATCTGTGCCAGTTCCATGTTGGCTCTCACAGTGAAACATGGCTGGAAAATCACGAGATTTTCCCCCATTGAAAGTCTCCGACGAGTCTCCCGGATGAGTAATTAGGATGCCGGAGTTGCCATGATGACGCCGGAGGATACCCTAAAACCAAAACAGCTGAAGAAGAAAAACATCTAGGATCAGGAAGAGGCCGACGGCATTGAACCAATTTTTACCGGCCGACGGCCTTGGAGACGTCAAGGTTTAGCTGGAGCCTATCTAGCTATGACGTAGCTCCCCAAAAGATCAACGATAAGCAAACTGCCAAATAAGGCATGACTGGTGATGACACAGATGTGAGAAAGCCGATGAGACAACATCCAAGAACGGCCACAACTGACTGAATTGGAAAATCTGAAGATCCACCTTGTTTGGATGGATTTTACCGTATTTTACTATAAAATATTGTAGAGGTTGATACATCTATTGGCTCCACTTGGATTGTGATAAATCCGAGGTAGCTGGGAAGGTTCATGATTGAGACAACGATGTCTGGAGGAAATTTCTGGCCTTAAATGACTGCCAGGCTTGGCGGAATCAAGGCCGGAAAGTTGATTGAAGAATTGCAGTTTGTACTCTGCCCAACTTGTTGCTAGATGGTTAGATTTGTGCCATGGTCAAGAAGTTGGATTGTAGCTGTATACCTACATTTGGGGATGGTCATCAACCCATTACACATTCAAGGGATTTCATGGGATTTCGATATCCATGATAAAGATTCCCATGGGATGTGTGACCACAAAAACATCTATATACCATCAATACCATCTCATGGGGATCCGTGAGACACCACCATAGTGACGAGCTATAGCTGTTGACCCATGTTGACCCACTAGGCGTTTGAGTATATCATCTCATCCCAACAGTGTTCATTCATATTAGCCCAAAAAACTGATTAAATCCCAGTGAAAGTACATTAAATGGAATCACATCGCATTGAATTACATTGCATTGCATTGCAGCACATTGCATTAAAGTACATTGCATTGCATTGCATTGCATACATACATTATATTATACACATAGAGACAGGCAGATAGATATTGATACATAGATACGCGGATACTAGATACATACAGTACAGATGCATAAATAGATAGATCATGATAGATCAATAGACACACAGTAGATAGATAGATAGATCAAGATAGGTCATGATAGATCAATAGATGGACAGGCAGACAGATGTATACGTATCTACAAGGTGGGACCCCAGTTATTAGTTGGTTTTAAAACCCATTAACTATGGTTGCCATAAACCATCATGGACCCTAGTTATTGGAGTTCATAACTTAATCATCTAGGCAGGGCCCTATCTTGTACATATATATATAATATATATATACACAGTATATACATACGTATATTAATATATAAATGTGATATGTATACATATATATATATATAAATATCATTGAATATCCATGCGATATATCAGATATCACTCTCCCCAGTAACGGCTGCCTTCCAAAAACTGCAGGCCTGTACCTGTCACAATCTTCACCGGTTTCCTGGGAGCCGGCAAGACCACGGCCAGCTGGGGAGATGGGAAAACAGAATGAAAAACCATAGGAATTTGGTAATGGTAATATGTGGTTTTTTATGGTATGTGTAATATGTGTAATTATATCTGAAAAATCTCACCATATTGTACACCACATATTACCATTGCTATGTGGTAACACATTCTAATACATCTAGTAATGGTAATATGTGGTGTACAAAAAAAGGTGAGATTGTTTTGATATAATGGGGTTTAATGGGGTATATGACGAGGATACATAGTAGCAAGTTATATATCACCCCAGTAATACTGGTGATATATAGCCAAACAAGGATGTAATGACTTAAAACCTGGCATATTCAATTTGTTTCAACATCTGTCTGGACATCAGGCATTATTTGCCCGCAATACAGGTGTATATCTCCAAGGCGGTCGAAGACCTCCCAATTAAAAAAAAACGCGTTTGGGCCATTTTAGAGTCAAGCCAGAAACCCCATGCAGTGCTTTTTTGGGACACCTAGTCCTCTAAGTGGGATGTAGCCCTCTGTGAGATAGCTAGTCCAGTTTCTAGCCACGGTTCCAGATACGTTAAAAAACCATTTTCTACCAACAGCTACAACATAGCAAGCCTGACATCCTGGCATCGTAGATATATCGAAATCTTCAGGGGACCGTATGGAGGACGTGGAGTCATGGAGGATTCCTTGGAAAAGAACTGGTCTGGGTAAAGTATAACAACCTCACTGCAACCTCACTGGAATGATGGTTAGGATTCGGGGAAGTATCCCTTTCAGAAAGCCTAGTTTTCCATCTTATTCCAGGTTGGTGAATTTTTGATATAGAGTCTTTCATTTATCCAGATTGATTCCGACTGCCAATCCGTTGTTGCGTCCAATTTTAGGGCGCCACATGAGGGAAACGTAATTCCCATTTTCACTATGAATCACTATGACTGGTTGGTGGTTTGGAACATGTTTTATTTTTCCATATTATTGGGAACAATAACCCCAACTGACTAATAAATTCAGAGGGGTTGAAACCACCAACCAGATGATATGAAATTATCATGATCTAGAGAAAAGGACACATTTCCGACTATCATCCAGGAATTTCCTCCATCTTTTCGAGGACATTTACTGGAACAACCCTTGACTGGTAGAAACAACCTGGAACAACCTGAGGCAATGGAACTCCCTTTTTGTAGGTGATGTTCCTTAAACCAATATAGTGATTCTTAAATATTTCGTGTGTAGCATGGGCAAATCCTTTTTGTTGCAAATCAACACATGTTTTAGTCAAGTCATATGGGTATGGATCAATACCTATTAATACCATTTTTAGTGGGATGAACATCCATTTACCAGCTATTTTGATGTTCACCAGGGGTACCAGGTTTTGACACACTGCCATATGTGTTTCTCAAATCAAATGTGATTTTCTGAAATCCTATGAAATCCCTCAGGCCCTGGTGTTTACTCCTCAAGTCAGTCACAGAGAATTCCTGCGCGTTGGGCAGGTCTTAAACCACCTCCTGGCAGGGCAACGGGACAAGAAGTTCGCTTCGCTGAGCTTTAGAAATCGCCAGTGTTGGTACAGTAATGGGTACATCATGGGTACATCATTCGTATATAGTCAGTGATGTAATTAGATGTCATATGATGTTTTTGTTGTACATATGGTCTTCACTTGGCATAGAATTAGTAAGTTGTTTTTTTAGATAGTTGGTATATAATAGTAGTAATTTTGCGGATAGAATATATGGTGTATATATGACATGTATGTGTATATATATATATATATGATATATGGATGTATATGGTGATAGTGAGGATATAATTGATAGGGATCAAGACTAGCAATATGATTTTGTTGGTTACCTCTGAAAGTTGGGGACTTACTCTCAACCAGACTGGTCATTTTTTGGTGAAAGTATGATGACAAACATTGCTCAAACATCATTGTTTCAGGGTAGCCTATTTTCAAAGCCAGGGATGAAAAAATTAGATGATTCAGCGCAAGTTCATCATGAAATATGGGTTTGAACCAAAACTATATTAACTATATAGATGTAAATGGAAGGGAGCACATGAAAATCATCTAGGCAAAGCGTGGTCAAAGCTAATACGTGATGCTGGCAATGGTGAAGCCCAAAATTGAGCCGTGATTGACCGTGATTGACAATATTGCCATGTCAATGCATGGGGATGAACATATCATTATTTACCCTCTGGTAAACTAACATAACTACTACATAACTATGGAAAATCACCAGTTTCAATGGGAATATCCACTATTTCTATGGCCATTTTCAATAGCTATGTTAGTCATTACCAGAGGGTATATGGATGTGGATGTTTAGATCCTACGTATTCATCCAGTATATAAGTGTATATATATATTGGTAAATTTTATAAGGACCTCACGTCGCTGTTCATAAAGGAAATGATCCCCAAATAAATGGCCTTAATTCAGATTACTGAAATATTCTAATTTGCCCAGATATATATATATAGAGGCTTTTCACCATGGTTTTTAATATTGCTCAATTTTCCAAATCGTCTCATGGCAAGGTTCAAGCAGGGCAGGCAAATCGATCAATCTTGAACTGATGCCTAAGTCTGTGCAAAGAAGTAGTCGTGCAGATAATATTTGCCAAGAGTATATACATGTTTTACACGTGATTATGTTCTAGCGTTCTAATCACGTTTACACCATGTACAGCCCCGTTTTCAACATGTCAGAGCCAACTTGCTAACCTGGTTGTCTATCTGAAAATATGGTTTTTACTTTTCATCCACAATGATGGGAAAGATTCGATGAGCATGTTGGGATTGATCTCTTCAAAAATGCATAAAAATCCCCGAAGATTTGGATGTCGCGCTTTATCTGGGTGTCACCCAGATTTGGATTCGGATCTTGAAGATCTACAGGTTGTCGGCCTCTTCAGGGTTTCCACCGGGTGAACTTTTTCAGCACTGGAAGAGTCGATGGCGCTCTGAAGATTGGATTGTCATGACTTTGGTACATGTGTATAGATATATAGGGGGTCCCGAAAAAATAGATAGACAAGTTTAAAAAACGATAGTGATAGCATAAATTGTTCTTATATCTCATACTTCCAACTATATCCAACTGTTCGATTTTTCTGTTGCTATCCCCTAGAGATATTTTCCAACACAGCCATTGTCTTATTCCGTGGGTTTATAAACACCTCTTGTCTAAAGTGGTAAACCCAAGAATAAACCATCCCCAAATCACAATGCTTTATTGCTGGTATAAAGGGTATAAACCATCCCCAAATGGTAGTTGTTTAATGCAGCCAGGGATTCCCACATGATTCCAGTTATCCATTCTTCATCTATTGTTGGCTACTATTCATTATCATTCATTAACCATTATTCACCATTCTTAAGCATAGGTCATTATTCACCATAGGTTCCATATATCCACATTCACTAGTTCTATATATATATATATTCTATATATATATATATATGTTATATATATATATATATGTTATATATATTATAATATTCTATATATATACACCATAAACCTTGCCATCTCACCGGGACGCAACTTGCCATCTCCGGACTTGACGGAGCCTCGGAGCCTCGGAGCCCCGTGAAATTTTCGTCCCAGGTTCGCGGTGATCGAAAACGAGTTCGGCGCTGTTCCCATCGACAACGAGCTCTTGGCCAATTCAGTGCCAATTCTTCAAGGGCTTGGTAGCGTGGGTATAGGATTGGTGATGGGATGGGCACATATATATATATATATATACCTTCTGCCTCCGAAACCTTCTATTTTTAGGGTTGAAGAAAAAAACATATGTTTTTTTAAAAAAACATAGGTTTTGGAATTCATCCATATTTTGATATCTTCACCTTCCAACATACTCCCAAACAAGATTGTCTAAAGATGCTGAAGGAATGTACAGGATGACGTTCAAACTCACCATGATGCATCTGTACCTACGTCCGCGCGTTCCAGAGCTGCATGATGCAGCAAGATAGATCCAGCAAATGTGTTTTTTTTCACTGCAAGAGTCCAGCTTTGACAAAAGCTGTGTACGATGCCACAAGGAAACGGTCTAAGGACCTGGCTGATACCTGACGAATCGAAACTCTACGGGACAGCCGCGCAGTTCTACCTATACAGTCCTCGTCCATCTGGCATGAATAAATTAATGGATTTAGAGCTGTCTTAGCTCTAATACCAGAAGCTCGCACTTCCAGCACTATGTGGTGGAAGGTGTGGAGCTTGGGGTACAACGGAAAGCATTGCTGCTTGCCCTGCATGAAAAGTGCATGAGCAAGCAGTGAATACGATTCGAGGAATCGCAGGCCCTGCTCAGAGACAAATTGGGACTCTTCTTCTGACAAAAAGGCTCCAGCTTTGTACAGCATTGAAAACATGGAATTAAGCCGGTACGTGGCGCAGTGGCACTGCATGATGTGGCCGTCCGGGTCATTGGGCACTTTGCCAAGGAAATCCACAAGCCAATGTAAAAAAATTGTTGTGAGAGCGCCTTTGTACCAAGATCCCATGGCCCCACCCTGCTGCCCATACGACATAAGGTATGGTGTGATGCGACTGATGTGGGCCTGCTTGCGATTTGCCGCACACCAATCCAAGTACTCCTCTGTGAGGTAGTTCCACTTCTCGTCTAAGTTTGGCATAGGTAGCAAAGGAAGGCACACCTGCAACACACTTGCCACCCAAGATCTGCCGAAACCAAGATGAACCACATGCCAGATATCGCTTTTAAAAAAATCTGCTGGATCTCCTTGATCATGGCAAAGATGGCGGATGACAGCAGGTTGTCTCACCCAAGGAAGTTTGACTGCCACTGTCTGTAACCATTTTGGTGTGGTGGTAGCAATCTCTTCAGCATGACAAAGACGTGTGCCAGCAAGGCAGTATGGGCAGCAACCTTTCGGAGGGCCGCGCTCTTCACCACGCTTGGCCTGCGTATTCCAAGCCCTGTAAAAGTGGCCAACCTTCTGCAGGTAAGGCTGGTCACCTTTGACTCCAAGGATGCAAACTCTGTATCTCAACCCACTTGCCTTGTCCACGTATCCATCATGCAACAGCTTCGAACAAGACTTGGCCACATGCTCCATGTGGGAGTGGTAAGCCTCTGGCTGGCAATCATAGCAAGTCTTGGGGATTGCAGAAATAACATGTCGCGTACAGAATGAATGCCCAGCAAAGTTGACTTGCAAGGCAGGAGATCCTGGGACCTTTGCAACACGGTTTTCGTCATAGCCTTTCCCCAGTGCACTCTGCAGTGAGGTAACCAACAAGCCACCACGTTTCAGAGTCCTTCCTTCATCACCATGGATGAAGAAGGCAGCAACCTGATTCAGGTCAATGGAAGGATCGGCGTCAGCCATTGCAAATAGCTCGAACGATGGGTTGATTTGGCGGTAGGTCTGCCAGAATTGTCCCCAGTTTCGTTTTGCGCCTGCATAATCATGACGATTACATCCTGCCACTATCGGCCACAATCCTTTTCTCACAATGAACTCCAGCCATGACTCAGGTGAAAGCCAAGGAAGTGTAATCCCATCACACTCGATGCTCCTCATTTCAATTTGCAGCTTTGAGTTTTGTGATTTGATCGTTCTATGAACGTCTCTGTCAGAATTTCTCAAGCCACACTTGGCCCATTTGGAGACTCCTTTTTTGATAGCCTTTGGTTTTCCCAAATCCTCTGCCACGGCCTGTGCTGTCAGGATCTGGCTGACACAGCTCGCCTCGGCGATCAAAGGAAATGGAGAAATACAATTTGGACAAAAAAGAGAGACAGGGTGAGAAGTATGCGCAAACTCCTACCAAACTAACTCTTTTCTCACAAGTGAAGTCATGTTGGCAAGTCGAAGCCATCATTGGTGCTGCAACAGCATTGATCCTTGCAAGAACTCACTCTTTCTTTTTCTTCTCGCGAGGTTGCCAACATTGTTATTGGCCAGCGCGTTTCGAGCAAACATGCCAAGTTTGGCATGACATGTCATGACACGCTAATTAACTTGTCAGCTGTCTGAAAGCAAACAGTCATTTGGCAATCCCTGAACTTCTCACTTGCTGCATGCTGGGACGCCTATAAGACTTGTATACAACATATGTCAAATAGGGACCGCTCACATCTTTCAGCGTCTCTCCTCCCAAGCGAATGTTTTTGCAACCACGAATACCTGGGCGCCGGGAACAAGCCAGAATGCAGCTAGACTGTAAGCTGCACAAACATATTTGGAGAGTTTCGGCTATTGCTGCCAGAAAAAAACTAGAAAATGAAAACTGCAAACAGGTCACTGCCAAAACGTTGAATCATGGAAGCTTCAAGAAAAGCAGGTCCATATGGGTTTGCAGCTGCGTACACAACCAACATGTGGTCAAACTTGTCGCCCTTCGAGTGTGTATAGCCAAACGTTTCATTTCGCCATCGTACAGATGCATCATGAGTGATACCAAATTTGAACGTCATCGGCTGATATTTTGAATAAAGTTTCTCAAATGTTTGTGCCGCATGTTCCAAAATAGCACCAGCATTGGTAGCCGTTGGTCTTGGCAAACTCAAAGACAAACATGGGTCCATTTCGATTTTTCGAAACACTTCTTTTGACCTTTCAAGTTTTCGCAAGTCGGCATGTTCTAGATAACGGTCTTCCCAATTATTTTTTTGGGCCAGTGAACACCCTGTGGGTTTCCCAACGGTTTGGCGTTCAACTTCTGGTTCTTCTAGAGGCAAAGTTTGGTAGGCAAACTCCTGCTTCGCATCAGCTAGTATCGCTGGAGACTTCAGCCGTTTCTCTGAAGCTTGGTACTGCCATGCATAAGGCCCTAACGAAGCCTTAGATAAACCCAGCATACACATGACAGAAGAAAATCAGGCAACAACCAAAATGGTCGCTGGTGTGTTTTGTTTCAGTGGTTTGTTGGAGGGATACTGACAGTCTTGAAAAAACAACACCACATAGTCATAGGTTCTTACAAGAGGCTGGCCGGTGGCAAGACAACAACTCTATGAGTTCATCTTCAGAAGTTTCATCCCCATGGCTAGGTGGCTGGGGCATAGCGCAAGTCAACTGTTTTCAACGTATTTAGGTCGTTTCACATAGTGCTTTGGTACGGGTGTCTTGAAGAAAACAAGATCAGATACACTTTATTTTTTGACATATGTTGACAAAATGATGTATTGGCTTTCATTTGCTGTTTCAAACCAAGAACATATTGGGTTGAAAGGTCTTGACAGTAATTTGCCAATGCAGTTCATATGTCAGAGCCACACAACTTCACATGTAAAGTGCAGCTTTCCAAATGGACATGCAATCAGAAGGCACCCAGTGGTGCCAACATGTTTGCCAACACATTTGACTCCAACTTGGCTGGTGCATCATTTGAGCTCATGACACCATCGCCGATGTTGGCTGCAAACCGCTTTGCAGATTTGCCGGCGAGACCTGGCTACCCGAAGAATTTGCATTTGATCTTAAGGTATGGGAATAGGGAAGGAAAGGACAGAGGGATTTTGAACTGAACATGTAGGGTCAAATCACGAACCCGCCGTTGCAGAATTTGAACATTGGACAGTTTTTTTTTCCCCCAAGTCGCCACGAGCCAAGACTTGTCAAATGGGTGACTACTCCGACAGCATGCTTTGTGGCTGTAGACCTGTCTTACTTGGAAGTTATTTTTGTCTACAATTGATCTAAAGAAAAACCTGAACTAACATTACATGCACTGTACTTCAGTTGAAAATAGGAATATAATATAATTTTGAACAAGCGCCAGTCCACAGCAATCTGTGGAGGCCTCAAGCAGCCGGCCAAGGCTCTAAGACTTCGCTTTGCGTCTAAGTAACGCAAAAACCCAAGTTGTTCCAACTTTCCGAATTGAACTGTAGTTCATCACATGACATGTGTATGGCAAAATTCACAGAGTTTCATCTGAGAACATGTGCCGCCCCCCAAGATTCAGATGCATCATGATGCATCACTTCTCCTTATTGTCCTTGTCCTTGTCCTCGTCTCTCTGCATCTTCGTGAAGTGACGCTTCGCCGTCCTGTGTCGAAACAATGATGGATCGGGATCTGTTCTTGTTTGAGACAGCTGCGTTGCACCAAGGAAATGTACATACGTATTCACTTTGCTGCACAGCTGGGGAAATTTCATCATTGAGGAGCTCACCGAATCTTGGCTTCATTTTGCGCAATTTTGGTGCACCTGAATCAACCGGACAAGAAACCTAAACAATGACAAAACAAACTATCACTTTGCATGTCTTATCAAAGTCTTTGAGGAATGAGGTTCCACCCAGGCACACAAAGGTGGAGGCTTTCATGATCTGCTCAGCCTCCGTTGACCACCTTGGCTTACCAGGGTAACCTATAACAAAGCTTGTGTTAAGCTTGTGTTTCCATTAATCCCTAAAAGAATGTTTCTGGTTCAAAACCACTCTGATTTGTTTGAAGCGTCTCAAGTTTCAAGTTTGGGCTTTTCTGAGCCAGAGCTATATATCAATGAGACATCATTCTGTTGAGTGACGCTGGCGAATGATCATCTCTCTCACCCTTGGCCACATGCTCAGACAACTTGTTGAATTCCCCGTCCAAGGTGTTCAGATCTGCGTTGAGGGCCACGCAAGCCCTGGAAAGGAAGAACGAATCCAAGGCAGGATTTCCAACTGATTCAATGCCAACATGTTGAGCAAGTAGGCCACTAGTGTGGATTACTGTACATGGCATGTTGTTGTAAATTGATTGCCACCAATTTGTAGTCTAGAATCTTTTTCGCAGTGGTATCTTCAGAATAATTCTTCTGAAGATCCGAAATCAGCGAGCGCAGTTTGCCACACTTTGTCAACACACTCTCCACGTACTTGGAAAAGACATCCTTTGCTCTGCAAGCCTGATAGGGTGCTTGTGTGTGCCCAGTGGGGTGGAACAAAACAATATGTCAAGATATTTTGAGAGATGAAACATATCCAGTCAAAGCCGAACTGTTTTTATTGGAAATATGTGCGTCATTTTTGGAAAGCTTCGGGTACAAAGTCATGCAGGGATGTGACAACACCCCACCTCACTTGTGGCTTCCACTGAAGCACTCTGGGCAGCCCGAGCACGGTCATCGTTGGCATTCACCCTGTCAAGAGTCACTGCTCCAAGACATAGTGCCCCGCTCTCCTGACAGGCCCAGCGACTTGGCATTGGATTGGACTGCATTGGAAGATGGCCATCAAGGTCCCGCCCGACACTTGGCAGAAATGTTGTGTGACAGTGATAACTTGGTCCTGTGAGACCTCCTCCTGTTGTTCCATGTTCGCACGTTCCTGCTTCTCGTGACCTGTTTCGCGAGTCTTGACATAGTACTCAATGTCGCCGCCATACTGACAGTTCCTTCAACATGGATGGATGGCAAGAAGGCTAAACGAGCTCGACGTGTCTCTACAATTCCATCTGACTTCGTTCTGAAAAGAATTACTGTATGGAAATTGATTGGCTTTAGAAAGATATGCTTATATGTATACTCCAAGTCTGAGAAGAATGATTTACTCAACATGACTCAACATGTTTGATCTTTTTGATATGCACCCTTAGGCTAGGGGTTGCTTGGGGTATATGGTAAACGGTCTACAGCTTAAGTTGGATGTATCTCACTGGCCTCCAAAGTGACTTGTCCTGCTCGCAGCACTTGATGGCACCGGTAACCTTCTTCCTAGGCAGAATTCCATGAATATCTTTTTGAGATTGCTTCAGGGTATCTGAAAAAATCCGAAGACCATTTGAAAATACAATGTGAATAACACATATAGCATGAAAGGTTCGCATTCCATTTGAGCATTTTCATCATATCATCCTTGGTGTACCAGCCATGAGTGACATCAGAGCTCTGGCTGTTGGTCAGAGTAGTGGACCGCTTCCTGTACTTGATGAATCTGTCCTGTCAGGAAAGCTATGCCCGGAGAAGCTGTGGAAATGGATCACTGGAGTGGTTGGGGTTGGCCGAACCTACAGAAGGAGTTGCTTGGCCCAACTGGTTACTAGTATGGGGGCTTCTTTCAACATGTGTTAAGCGCCTTATCAAAGCCACAAGTTTGGTACTGCTTTGCAAGCGCAAGGTGGTCGCCAGCTTTCCATTCATCATGCAACCACTGTGGCACCTGAAGTCGGCCTCCCTTTTTGGGCTCACACAAACGCCTGAGCTTTGCTTTCAAAGCGTTGTCCTCCTTAGTCACAAACCCAAACCCAGAACAGGCAGAAAGGCTTTAGCCACAGGACACGAATGAACTATATATTTTATACAGTATTTGATTTTTGGATATGATATTCAATATAAAAAAAATATAAAAATATATTATATTTGGCAACCCAACTTGAAAAAGTCTATAAGTATAAACCATGAATCCATCTTGGCCTTCTTGGCCTGACGGAGCAGCTCATCCAGAGACTCTCCATCGTCCGATTGGGGTTCAGCATTTGCACCATCGGGGTCATCTTGTGGGGATTCACCATCAGGAGCTGATCGCTTTGCACCTCCGATAGACTTCTCCCTATGAGTATTCCCAAGAAGCTGCATTGCTACCAGTGGGTCCAATTCTCCGTTCTGCATCATGTCCACTATGCGAAGCTTTACCTAGCAACAAGGCTAACTAGGGTGTTGTTTTGAACACTTAAACCCAATAAGAGATGTAAGAGTTGTAGGCCCATGATAAATAACAGGATACCCGACAAACTGTAGTCCACATATATTTTATGTATTCACTAAGCCAAGAAAATGAAAATCAAATAAGTTGGATCCAGTAACTTCATCAGACTGAGCGGAAGCAGAAGAGGGAACAGGGGATGTGGGAGACGAAACCGGGGCAGAAGGAGTGGAACCCAAGGACCTCTCAACCTGGGAATCAGAGGCCATCAATGTGTCCTCCAGGTCTCCAGTAAGCCCAGGCAAAGGCGAAGGTGTAGGCTCAGGCAAAGGCGCTTGTTGAGGCGAAGCCTCACGGCCAAGTTTTGAATGGTCAAAAACTATCACGTTCAAAGAAGTGGCATGTATGGACACTAAATCGAATGATGAACCCGAAATACAGCAGTTTAAAAGTTCCACTATTTGAGCTCAGACAGCATTACAAAATTTACAAATGGGCTCGCTTCCTCAATACACTTTTTAAAAGAAAACACCCTGATATTCTTGTGGCAAATGTGCTGCCCAGAAGCTTGTTTCTGGACGTGCTTCAGCTCAGCCAAGGCTTCAGCCTCATCAATGCCATTTGGAAGAGTTCACAGTGTCTTGGTGAGATTGGGGGTTTGGAATCTACAGTTCTATAATGTTCTATATAACGTGGTTCAATATCAGTGGGAATTGAACTGATCGATTGTTTGGTCTTCATCACAAAGACAACTGTCCACTGGAAACATAAGTCCCAGACAGCATGGCCTTTAGCCTGCAAATCTGCCAGCTGACGCTCCATTTCCTGCCAGAAAGTTGGAATATTTATTTTGCACTGGTAATTCCTGAACTCAATATTTTACCCAAAGTAAACCCCAGTATCAAAGGTATCAAGTTGGTGACATTGCAAATAGCCTTTGGTACCCCCATTGCAAACTGCAAGAGCTGGTCAACAATCCTCTAGGTCTTCGAGGTTTGAAGGCAGCACAGGCATGCCGTCCGAATCACACATGATGTAGCTGATTCCACGCTGAAGTTCAGTGGACGAATGGGTACGGGACATCATCGATTTGGCTGTGTCAGCCCTGTGGATCATACCTACTGCACTTCTAGGCCTACGCACTAACCTTGGAATGAGAATGCCTGCTAACATGTCAGGGTGTACATCTCACCAGGAAGCACGTTTGGAATGGAAATCAAAATCAAATGTGTCACATGAAATACACATCAATGTCGACTCGATGGCTGACATGTTCCCCCAGCATGTGTTTGGTTTATCATTTTTTCCACGGAGCAAGAGAATCATCCCGTCTCAAGCATATTGTACCGGATGCAGTTGTCATCCAATTGGTGCACAAGCGGGCTTCTTTCCCGTATGTAAATCTGTTGTGAAAAGTTCGGCACACAACAGGTTCTGCTGATATACCGACAAAATGCATTAATGTTTGTGTTAAATTCTTGATATTTTATCATAAAAAACAGATGAAAAAAACCTAGGTTTTAGCCATAATTACCCATAATTTTTTATGGGTAAATTACGGGAAAATATGGGTAAATTACGGCTAAATTACGGGTCCCAAAATTACGGGTAAATTACGGGCTAAATTACGGGTAATTTTATTTTTTGATTACGGTTTGGTTACGATGGTTTATGGGTTGTTACGGTTCCAATTTTACATAACATATGTTTTTTTTGAAAAAACCCAACTATTTTTACTGCTGGCTACGGGTTTATCAAACCTCAATACGGGTGATTATGGATTACGGGTGAATTATGGGTAGAAAGTGTTGAAATCCAACTTTGAGAGGAAAATTAGCTGTTCGCAGTTCATTAGGATCCATCAAAAATATAATCTTTCCTGATAGCACCGAACAACAACAGCTGGTTTGCTGTTCAAACCATTTGGAATCACAGCTTTTTTGGAATAAGATCTTTGAAACTATCTAGAATCACTAAGTATTTTCCAGATCTGAGGTAGTGGCACACGCCGGTCATGTGTGCTTCACCCCAAAGATCCGAGAACTCCATCGAAGCAAACATTTTTTCAATGCTGGGAATCTTATTTGGGAGTGGTGGCATCCCTTTCTTGTCCGCAACGAGGCCCCGGAACAAATCGACCATCTTCTTTCCGAACGCTTTCGGGTAGTTCCTGAGCCACAAATAGATGGGTACCAGGACTTGCAAGTTGCCCCATAGTACTGATAGGATGGTTGGGTGAAAACGAACTATATATTTTTTCTCAACCTGCAAGAGTCTGGATGTGTGTGGGGAAGTCCATATGGCAAACAATTATATAGGTGTTGTCAATGTTATTATTGAACCTTTCAGGAGTTAAGTTTACCACATACTTTCATCTCTTCCGATTATCTTCATGATCTTTATGACCCGAACTGTCTAATGATCTATGATATGCTCTACTTATGACTATTTGAGGCATGGTGCTCACTGGAGCGAAGTTTCTTTGTCCCCTTCCAACGCTTCTTTCCTTCGCCATCCGTGTACTTCTCCACTAGGGTTGGTAGAAGACCTTTTTTCTGGAGGACCTTCTTGATGTTTTTCCAGTTCTTCAATTGTCCAGCATAGAAACGACCCACCGTCCTTGAGTTGCTAAAAGCGTAGTGACGCTTCGGGGTCGGTCCTCCATAGTGCAGCATGTACCACGATGCCTTGTGTACCTGAGCTGGACGGCCAAAGCTACCTGAATTGAAAAGTCTTATCATGTCCTATCCATTATAGTTTCCCATTATTGCAACAAGGAAATATACGCAGTCTTGGGTGTTTCAGGAATCTGTAAATTGGCCAGGATATGGAAATGTAGTCACATCAGATTCTTTTGAGTATTGTGTTCATACCCTGCTCAGACAAAGAACCATTATCGGGTACATAGATGTATTTTGTAAGGGATTAAGGATCGCAATCTGTTCCCAATCAATTTGTATATAGAGAACTCAGGTTGGAGTTGCTCGTGAAACCTATGTGCCGCATCTTGGACAAAACCACGTGGGTAATACTGGTCCGATTGTTTTACGGGTCAAATCCTTTAGTCAAGAAACTGCATCGGGACCGCCCCATTTTTGAAGCAAGCATACCAGCTCCCTGAAACGGGGATAGAACTCAAAGAAGCTGGAATAGGGTTGTTCCAGGGTAATGCATCCATTGAGACACACCACCACCATCATCAAGAGTATCATCCTTAGAAATGCAATGAAATGCAAAAACATATGATGATTTGTTTCCTTTTTCAAGTGGATAGCATCTGACCAGAAAAAAATATGACTCTGTGGGTGGCAGTGTAGAACAAAGTTGAGTGTACAACTTGGAAGCAATGCTGACGAAACTCCGGGACCCCAAACAGTTACCCTCTCTCACACTGGGGTGGTTGCAATTCCCGACTGAACTGCAAGCCGAACGGGACGACGTGCCAGCATTGACACTTGTCCAGGTAGAGCACTTTAACCCGAAATGGGCTAAGAATCCGTTCGTGTAATCGCCACGCATCACGGTGGCCAGGGCTGTCCTTGGTCAGATGCACATACAGGAAGATCATACATATATATTTTAGGTGACAGGTCTATATGTTGATTTCGTATACTATGTTCTTGTAGCCGTCAGGGACCTCAACAGTTTGAGCTATGATTGAAATACATTGAAATAAACCTAGGCTCACAAATCCAGCATCCGAACACAAGTCCATCGGGTTCTTGTCGCCCTTTTGCCCATTTTCCATATACAAAAGATCCAACCGGGCGGATCGCAAATTTGCTTCCCTGAAATTCAGTGTGCATTGGGCTTCCCCTGCGAACAGCTCAACGAAAGCAAATGGGGTTGTGTCCTGCACCAATCAAAGTGTGGTATCAAGGTATATTTATTTCCAAGGCTGTACATCGTCAAAAATATCACCTTGTTGAATTGTTTATCAGTGGATGCAATATCAACTTTGTCCTGCCAGCTCGCGGACGGAATGTGAGTCCACGTTGTGAGCAGAACTGCCAATACCAGCACCTGCCCGCCATAGGCTTTATGTGCTTGGAAACATGTTTTGAGAGGATAAGAACCCATAGGAATAAAAATCCAACCGATTTCTTGGGGTTCAAACCAAACCAACTTACAAGAATTCCATGCGCCTTTGGTGCACCAAGGGCACGTAGTCGCCAACACAGGCTCTGCACATACTCTTGTGACCACGCCATGACAAACGCGCACCGGTGAGCGAGGGGTTATACAAAAAAAAAAACATAAACGTATTTCATGGGGCAACTGATCAGATTTGTAATTAATATGGTGAACGTCATTTCGGTATATATGTTAGTTGTTTGCATTTCAACCCATGTCAGCTTTGCAAGAACGTGCTGTCCCACTTGAGGTATGTATCTCTCCGACATCGACCGGGCATCATGTGGTGCCAACTGCATCGCAACTGCATTGGGCACATGATGGCACATGGGAATCCATGACGAATGATGAAACATCTTGGGCCCATTGTAAGAACAAAAAACAGTCAACAATGTTTGTTTAAAAGTGGTGATCTACTAATCCATCCGCTCCAATTGGTAACCACATCCCCGAAAGTTTTTCTTTCCTGACAAAAAACTAAACCATATATTTTAATATAAAGCTGTTGGGTGAATAGTAGTTCCATTGGGTGATAGCGGTGATAGGTGTTCCCAGCAGCACCATGTCATAAACATGGCTAGTGCACTTGAATCATCCTTGAGGATGCCTCGTTTCGCTGCCCATCGATTGCCTCTCAACGGCGGCATGCATGGTCAGACCTGGGCGATGCTGGAGATTGAAGCTGGTCCATGCGGTGCATGGGGTGGGAAACGATATACTGGGATGAATCCACCAACAAAATCAAATTTGGGTAAACCGGTAAACCAAAATATGTTTCATCAACAAAAAAATTGGAAGTGGTTGTTGCTAAAGGTTGACCCATCTTGAGCCCTACCTGCATTGGATTCTGATTTGTTTTTTCTCCCTTGCAGCCAGCGCATGCCGTATCTCATGAGGGTATCCCCACAAGAAACATCAAGGATCTTTGCCGTCCTTGGACTCCATTTAAGTGTCTCGCACTGCTTTGAATGTGCTAAGAGACACCAAAACATGTACAGGCAGAGCTAAAGAAAACTATTCATGAAATATCACTTGATTGAATGAGGATTGGAAAAACACCCATCTAACCTTTATTGTAACTTGGGTTTCATTGAATTTATTGCGAATGATAGGTACATGGAAAACCAACTATCGACTTCAGAAAGACAAAGTTTTGGCAATTATGTCTCCTTGCTACCCCACCTGTACCCCCATGTCCAAAGCTAAGGAAAAGAACTTGAGCCTATCGTTTCGATTGGATGTGCAGTGATGCTGGTCTGAATTGGATCCAAATCTCTGACAAACAGAATGTAAACACTAGAACCTAGAAACTGTTTGAATGCAAATCATGTGATAATGTCAATGAAATCCCAGTAATGCATGGTCTCAGATTTGAACTGGCATAGTAAAAGATTGTAATCTAGAAATCCAATGGGCATCACACCCAAAAGCGAACCATCCAATCGTTCCATTTCAGAAAATATTAGTTCTCAGATCTATTGAGAAACTTTGCTGCAGCAAGATTGGCGTTGTACTTGAAAAACGCGACTTTGGCCTGGATCTTCGATGTGGGGTCCTGGTACTGTAGAACTTCCTCCCTGTCCAAATCGCTCAACCAACCAGCCTCAGTATGAGAAGGGGTCCCATCATGAAATTGCTATAGGTCACAGTGGTGGTTGGTCTAAAATGAAGGGTTGCTGCTGGTCATTGGAGCTAGTGGCATGGGATTCAAAGTGGTTCCTGCTTCAAGGCTAAAAGAAAAATATGTTCCTCATATTACATATATCATATCATCAAATCATATGTCATGGAATATTGATGATATATCATTTCAGCGAGGTTGCTTCATACTGTCAGATCGTTCAAGTGTAGTCAGCTGGGAAATGCTGTGAAAAACATCTTTGAGAAGGAAAGCCAAGAAACCATGAGTGAACCGGTGACACAGGCCATGACGTTCTGAGCCTGGAAGTCAGGGAGAGCTCTGAAGGTATTGCCAAAGTAGACAATCTCGGAGAGCTTTGTGGACTTATCATCCAGCTGGTACTGCACACCACAAGTTGCCCGGGTGAAGTAAGGATTGATCTTGCCAAACCAAAACTTGTGCTCAACATTCTGGTACAAGTACTTCTTGACATCGCTGGGTGTGAGCTTGCTTGTGCACTTCAAGTGCTGCAAAAAGATCCCTTGAACCGTGAGATCCTCACTGGGTGTGGACTGCATGTTTTCCTTTTCCTTTTTCTGTCGGCGGTTCTTTTCCTTTTTGGTGAACGGGGAAAGCTCTTGCTTTCTCTTGGCTGGCTTCTTTGGCTGGGCACGGGACTTCCTCTTAGGCTTGTCTGCCTCCTCTTCCACCTCTCGGGATGCGGCTGAGGCTGCATGACATGTCTTTTGGGCTTTCTTTGGGCGGGTGGCTTTCCAAGTGTTGGGCACTTCGTCCTCAAAGATCTCTTTCAAAGGTTTCACTTTGCCTGACTTTCTGTCCAAGCGGTCATGGGAGGAATCGGGAATCTCGAGAGATTCATCTTCACCTTCGTGATCACCTTCGCCATGATCTTCAGACTCTGCATCCTCCTCAAACAGCCGTTTCTTGGGAGTGCTGATCTCTTCCTCCTCCTCCTCTTGTTCCTCGGCAATCTTGGTCTTGTTCTTGGCAACCTTGGTCTTGGTACTCACCTTTTCTGCAGCTGCCTTTGCTTTCGCCTTTGGTTTCGCTTTCGCTCGTGCCTTGCTCTTCGGCTCAGCTTTGGACTTTGTTGCACGCTTGGGGGCACTCTGCTTTGGCTTCACCGTTTTCTCCTCTGTGTTGTCAGTGGGGCAAGCATCATCCTGGTTGTCCTCATCATCCATCTGGTCACAACTGGCACGTGTTTTTCCTTTGGCTTTCACTTTGTCTTTTAACTTGGCTTCCTTCTTGGGCTTTGCAGGTTCGGGTACTTCCTCTTCTCCTGGATCATCAGCTGATGCTCTAGCTTTGGCTGCTCGACTCCGGCTGGATCTCGGCTTCACAGTGTCATCATCATCATCCTTCTTCAGCTTTCCCTTGGATTTCTTCCCCTCGGCTTTTCCCTTGGCTTCCTTCTTGGCCAGCGCCTTCTCCTCCTTGAGTTTTCGTTGGTCACGACGGGTGAGCACCTGCAGATGGGGAACAGTGGCAAGCTTGATAGTTTGGAGCGTGAGTTTGGAAAACCAAATAGTTCAGTAGATGTGAACTGCGCAGCACGTGCAGGTAGTGGGAAGCTTCTTGAGCTTTCATTCATCCCTTATGCTGTGCAAGGTAAATATATCACATTGACGGCAAAAATGTGGCGTCCAATCTCACTAATGTACATTTCCCAGCTGGCAAATATATTGTTCTGTATTATTGTAAAAAGATATATGAATATTCGGCTTACAGTTGATTCAAGATAGACATCCCCCCTACCTGTTGGGTCCCTTCGGGTTGAGTCGGGGGGATGTACTCTTCATCCTCACCATCTGCAACATCATCAACCTCCATCTCCATTTTGAAAGCAAAAGAAGCATCTGCAATCACGCTGTCAGTCATGGGCAAGGTCTCATCCATATCCCCAGCTGGTGTCAGTGGGAGTGTGCCACCTGCAGGAACATGGATGGTTTATGGCACTTTCGAAATGTTGAATCCAACATTATGGAGATTTTTTCTTGATATTTTTGGATTGTAGCAATTTATTCAACATTTCATTGTGGCTGGTAGCCGTAGTTGTTTGGGCATACTACCTTTGACCATTGTGAACGCAAACGCACAAACCAAAATGGTGGAATCCATCACTGTAAAATAGAAAACTGCAAACATGTGGTGACTATGGAATCATACTTGAATTGCTGTACAATTTCTTGAATAGTCAGTTTTTTGACACCCACCTTGCTTGGTCTTTTGGGGTGGAACTGGTGGAGGTGGCATTGAACCACTTGGCACACCTGCATTGCCCAAGTTCTTATCCGCCTCTTTGCGATCCATCCTGACTGTTTGTACAAATAAAGTAAAATAGCCCGATCCATTCCAATCCCCAAAGAATCAAACATGTAAAATCCAATATGTGTTGAATTCCAATATGTTCCAATCATACAGATCGATCTATATATATACCCGTGTTGACAGCATGGCCGGCCCCAGCCGAACTAAGAAGAGCTTCTCCGCTTTCAACTCGGCTTTCTTCTTGGCAATCTGCGCTTTCAAATCCTCCATGCGCTCGAGCATCTGTGCGCATTGTCAGATCAGGCTGTGAGGAAGAACGGGCCCAAGAAAAATCATGGGACAAATTATGGAATTAAACGGAAGGGTAAATTGGGATTTCGAATCACCAAAGTGGAAATTATCAAAATAGATCAAAATATTTGTGCTCTGATGAGATTCAAAAGCAAGGTTTTCCGCCACACTTCTCACAAGTGCTGACTGGTGGTGCTGATGTTGTTGCAGTTTCACTTGCAGCTTTATCCAACCACCTCTTGAAAACCTCAAACTCTTCCTTTGTTGCTGGGTCCTCATCATTGGGATCCTCGTCATCACCAGTGCCACTGACATGCCCAGTAGATCGCTTACAGGAGGCCATGTAGGCATCGATGAAATCCTGCAATTAATACAGTTGATTGACATATACTGCACAGATTGGAATACTAGTATTGGGTATCCCATCACCATTAAACTACTTGGGGACTAGTAGACCGTTTTGGGGAATAGTCAAAACACCAGTCCTTCAAAGAAGGATCAAGGATAAGGAGCAGCTCATGAAACTTCCTGTCCTGGCAAGGGCAAGAGGCATAGAAAAGAGACAGTCTAACTCCAACTGGAAGGAAAAATAAACAAGTGAACACAATGGAGGAAATGGCAAGGGTGGGAACAAATATGAAGAACATTGTTTTGTCACAAACCCTCTCCTTTGTCACCTCCTTCCTTTTGACCCTCCTGGAGATGAATCCCACCAAACGTTTCAACTCTACAGCAGCCTGGTAGATGACCTGCTCGGGTGTGGGTAAGGCGCACTTCTCGTACAAGGTGTAGATCTCAACTTTCAAGTCTTCTAAGTGTGGCAGTTTGAACTTGTCCACATTGGACAACCGTTGGAGAACCGGTCCAAGTACAGCAGCATTCATGATGGAATTCGGCCGGTTCGGTTGGCAGAACTCCTCCCCAACACCATGGACAATGAGTTTCTTCTCCTCACGGAGACGTTGGCGAACCTCACCGTCCTTTTCCCACAGTAAGCACAGCCCCACACAGCTCATGGCCTTTGCAGCCATGGACCTGAATGGACCTGACAGCTGGCACCACCCTGCCAACCTTGTCCAAATCCCTTAATCCAAAATGCCTTCAGAGGACGCAAAAGAGGAATCGGCCAATTGCAGGATCAAACCATGCTTGGATTTTCACATCAAAACTTTACCCACTATATTCTACTATATCCCGATGGATTAAGATCAATCGATATATCGGGTATGACAGCAACAAAGAATTTGTTGTTGGGTGGATTGATGCCTCAACCATCCATGGCCTGAGGTATTGTGAGTAGCAGCCACACCAGAGCCAGAGCCGAGCTGGTGAAAAACATTGAGGGTCCCGGCAGCCACTGTTGTCCCGTAGGGGAAGACCACCAGTGCAGTCACCACATAGCCAGAACATTGGCAGAAGGTCAGTGGGGATACGGTAACCTATTGAATGCCAAATAGGTCAAAATGTCCAATTTGGTAATTTCATCTTGCCATCAGAAGATATCCAAAGTATTCTAGTTGTTCTTGAAGGCATGATATCTATATCTTATTTGGTTCCACCCATGCCTACTTGACCAATGGATATGATGTTCAGCTTCAATCATCATCTTGGAATGTGCCCTGAGCCGCTGCACGTCCGATAACACCCATCCTGAAGGAATATAAGACCCTTTGGACATGAATAAATGTGGATATTAATGGAATCAAAACCCATTGGAGATAGTTGAAACATGTTGAAACATCTTAAAACATGGGGATCAGAAAAAACATAGGTTTTTATAGAATAACATAGGTTTTTATGTGATCATCAAAAAAAACATAGGTTTTCATATCTTACCCCAAAAAAAAGTAGGTATAAGGTTCAGTAGGTATATATATGGATGTTTCTGAAAATCGGGGATCCCCAAAATGGATGATTTAGGGGTACCGCCATGTCAGGAAACCTCCATATAGAATCATATATACATGATAAAATGTATTGAACTAGATATTGATTATATCATATATTCCATATAGTCACCATTGCAGGAACAGTTAATTCCTTTTTTTTTGAAATGGTTTACATATCATATCTGATATATTTATTAAATAACACTACATTCTTAAATATTATTAGGATGGTTTCCGAGTCATATGGCTTTGTCGTTTGTCGATGATGAACCGTGAGATTCTTTTGGGACATTTTTCGGCGTCTTGAAGGGATAGGTTGGTCAGATGTAAGCCAGTCCAGAAATATGTGGCCAAATGGGTTGCAAAAAATGGGCAGTACACACATTGATATATTTCTGAGAGGCTTTCAAGGGGAACACTACTTAGCAGTATTTGGAAGCCCTTTGCCCGGGTTTTTTTCAAGTTTCATTCTACTTAGCGTGCTATCTGAAAGGGGATGGTCATGAGCGCGGAAGGAATTTTTGATAGCGTGCATGATCATCAATCATGCTTACCCTCTCGTGTCATTTAACATCTAGCCATAGGAGCCATGGCCCATTTATTGATGCTTTATATCATTTATATCTGATATACTCATTAAACATCATTAAACATGGTGATTTTCCATAGGAAATCGGTCAAATTACCCTCTGGGGTATGGTGATGATCCACCTCCTGAATCCAGCTGAATCCAAGTCCATGGGCTTGGCGGAGCAAGTGGTGGTGATGGAGAACGGCTGCATGTGTTGCACTGTGCCGCGGCATCTGGTTGATGTGTGAATCTCAGTGTAAACATTTGAATTGTATACATAGATACGCGCAATAATACACTTAAATGAATTTAGATGAATTTAGACTATATGCAGAGGGGTTTGTGACATTTTGTGACCCCTTAGGCTAGTGCACAACAGGTCTTTTTTACACTTTATATAGTGGCTCATAAAATTAACGGTAGTGGCAAGCCCATATCACAGATGAGTCAACCTTTGGGAACATATTGGAAATGATGAATTTGACGGACAGCGCACGTGTTGGATTCATTTTACTACAGCAAGCGGGTAGATGTATAGATATCATTCGCTATCCAGATGTTTGTTGACTGATTTGCAATCACTCTAGAGAAGTTGATGATCGATGATGGTAAATGGCCTACAAAAACAATCTCCGTGGTGTGGACTGGGATCCCAAGTTCCAGAATTCAATGGTTGGTATTTTGAGCTATCCCAATGGGAGTTTGTCAAAGTGGGTCTCCAACATCAAAGTCTTGGTCATATTTTTGTTTGATCTCATTTATACCCCATAGGATCCATGTATGGTATATATGCTAACATTGGGGGTATGTTGATGGTAAATGTTACCATATAGCATACATGGATCCTATATGGGTACAGGGTTACAATCCCGTGAAGACTCACCAGTCACGATGCGTTTTGCTAACCCTTTAACCCTTTTCGTGACTGGAAGAACTATAGATATCCTGTAGAAAAGCAACATGCCCAGCGGCCTCCAACACAGCTAATTTTAAAGGAATCTCTGCGAGCATGTTTTAGCAGCAGGCCATAGAATAGGCATTCAAGTTAAACCCCCCCCCATGGGTCGTGATTTTAGAATGTTTTAGACATCCTAAAAAGCATTAACCATAGTGGGCTTATTGTGGGCTTTGGGCCATCATTTAAAACACAGTTTTTTTTTTTAGGTTTTGGGTGTTAGGGTGTTTCTTCAAGGGGCAGAGGCTATCATTTTACCCAAAATACCTTGGCAATCTTGGGTTGCAGTATATGGTCATAGGCCTTCATTTTATACAGGGATCGGTTGATGTCGGTTGCAGTCGGTTGCAGTTGAGAAAAGAAAGGTGTAAGCTGCTTAGCTGTACAAAATGAGGACCAAGCTCCAAGCTAGTTAGTGTAATTCGATGATTTGGTACAAAATGAAGACCACCACTTTTCCCCCAAAAAATCAGGCAATATCACCCATGACGGATCCATGGTGCTGCTATATATGGTGCTCCATGGATCCCATATTTTACCATCAATATACCCCCAATCAATGTTAGCATTTTTCTACCAGCACCGGCCGGATCCGTCATGGGTCAGTATACCACTTTTCAAAACAAATGGGAGCCTTTCCAGCCAGGTTTTTCCAGGATCCAAAGGGTCGATGCTACCTGGGGACCCACACCAAACTGGGGGGGTTAGGAACACGGAAGACATTTTATGATCTATTAATATATGTTAATATATGTTAATATATATATATTTATTTATTTATTTATTGTAATACATATAATATCATGGTTCCCACATATAAATCTCATCAGTTCCCCGACATGGCCACGCGCACGTCGCCGAGGTGCGTGGCGACTTGCTGGGTGCCTTTGATGCGATCCGTACCTCGGAGTTTGTCCGGTGAAAAGATCGGGGATGGGTCCAAAACCACCGGGATTTATCAAGATTTATGAGGATTTATTTGGGATTTATATGGGAATTATTTGGGATTTATATGGGATTTATTTGGGATTTATGTGGGATTTATTTGGGATTTATCTGGGAATTTATGGGGATTTGCAGCGATTTATCTGGGAATCATCAGAAATGATGTGGGTTAACAGGGATATGGCATTTGAGAAGGTGAGCATGTCATAAATATCCCAAAAATATGTTGAGGTGTCACAATTTGTTTCGGGTACAGATGGATTTTTGACCCATAGCCATATGGTTAGGGGTTCACGGCACGCTTGACCCATGTCAAGGTCAGCAAATGCAAACTGGCAGCCCGCTGGACGCCGTTCTGGTCCGCGGCCTGGATATGGGCTAAAAATGCCCAAAATTTGATGGTTGATCATAGGGCCTATAGTCCTATAGTATCCTATAGTAGTAAAGTAGCCATTTTGGGGCTATACAATGCTATACATTTGTTTTTCCTCGTTTTTAGGAAAAAACATTTTTACATTATATTGGTGTGTGTTTTCTATGGGAAAAAAACTTGGGGCGTTGAAATGAGTTCAACCAAACATAGTTGGAATCTCACATGCAAAATGGGCAAATCAACTATACGTGATTGATGTTGAAAATGCACCCCTCAAATCCAATCCCCCGTTCATATTAAAACCCATTTTATGATCCCGAATATGTGGCTCTATCCACTACATCCACCATGGTTTGTGGGGGATGTTTAATATGAACGGTGAACGAGATTTTTCAATCAATGAAATCCCAATATTTGAGGCTTAAATCACCATTCAAAACCATTCAATAAAACCATTCGAAAACACATTTTTATATGCAAAAATCATCGAACAACTCAGCCCCTTTTCCGGGACCGCGTGCCATCCTGTAGATCCAGCAGAAGTCCATCCTGTAGAGCCGCCTTAGGCACTAGCCTAGCTATCAACATATTAACAAACAATGCTAACATACTTCTTTAAGTTTCTTTATATATATATATTTACCATATACATACATGATATATATATATAGTGTATATATATATAGTGTATATATATAGTGTATATATATATAGTGTATATATATAGTGTATATATATATTATATTATATATATTATATTGTATTATATATATATTATTGTATAATGATTAACTAATGTAAATATCACTCTTTAGATCCTGTCATATCCGATACACATACCTGAGAAATGATATCCCGATATCGCATTGTAGGGCTCGTTGATATTCCCAATTGTAGCTATATGATATATCCCAAAAGTAAAGTGAGTAAAAACACAGTTGTCATATTTTGTCATTATATTCCATAAAATATCCTCACAATGTGGTGCCCACCCAATCATAAATTGGTTTATAACCCCACTATCTATATACCATATGTCCCAGTTGTTAGAGTTAGAAATTCTCTAGCTATCGAACACGGGCACCACTTTGTATATTCATCCTAATATTCTCCCATGACTATCCTACTATATCCCATGATTATTGGCTTATCCCATGATGATTGGATATGATATTATTGGGTTTATGAAATTTTATGAAGCACTCTTGTTAATTTCAATGTACTACTATATTCCTTATAGAATATTATAGAATATCCTACTATATTCCTACTATTTAAATATAGGATGTAATAATATTATTAAGCTATATACTAGGGATAAATAAGGGATATCCTACGATATTCCTATACAATATCCTAAGGGATATCCTACTGTTTAATGTTCACTGTCCTATAGGATATCCCTTAGAAAACCTCGGCTGTAGCCACGGACGCCTGGGCGTCGTTTCGATTCAGGTGGAGACCACCGGAATGGCAGATCCTGTGCCCATCGTCAGGCCATCGGAAAATCATTTGTTTCTATGGGCAATTTTCCATAGCTATGTTAAATCACCAGAGGGTATATATATATGTGTTATATTATATAATATATGTAGATATACAACATGTGTTTATTGTGTCTCACATTCTTGAATGGGAATATCATCATCCTCAACTTGGTGGTTTGAACGAAGTTCGCTTTTAATAAGGGAGAAGATGATGAGAACATCAACTCCTGGAGCCGTTCGTTCAGGACGTTGAGACAGACTCCTGACATTGCCTGGCAGCTCAAGAGGGGTGATGTCAGGACCTGGGAGGCTTGAAATAACTGATCCACCTGATTTAGTTTTGATGATTTTTTGGGTGTCCTAAAATGCTGGTGCCTCCAAATCATCCATTTTTTAAACTGGGATTCTCCAGTATAATCCTGATCTATTTTGGGGATTCCCCATTATGGAACGTATCAATGGATTGATTTACTAAAAAACTGAAAAAAATGAAAAAATCACTTCTGGGAGCGATACATCTTTTGAAAATGAGCTGGGATGACCATCCATTAGCAGCCAATGGATCAATGGATTGTTGGCCAAGAAAGAGAGAGATGGAGAGAGATATATATGATATAGGGATATCAAACATGACCGAGAAACATGGTCTTCCCCTTGTGGCCCCCAAAAATTGGATACAATCGATCTTAATCAACAACTGCCAGATTTGGTCAACAAATTGTCGCATTTGGGGATGGGTCATTTCATATTTCATGTTACCTCTAGCTGGGTTCTGAACTCAAATTTGGATGTTGCAAGTCTTTGCCGGCAATCATCAGTGATGAGAAGATTTCCAATGTCACCAAATAGCACATAATCGGAATCCGCTTATGACAGGTCTGATTCTAGGGTTCCCTATTCCAGCAAATTCTTATTTGAGCATTTTGATGGGTTTTCGAGCTGTGCTAAGCAGATCCTTTTCTGCTTATAAATTTATAAGATGTAACTACAAGTTGGATATAACCCCAGTTACAACTGGACTAACCCAACTTGCCCTACTTATAACTGGGGCGAAGCCACAAAGCCGATTCCTGGGTGAAACACCAAAGCGCTCAGCGTGCCTCGATCATAATGGATCCACCGGAAAAGGTCGTGTCACTTTCGACCAGAAAGGACTGGCTGAAACTCAGAGATTTGTTGGCGCATCATGTTACCACACAAAAAAGGGGCGCAACTGTTTGAAGGTTGCGGTTTTCTACCTCCTGGCATCTTTTGCAATCTGGCTTCACCATGGGTTCTGATCCGAGGAGACAAGCAATGCACGATGCGAAACGCGTGGCTTAACATTTTGCGAAATGTCACATTGTCTGATTCTGTTATTCCCCATGCCCATTCTTCCATGAAGTGGACATCCTGTTTTTTTTAGAATGTGTTTACGTGGCCAGGCCATTTTATACAACGTTGGTTTGCGACTTTATAGCCAAGACATGTTGGTTGTCCACTTTATGCAGCCCCATAGTGTGGCCGTTCCTATTCCCCTTGTTGATCCACAAGTAAGTAGCCTGGCGTGCAAGCTCACATCCTTAAGCCAAGTGAGGCCACATGGTTGGATGTTGATCCACCAACAGCCTACACCTACCCTCTTGCCCCCACATTGCAAGTGTACCTTGCAAAGGTTTCAGTCCCTCATACTTGCACTGCAAGTTTGCAGAGCAAAGGTTTCAACATAGCAAACTTACATTGCAAAAACGGAGCAAAATCCAGCATCTTGGGAGTTAAGCTCTTTAGGCTGGATGCAAAGCATAATTGTAGAGACTCGGCCCCAAAGTACGTAGGTGGCTATACATGGGGGATGTTTATGTATTATATTATATTATGCTCAAACTCTGATTCCTGAATGCAATCGAGTATTTTTTTGATGCAAGTTACCGTAAAAATTCAAATCTTCCAACGGTTCTCGCAGTTCCCCAGCTTACCCTCTGGTAATTTAACATAGCTATAGAAAATCACCATTGTGAATAGGTAAACCCAGGTAAACCATCTATTTCAATGGGCCATTTTCCATAGCTATTTTGACATAACCAGAGGGTATTTAAGTGCCACTGTTAGCAGTTCCCCGTGCCCTAGGCCAAGTACTTCCAACTGGTCTGCGGCTCAGAAAGATAAACGCCAGCCACGACAGCCGGTAGGAATCTTCCCACGGTGATGACCGGGTTCGGTCAGAGAACGGTGAATTGGAAAACCATAGGAAAATGGTGATTTAATGGTGATTTAATGGTGATTTAATGGTGATTTAATGGTGATTAATGGTGATTAATGGTGATTAATGATGGTGATACCCTCTGGTTATGACTAACATAGCTATGGAAAATGACCATAGAAATAGTGGATTTTCCCAGCTAGAAAATGGTGGATCTTTCCATAGTTATGTAAACGTTTACCAGAGGGTAATTGCAGATCTTCTCCAGAAACCAGATACAGAAAATGATATTAACCAGCATGATTTTTGAAGAATGTTCGATACTCTGAGTCTCTGAGTGTTATATATATATGATATAACTACAGTGTTTAACTACAGTATATATATATTGTGTTTATCATTACACATATGGCCCATATGGCTGCAGCCCAAAACGTAAGGTCCTGATCCATACCCCGGATGCACAGGCGATCCATACCCCTGATCCATACCCCCAATCCATACCCTTTTGAAGAGATAGAATTCATATGAATTCATTATCCTTTGACAAATCTCTTGATATAGATCACAAGGTCTTTCTTATGTACATAGTGCGTTGCCACTCGTTCCTGTAGTTCCGTTATAAGTTAGAGCCCCGAACGAAAGGTTAAGACCTGGAAGTTGTGTGGTAAATATCTATGAGATCCGACTTCTGAAGGAACATACCCTCTGGTAAACGTATACATAACTATGGAAAATCACCATTTTCAATGGGTAAATCCACTATAAATGGCAATTTTCAATAGCTATGTTAGTTTACCAGAGGGTACCCCCTTTTCCCGGCAATGTTTCACCGGGTATAAAAAAGTAAACCAACCGGATGGATATCTGGTCCTCACCGCTGCGCCATGCCATATGTTTCACGAGGATTCAACCACCAATGATGACAAGCCCTAGACCTAGTGGTTGTTGGTCGTTAGTACACTTAATACACTTAGTACACCCTCTAAAAAAAGCCCCACCCTTAGTATCCTATTGTTGGGGGGGGGGTCTCCGAACTGGGGGTTGCTTGAAGCGTCATCATGTTGTGCTGCTGATCCATGTGGTCCATGGTGGTACACATGCGCTGAAGTTTCATCGTGTCATGGGTCTGTTTGGGGGGGATAGTTATGGATACAGAACATGTATGAACAATTAAGCATGATTAACTCAAATTTTGGGTAGCCTTTTCTTTTTTTCGACACACGAAAAAAAAACAAAAAAACTGGAAATCAAAAAAGAGCAGTGGTTTAGCAAATCCCTTGGCAATTTCTTCAGGATGAGTTCCATCATCCATCAACTGGAAATCCCTAGGTGCCCCAACCAGGTTTTTGAACACTGCTAAAGGTTTTCCAACCCCCAGGATATCCAGGATGGGTGGGATTTCATGGCAACATGATATGATTTATGATTATGATCCCTATTCCTAGTGAATTTCATATTGTTTCAAGGGGGTTCAAAATGATTAGAACCTCAATTTATGTAGTGTTATGTATATATATATATATACATATTATATATATATACATACACATTTTATGTATATATATAATATAATTCGTTGGTTGTTTCAAATATGTTTTATGTTCCATTCCACCTACGATTACGGATCCCATTGACCAATATGTCAGAGGGTTTAAATGACCCCGAAATTCAGCCAAGTTTGGCATCTCGAAGCAGTTTGATGTTCAATTGAAGCTCAACCCCCCCAAAACTGGGGTGATACCCTCTGGTGAACTAACATAGCAATGGAAAATGGCTATAGAAATAGTGGATTTTCCCATTAAGAATGGTGATTTTCCATTGCTATGTTAGTTCACCAGAGGGTAATTCCAACTGACTTTTTCATTGTTTCATGGTGTTGGTGCCATCTGGTCCTAGTTCGATCTAAACCCAAAAGTATAAAGTTGACCACTTCCAGGATGGCACCATTACCCTGGTCGATTGCAAGACCATCTTAGACCGCCTGGGGGAGTGCGCGGAGGATGAGCAGGATCAGGACACTGTGCTTGAGCCATCAGTCATGACAGTGGTGCTGGAGAATTACTGAGCTTAGGAGTTATATAAAGACACTTTACAACATTTTATAACTATTCATAGCTATTATATATGATGGAAAAGTACTGTATCTATGTATATCTGTATGACATGTGCATATGTATGTATATATATATACACATGCATACCCACATAAGGAGATATGTGCTTGCAAAATCATCTCATGGATCGTAAGTAGACAGTCACAGTAATCAATGGTGACTGTAAGTCCCCTGTGGGGTATCGATTTCGAAAGGGGTAACCAAGAACGACAAATACTTCACTTGCAATTATTTTTACATAGAATTAACCAGTTAACGTCCGAAAGCCCATATTAATATATATTATATATATATTGATATCATGTATGTTATGTATACATTGTGGTTACTTATAATACGCAGATAACCATGCTTACTGATTGCTGGCCGCTAGCCAATAACCTTATCTTGTAACTGTCAGCCATAGTAACCGCCTAATGGGATGAGCGTCCATGTACACTAAGCTGATTCCTCTCGGTCCGGGAGTCCATGGACCTCAGAAAATATGGGGATGGGTCAAAACCCTGGTACCTAGTGAACCCCAAAATAGCTGGTAAATGGATGTTCATCCCACTAAAAATGTATCTATAGGTATTGACCCATACCCATATCTGAATGAATAGACACAATATCTGACGGAAATTATATGAAAATAAATCATCCAGTTAGAATCCAACTAGTTATCCCATAGATCTAGGTCAATCTAAGATGGATACCAAATAATCCTAACTAGTCTTTTGGTATTAATGGGAATATCTGCTAACTAGCAAAGAATTTATTTTTTTGCAGAGTATCTAAGATTGGCAATGAGATATTCAACATGTCCAAATATGTCCAATGAATCAGCCCTGTTGTAGCTTTTACGATGAGCCTAGTTCTCCTGACCCCCCACCGGGCGACATGTCGCTATTTTGTCGGCAGGAGCGACACTCTCAAATTTCTTTTGCTGACAAAATCCTGCTGAACAAACTTGATTTGGTCGGAATGGCTCGGATCAACCTTTGAATGGGCGAAATCTGGAAATCTGGACACCCCCCAAAATGACATCCCCTTTGATTAGTGGTTCCAGGGCATGGGCCTGGCAGCTATGTTGAAACCATTTAAGAAACCATTTAAGGCTTTGGAATATTTACTGCCGCATTTACAGTTTTTTTTAGGTATATATCCAAGTTGAATCCAACGTGTTTTTCGATCCCCCGTTGACGCCCCATCGCCTGTGAACATAGCCTAAATCGGGGTTGATGAATTTGGGTATACCGAAAAAACCACCTCCAGTAATTTGATGATGGATGATGAAATAACATGATCCGCTTAGTTTATGCTTAGTTACTAGATATTGACTCTGGCTTTCTTTGATTTACTGGCACCCAAAAAAAATGTGTTAAACATATGGTAAACCCCAAAATACAACACAAGTTTTGATGGTCAATATTCACTCATTTCTATTCATTTCTGGTGATATTTGGGATGAATTATGGCTTTGGCGAATCGGGTTTACCACATGTTGAGCCAACCCATCCAGTGGTAGATTAATCTCTACCATGTTAGTTTGTCGAATGAAATCAATCAATTTACATAGCTATCGATATGGAGGCCCATATTCTTGTACCGTGGTAGATCCAATAATAAGCATCCAATTTTGTAAACCTTTAATTTTGTGGTGTTTATACCATCTAGGACGTATTTCTGGTCAAATTAGGAACGTTCATTATTGGGTTTGCCACATGACACTTGTACCCAATCTGTCATTGCTAGTTTAACGTCTGTTTCGCAGATTGGACCCTGGCATTCCATGCGGAGATTCACCACAATGGGATTAAAGGGGTTGAATGGGAGTTGCACAACTATTCTCAACTAGGCCCAATTATTCCCACTGAGCAGTTGGTGGTTTCAAAAGTATGTGTTTATGTTCAACCAAATTTCAGGAGGAAGATGATGATGATGATGATGATGATGATGATGATGATGATGCCCAATGACTAGTACCTTTCAAAGGGGTTCCAAACAGAATACTTACTCTGCAGAAATCAAACAAGACTTGCTGGAAGCTACTTCCTTGACAGCCTCCATTTAGTTGTTGGGGGATGTTTCTTTTAACTAGCCAATGTTTGATTACCGGAGGGTATGAGTTGCGGTTGTGAGGTGAACGATCAAGAAGTCGCAGAGGTGTGCAGAAGGGCAAGTCCTCTGGAGGAATGGGTCATGTCATTCCTTAAAAAACTGAAGGGTAACAACTATTCGCAAGGGCGGTTGGCTATGCTTGATCCATCCATTTTCCTTAGCAAAGATAAAACAAAGTTAGGATTTGTATTGGATAGTTTGGTTACCTGTAAGGTGTATGATGACCAGGAGATCCCTTATCCAAGAAGTATCAGACATCGCCATTTGAGATGTTTTTTTTTTTTTTTAAACTGCCCCAACAGCTAGAATCTATGGTGGATATAAATGTAAGAAAGTGGATGGCACAAACCAACATCAAGATATATTATACCAACTTAGACTATATTATTATAACTCTGGGGCACCACAACTTTCAAATAGTGGTCCACCGTCTCCAAAATTGTAATCATTAATTTCATCTCAAAATGTTTCTTTCAGGCGTGTGAATCATCTACTTTGCGCCATGTCATTCACTAGCTGTTTTTTTCTTTGCTTCTCAGGCTTCTCAAGCATATTTTGCTCATGCAAAATCATCATAATGATCTGAGCTCAAATTGTCAAAATTCCCACACTGTTGATCCACACACCAAACATCCAGCTCAAGTTGAACATTCCGTCGATAAGGTATAGTATAACTAGAGTGATTATTTGCATTGACTAATGTGCATCGAGGATTGTCAAAGTGGCTTATTCCCACCTTACACAGATTCGTTGTGGTCCATACAACGTGGGTCCCCAGTTATAACGTATTTTATAAACCCGTTCAACACCGAAAGCCTGGTTATTTAAGTGAAAAGCCCACGGAAACCTATGCTGGGGGCCCCACATTGTTGTACTACATAATCAGGATTCTCAACCAGCTACTTTGGCTTCAGTTCGACTTAACTAGTAACTAGCCTGATCCAAGTTAATCCTTAATGATTACCCGGTTTACGGATTAGCCAACCACCTTATAAGTTATGATATAAGTTAATATGGTTTAATATGAAACCTTAAATCATAACTTTGACTAAAACATTGCTAGGTGTGGAGCCGAATCCGGTCCTATAACAGCAGCGCGCCCATCGTGCCCAGCGTCAAGGGAGCGCGGAAGCTCAGGGAGGATCTCCTGTTATTCAAGTGGAAAATGATATTGATATAATAATATATACTCATATATATATTATGTATATATATATATAATTTATATATTATATATGTGTATATATACATATTGATATCATTAGACATCATTAGATATAATCTGGATAAAATTAATGACAAAGTATGGTGACCTGACCGTGACGTCACTGGAATGATGGGAATCATCCCAATAGGCATTATTTCAGCATATTTCAGCTAGATATTGCCGTGGATATATGCGGAACACATGAGGATATTCATGGGTTTGCTCAGCCTGTTCCATGAATCCTGGTTGAGAACAGGAATCCCAGTTGATGGTGATCATCTCATCGACCAACAAAAGTCAACGGAACACTGTGGTGATGTAACCAACAAACATGGACATTTACATAACCATGTTTAACCATCAACAATGCGGATAGTTTGGGGTCAGTTCATGGTTGTTGTCATCGTCAATGGACTGTTTCAAGGGAAAATTGCAACTGGATAATTTCCATGTTTTTAACTCCAAAGACTCGTGTCCCTGAAGACTTTCCCTCCTAATTGCAAATTTCTTTGCTGCTGAGTTTTCTCTTTTTTGGTCAATTTCCTTTTGTGGTTTGTGAAATTACCCTCCGGTAATTTAACATAGCTATTGAACATGGCCAATTATAATGAGTTGTCCCATTAAAATGCTGATTTTCCATATTTTTTTGTTAACGTTTACCAGGCCGGGTATCATGTTGGCGATTGCTGACATGCGCCGGTTGATGGATTGCATGAACTCAACCATAAGATGATGAAACCACTTGGTGGGCCTTTTAAGGGCCTTTCAATGCTGGGCCATGGTTTTCTTACCTGGGACTGTTTGAAAAAGGGATATCCCCAATTTGGTGGTGATGACTCTGAGTCACATTTCCCATCACAGTGGCTATCTGAAAGCTATACGGATATATTACCCCCAAACGGACAGTGATGAATCTAACTCCGAACGGCTTTTTAAAGCAACAAAATCAGCAACAACTAGCAAATCCCATGTTTTTTTTTTAATGACTTGGGATTGCCAATTACAGTGTTATTTTTAGTCATTGTTTTGGGATTGGCAAAATCCCATTGTTTTGGGAATCCCCATTACTTCTCCATCTTTTTTTGGGGGTTGCCACTTGCAGACATTGTTTCTTGTCACCAAGATTCTTCCCGCGTCGGAGCTGACGAACATCGGTGCCTACGATTTGGCCGGGGAGCTCGGTGAAAATGGCGGTGAAAACCAGGACAATTTCGCCGGTAAACTGACATAGCTATGGAAAAACTCACCATTTACATAGTTATAGTATGTTTTAATAGGCAATAATAATTACAGGGTCGTTCCAAACAGGTTTAAACATTAAACCGCTTAAACACGTTTAGAGTTTTGATTCATATGTTTAAACCGTTTAAACATATTTTCATCGGATTCCGGAGATGGCAGCACTGATATTGGAGAGGTCTGATCTTCTGTTCTAAAGAATTGTTTAAACATGTTTAAATAAATTCAACGTGCGCGTGATCTCACGCGGTTGGGTCCAGAATCTCTTGGAATTTGTTTAAACATGTTTGACCCTTCACTCTTGACCTCTTGATATTTTGTCTGAGTCTCTTGAAAAACAGTTGCGCATCTTCTGGTCACTGTGGAGGGAGCTGGTTTGGTCGGACTGGTTCCCGTGAACCCCCCAGCAGCTCGCATGTGTTTCCGATCCCCACTTTCCAGAATTTGTTTAAACATGTTTAAACGTGTTAAAAAATAAAAATAAAAAAATAAACATTTCCTATCATCATCCCGTGCTCCCCCGGATTGTTTAAACATTTGGCGTTTAAACATCGTTTAAACATCAACATGTTTAACCGTTTAAACACATCCTCCGCCCAACCCTGACAAGTAATACTTGAAAAGTAAATCAATGTAAGTCAACTATTTTTGATACAGGTTTTGTTCAATAGCTACGTTAAATTAGCGGAGGCTACATGGATGAATAGAATCTATCCCAAGCATTTGGAGTAAACCATATAGCAATGTTGGGTTTTTTCATGTTTGAATAGATAGCTGTTGCTGGATAACATAAATCCGAATGGATGGGGTAAAATTCCACTGAAGTCGTTGCCAGGGCAAGATTGAAGAGGAGGAGCGACCTGAGGTCCCACATGGAGGACATGGTGTGGGGCCCAATTGCAATATGACACGCAAGCCATGCATAAAGTAACAAAGAAGGTAAAGCCAACCAAGCAACCAACCAACTAAGTACCTAAGCAACCAAACAACTAGCTAAGTAACAACCAAACCAAATGATGGCAACACAACTAAAATCAACTTACCAATCTCACCCAAGGTTCCAATTTGGGTATGCATTTCAGTTACCACTTACAATTTCTTGGATTCACTCCCAGTTTGGTGATAATTTACCAAATCAACTGCCGTTGTGTGGTTGTATATAAATCGGTGTCTTTTTATATATATATAATATAATACATACATGATGACTAACTAGTGACTAGTAGTGATCATCTATATAATCTGCGTACATATAGTGTGAGTATATTTATATTTGACTTACCATGTAGAATAGAATTATGTTTTTTTGTTTTGTGTTTATATATGTACATACATATGATAGATGAAACAAACTGTATAGTAACACGCATACTATATAACCTGGTTGGTGGTTTCAAACATTTGTTATTTTCCATTTTATATATGTTATGGAATAATCCTTCCCATTAACTAACTCATATTTTTCAAGATGGGTTTTCTTACGCACCACCAAGCAGTAACCAAGCGTTCTTGGTGTGCTGAGGTCATTCACATGGCCACGGTCACGATGAGTGCCATGAGGCATGCCTCTTATCCACTACTGCCATGGGGGTAGTGATAGTGTTGATGAATGGTTGGTTGGTTCGAAAAAACCTTGGTTTTTAAAATGAAAAAAATAGCTTGTCTATTGGGGATCGTGCACGTTGCCCACAATTTCTATGTTAGCGAACCATATATATATATATAATTTGGGATGTGGAAGCGGTATTTTTCATGGCTCCGAGTATTGTGACCAGTGGGTGGTTTCTGAAAGGGAATCCTTAGGTGAAGGATAGGCATATTAATAGAAATCAGTCATACATGTATATTGATATGTTCCTCAGCTAGCCTTTAATCACAGAATTACATAACAGATTTACAGGATATCCTGCAGATTGGCCATGTATAACTATGGCGGGCGTTTCTGCAGGAGTTGAGATTGAATCAATCCACATGAGAAATGCTTCCCAAAGGTAGATTCATAGGGCGCTACATGGGGATTTCAACATATTTTTTCATAGCACGAATTGGTGACCGATGGACTGGTGACCGACTGAGCGATATAAATGTTTCGTGGTGAGATGGGGTTGTTTGGATAGTGATATCTATAGCTGGTGATATCTGATTTGTGCATATGTGTGCGTTGTTTTGTTGCTTTATTTTACAATATTTTACATCATTGTTGGATAACTTCTCATGTTTGTCATGTTTGTATGTGTTTCACTGTGTTTGTCATGTTGCTTTGCTTCTAGAACCAAAAAATATTCCGCTGATCAACGCGGGTTGACTTCCGGGCAATCAGCCCCGGAGTGACAAACATTTTCGGTTGGCAAAAACCCTGCTGAAGCCCAAAAAACCCAGTTGTTGCTTGGTGAAATATTAGGTGAAATCCCAGCCCTATTTTTTCATCACCCTACCCTCTGGTTATGTCAAACATAGCTATTGAAAATGGCCATAGAAATAGTGGATTTTCCCATTAAAAATGGTGATTTTCCATAGTTATGTAAACGTTTACCAGAGGGTAATACTTGGTGGTCAAAGAAACCATGTTTGACTTCTTAGATTCCGTTGCTTAAGTGCCGACAGAAAATCACCTTTTTGAGAAGTTCAACAAGAACCAAAATCTGGCTGCATCTGGCTGCCAAAGTTACTGTTTATGATGTTTTTTAGAAATTCTTACGATCCCCCATTGTTTAAACTCAGGTTGATGAACAATTAGAAATTAGCGTTCGAATCATGTTCGAATCTCCCATTTGCTATCGGCAATTGAACCTGCCACTACGACATACCCCATTTAGAGACGGTTGACGGTTTACCTTCCAACCTTCTCATCACATTTGTTGACTTCCCAGACAGCCTCTTCTGATTATATGCTAGATGGTAATTATCTAATACTCATCCAATTACCTACCATGGTTTGATATATATATATAATTATATATATATATATACAGTCCAAATATCACCATTGTTAAGAATCAGTCCCCATGTATTCTCCTGAAACTCCATCTCCTAGCCCAAGAATGGGGAGTGTGCTGTAAGTTTTAATCCCAGACGCGCTTGGTTCATGTTGACGCCTGTTGGTTCATGATCCTCCCACACAATCACAATGTGGCACCGCATACCCATTCAACTGTAGACTGGTTGGTGGTTTGGAACGTTTTTTTTAATGAAGTTCCATTCAGTTGGGAATTTCATAATCCCAACTGACTTTAACTCCATGATTTTTCAGAGGGGTAGGTCAACCACCAAGCAGTAGATCAATCCCCACCAGCTACTGAACCAGCTACTTTGGCGTTCAGTTCGAAAAAAAAACATAAAGTGCCATAAGGCGTGCGTTTTTCTTGGCAACCAGTGGGGGTTATATCCAATTATATACCACAACTGCGTGAGTGACATGAAAAAAACATGGTTATGTCAACAATAAGCCCCAAAAAAGATGGTGAAACCATATGAAACCACATTGAAGCCTCATTCCGGACTGTTAACCGCTCGATGATACACCCCTCAACTTCATATCCCTAAGATCCTTCCCCTGCAGGACCACGGCAGCGGACACGGTCACGAGTGCGGCCCGGATGCCCCAGGAGCAGTGGTTGCGATCTAGCCCTGTTGGCTGATGAGTGTAGAGAGTTACACTAATTACCCAATATGATATAATGTATATACAGATATATATATATATACATAAATATATATAAATATAGATGTATGTATATATATATATGTATATATATATATACGTATATATATATATATGTATAATTATATATTGGGGATAAATCATGGATTCTCCTAATCCATGCATCATTGGAATTGCTATCAACCAACCAGTATTACGTGGAATGACAGAGTTTTGAACACTCCTTGCCGGTGATGAGGGTTAGTGGGTTGCTTCCCCCCAGTTACAGTAGAGGCTTATGGGTAAATAGGCTTAGTCCAGTTGTAACCGGGGTGATTTACCCTCTGGTAATTTAACATAGCTATTGAAAATGACCATTTATAGTGGATTTCCCCATTGAAAATGGTGATTTTCCATAGTTATGTTAGTTTACCAGAGGGTACCCACTTACGAAGTGGGTGAACCGGATAGTGAACTTCAAATGTCAGGATTTACGGATTTACGTATGGCGCACGATTGCAGTCGCGCCCTTATCGAACCTGTCGTGAAACACTCATAAAATGGTGTGTTTTCCAACAAATAACGTGAATGTCAGGGATAGACTTGTTTGAATTTTGTCTCATTTTGTTTGCGTAATGTCTGCCTCTGATTTATAAATAGGCCCCCCCCTGAATTACCTCAAATAAAGTTAAGGCCACCATCAAACTTGTTTGTATGTATTGGTTTTCAATTACCACAATTTAAAACGAATACATAAAATGCAATTTCCAAAAAACAACAGGAATCCAACAATTGTTTTAGTATTGGTTTAGTATTCATGTCATGGATTTAGTATTCATGTCATGGATTTAGTACTGATTTAGTATTCATGTCATGGATTTAGTATTGATTTAGTATTCATGTCATGGATTTAGTACTGATTTAGTATTCATGTCATGGATTTAGTATTCATGTCATGGATTTAGTACTGATTTAGTATTCATGTCATGGATTTAGTATTGATCTAGCATTCATTTCATGGATTTAGTATTGATTTAGTATTGATTTAGTATTCATTTCTTGATCAGCGGGAGGGGGAAGCTCAGTAGCTTTATTCAGGGTCAAACTCTAATTGGTGCTAAGGCACCTCATGGGGGATACCCTTGATGAGTTGATTTGGAGTTGATTTTGGATAAGTTTAAGAAAAGGTTTGAAAGAAAGAGCATCCATCATTTTTGACAATTTCCAGCTATCATTTTTGAATAAAGGTTTTGGTCAGCCCCATCTGGGCAAATCTGGGTTTAGGGCCAAAAAACATTTGCTTTATTTAGGGGTAGTTTATTATTTAGTTTGGGGGTTTGGTTAGCTTTATTCAGGGGTAGTTTACAAATCGTAGGTGAACATTAGTGGTTGCTTTCCAATACAAACGCAGTTCAACTTGGAAATGCAGCTTCAATGTGTCCCAGATTTAATCACCTTAGAAACAGAGCTACAACATTTTTTTCCATGACTATCAGAGCACAGCCTGCTGCCAAGATTTTTTTGGATTTACCAAACCAATGTTTCCATTGGGTTTCATGAACACACAAGGCGGCTATCCGGCCATCAGAATTGAAACCCTGGTTTGGCTCCACCATCCATGAACTAAGAATGTCAGGGTGGTAAACCAAGCGGATACCTATGCACTTTTTTGTGTACAAACAAGTACCCTCTGGTTATTTAACATAGCCATGGAAGCCATGGCACATAGAAATAGATGGTTTACCTGTCAAAAATGGTGGATCTTTCCATGGCAAACTGTTAGTCATAACCAGAGGGTAATTCTTGATTTATTCAGACATGCAAAGCCAGACCACCGCTGAAATCAACATGGACCGCAAATATAAATCCAGTTCCTGTTTGCATTCTGAATACTTGGACCTAGATACCCTCTGGTAAACTAACATAACTATGGAAAGATCCACCATTTTCAATGGGAAAATCCACTATTTCTATGGTCATTTTCAATAGCAAACTGTTTGACATAACCAGAGGCTAGTTGTGATGTGTAAATTCTGGGGATTTTTGTTTTGTCGAAAAGTAAGACCCAAGGGGTACCCAAAGACTTGACCCAAAAAGCCTTTTGAAATCTACTTGCCCAATCTCTTGACCCAAAAACCCATGAAAGTGATTTCAAAAGTGAGGAGAACGTTAAATGGCAGTGTGTCAAAACCTTGTACCCCTGGTGAACATCAAAATAGCTGGTAAATGGATGTTCATCCCACTAAAAATGGTATTAATAGGTATTGATCCATACCCAAATGTCCTGGGGATGAGTAGATTTCGTGATGACACCATCGACTCGACTCCGTTGATTTTTCAATTTCTGCAGCTGCCAGCGTTTTACATCAGCTATTTTCATGTGAAAAACAACAGGGGAAAACCCTCAAAGTTCAGTGAATTACTTGAAATGGCCATTGAAATGGTCAAGAACTATTTTTCACCCCCCCCAAATCCGCTTTGGGAGATGTTAGAGGACTGGAATGGTCGGTATGGTGCCAAAAAAACAAAAACAGCGAAATTTCCAGCGAAATTTCCAGCGAAATTTCAGAGACGTCGCCCCACAAGAAGCAGTGTCTACACTGGTAGCTCCCTCCAAAGGTACAAAAGGACCCATCCAGATAATATTTCTATAGAGATATGTTTATATATATAATATATAGACATATTCCGTGTTTGTGTGTTTTTTTTATAATGCACACAAATATATGTATTCATGTGTACATTAAATACGTACATATATACATGGCAACATGTGTTCATGTAATGTAAACACATGAATATATATATATATATATATATTATGCTACAAGCAAAAACCATTATTATAATTGCAGACTTGGAGTTTAGTTTTCTATCTTTTTCTTCACTATACATATATATATATTATATATATATATTAATGTTATATTATTTTATAGCCAAGCCATCATCGTTAGGTGATGACTGCAGCCATGATGTCGGACATGGGGGACATGGCGGACATGGAGGACATGGCAGCCTGCCGGTTTTATGTTCCGCCAGCATTTTGGTGATTTACCCTCTGGTAATTTAACGTAGCTATTGAAAATGACCATTAATAGTTGATTTTCCCATTACAAATGGTGATTTTCCATAGCTATGTTAGTTTACCAGAGGGTAATACTTGGTGATTAAATCAGATTTAATCAGATTTAAGCAACAGAAATATGGTGATTTGGTGATTTGACAAAGCAACAGATGGTGATTTGGAGATTTGACAAACCAAGAGATGGTGATTTTTCATGAGATTTAAGCAACAGAAATGGTGATAGATATACGTGAGATGATTTATGGGCTGTTTCGAGATAAAATGAATTGAAAAAAAACTACAGTAACTACAATGGTGATTTGAGCAACAGACATGACCAAGATGAATCGAAATTTAACCTACCAAACTGGGAATTGACCTAGTAAATCATCGGAATCTATAATAAATCACCACACATCATCACAAATCTATATAATAGCTTGGTTTTATGGTGGATAGTAGGGGTAATACAACCTAAAACATGGCTCGGGGGGGGACCAGCTGTTGGCGAAGTTGGTTTATGATTGGTATATAGTTGGTTTGTATCTTGAACTGGTAATACCGTGTCTATTTCATTGAAATAAACGAACAATTAGTAGAAGTTTTTGGTATGTCCAATATAGCATAGTTGGTCTGTTTCACTACTAGATTGGGCTTGTGGTAGATATATTGAGCTAGTTCATCGTTTGAGTTAGCCAACAAAGATAGCTGCGGGGCATCACTTTACAGCTGGGTCAAGTTGGATCTAGTAGGGATTTCACCACCAGAAATACTTTAAAAATCTTTAAAATATCTTATGGATTTCGGTGTCGTGGGTAAATCTTGCTAGAACCATTTGGATGTAGATGACAGGAATCAAATGCCGAGTGGACGTTGAGTCAACATGAATTAAGATGTTTCTGGGCTCAAGCCTTTTAGCGAACTTTCAGGGATGAACCTGTGGGTTATATAAGCCAATGGATGAAGTTGTTGCACTGTCCTCCGATTACCCTCAGATAAACAAAAATAGTTGTTGAACATCACCACTGTTCACAAGCAAATCATCTGTAAATATCTATGAATGTCATATCATTAGTCAACCAGGTATCTATAACTGATAAACGATCCATTTTCCGTAGTTTTGTTACATTGCCAGAGGGTATGGCAATCTTGTGACCATCGTCTGATATTTTTCGAGGCTCAACATTGACCAAGGTGTGTGAACAAAGAAAAATCAAGCTGTTTGTCAATGGTTTGGTTTAATGAAAATAAAAAACAAAATCAAATACGTTGACATCTGAATGTTACCCAGATGCTACTGGTTTACTGGATAAAAAACCTATCTTTCCTGATGTTACCTGCAGATTTGTGCAGATTTGCTGCAGTTCCCACAAACCTTTGAGGTCACGACTCCTCGCGACACAACTCACAGATTGGCAGCTTTAGCATCGTGGCGTGGCAGGTTCTCATGAAACATGTTCTGTTGGTCGCAAGCTCCAGGGCAAGGCGATGCCCTCCAGTTGTGTTTGTTGGTTGAATTAACTAGTTCTATCTGCATAAAACCCAACAGTTAATATATACATCTACCATAAACCCAACAGATATAACAAAATTATCTGTTAATACAACCCTGTTGGGTTTATATATATATACATCTACCATAAACCCAACAGTTACAGAAGTTTGAAACCCACTTAGCGAGCATTGGCTCACTATGGGTTATACTACCTGTTTCACTGTTGGGAGAGTGGACTAATCAATATTGATGATTAACTATTCAGCAACCATGAAAACCAGTGTACTGTGGGATTTGGATACAACTGCGATAAGATGGGAGTAAGAAACACAAGTGGGGATGTGTGACCAACAATATATTTTAAAGGATATAAGCATATACAACAACAACGATTCTTTATATGTGGATGTGTCGAAGACGGTACTCGGGTACTCCCCCAAGGAGGATTTAACATCATTTCACGGCTACATTGCAATCCAATGGGGGGAAATCATGATCATGAACTAGAATATGGGGCTACAAAATACCCCACCGGTTTTTCACCAGACCTGATTTTGAAAGGTATATATATATAATATAATATAATATATATATATATAATATAATATACATATATAATATAATATACATATATATATATATAATATGATATATATATAATATACTATACATATATATATATACTATAATATAATATAATATAATATACATATATATAATATAATATAATATATATAATATAATATATATACTATATGATATATAATATAATATACATATATATATAATATGAAATATATAATATATGATATATATATAAAATATAATATACATATAAATATAATATATATAATATATGATATATATATATATAATATAATATAATTTCACATAATATAATATAGTAAAATTTAATAAAATATAGTATAACATAATATAATATAACATAATATGATTTAATATGATATAATATAATATAATACAATACAGTATAATATATATATATATATATGTATTACTATGTAATTATATATGGTATCTATAATATTAATCAATATTTAAATAGGTATAGATGCATTTTAATGGTCCAGGTCCCAACAAGCGGGGGCTTTTACTATGGCTTGGAGGTCGCCAAGAGTCCATGCTATCCCCAATTACTTTACTTCGTGTGATCCCCACCATGACATTTATACATTTTCTTACTGGCAAATCTTCTGGCATTCTATCTGACATATCTTCTGACATTCTATTTGACATTCTATCTGGCATATCTTCTGGCATATGATCTGGCATATCTTCTGGCATATCTTCTGGCATTCTATCTGGCAAATCTTCTGGCATTCTATCTGGCATATCTTCTGGCACTTTATCTGACATATCTTCTGGCATTCTATCTGGCATATTTTCTGGCATATATTCTGACATATCTTCTGGCATTCTATCTGACATATCTTCTGGCATATATTCTGACATATCTTCTGGCATATCTTCTGGCATATCTTCTGGCATATCTTCTGACATATCTATCTGGGATATCTTCTGGCATATTTTCTGGCATTCTATCTGGCAAATCTTCTGGCATTCTATCTGGCATTCTATCTGGCATATCTTCTGGCATATTATCTGGCATTCTATCTGGCATATCTTTTGGCATATCTTCTGGCATATCTTCTGACATTCTTTCTGACATTCTTTCTAACTTTCTTCTGCACATTCTTTGTCCCATATCTTCCTACATGAGGTCCGGCAGGGAACACTTGGCGTGGATACTCGCGGTTGAGGTCCGGCAGGGAACATTGGGCGTGGATGGTCGTGGTTGAGGTCCGGCAGGGAACAATGGGCGTGGATGGTCGTGGTTGAGGTCCGGCAGGGAACATTGGGCGTGGATGGTCGTGGTTGAGGTCCGGCAGGGAACACTGGGCGTGGATGGTCGTGGTTGAGGTCCGGCAGAGAACACTGTGGATGGCGGGTCGCAGTTGAGCAAGGACGACGAGGACGACGAGGACGACGAGGACGACGAGGAGGACGAGGAGGAGGAGGAGGAGAGGAGGACGAGGCAGGAGGAGGCGGAGGAGGAGGAGGAGGAGAAGGAGGAGGAGGAGAAGGAGGAGGAGGCAACTGACATAAAATCTAACAACCCTCACCTGGCAGGTGGGGAAAAAAAATATGCTATGCCTAGGATGTACGGAGCATGTAGGTACCCAATAAGTAGTATCAAGACAGTTGGCAAAAATAGGGTATTTGAGTATTAATTCACATGCCGTTTATATACAATTTGAGATCCCAGTCATATCTCGTACACAATACAATTGTGTCCCTCTATATATATATATATATACTTAAGATGACACAAATAATTAAAAAGTTAAGTTGACACATACATCATATGTATATAAATATACAGAAACATCATTAATATAGCTAATCCCCTTAGGAATTTCTTCAATAAAATGGGGATATCCACCGGATCAGAGCAGCATTTCTGGTTGGTGGTTTGGACCATGGCTTTTACGAATTTCCATATATTGGGAATAGTAACCCCAAGTGACTTTCATATTTTTTCAGAGGGGTTGAAACCATCAACCAGATTTTATAGTCATATTCACCTGCTGGGTGACAGCCATGTACAACGTCATAGGTTCCCATTCTATAGAGACTATATATGGAAAACCGCAATTTTCCAACGTCACGGGTTCCCATTTTATAGTGGCTGAAGCTGTTATCATCTAAAAAAACATACCTCACCAAGCCATACCCTACCCATCCCATCAAAACCCAGCTTATACAACTGGGAGTCATTCTAAAGGTCCATGTAAGGGGTTTTAATTGCCAAGGCCGCCGGGTTTCAACATCAGACCCCGCGGAAGTTTTTTTCTGAGTTCGCGAAAGTATTTTTTTTGGCGAAAGATTTAGCAACCGATTTTGACATGAGACCCCCGCGAAAGATAAACGTGGGGTTCGCGAAAGATTCGCAAAATTGTTTTATTTTATTCGCGAAGAATGGCCTTTTCAAGATACAGGAATTTAGAAGAACCGCCACTATAAAATGAACAAAACACAGAAATGCCACAATTATTGCTACATGTAGCTACCACATGCTACAACTTTAACCACATTTTACAAAATTTATCCAAAAGTTTTAGGATACCCAAAATTGAGCCATATTACACTTGTTATAGAGGCATAGCCTGTATATATCTGGCCTGTGTGGAATATTGTTTTTGTTTGGTTGTTTTGTAATGTTTTACATAGTGTTCCATTTTATAGAGGCACAACCTGTATATATCAATCTGGAATATGTGGACTATTCTGGAATATTTTGTGTTTTTTGTATGTTTTGTATTTTTTTGTCATGTTGTACATAATTTTCCATTTTATGGAGGCATAACATATATATATATGTGTATATATATATATATATCAGGAATATGGAATATTCTGGAATGTTTTAATTTGTTTTTTGTATTTTTTGAGTATTTTTATGTCATGGTTTACATAGTTTTCCATTTTATAGATGCTGTGGTTTCCCATTCTGTGCAGTTTTTGTTTCCCTTCCAAGGAGGTGTTTCCCTGCATGCTGACATCTCCATTTGCAAGATGATGTTCTTCTAAATGGTGATTTGCCAATGATTTTCCGTTGCTATGTCCGGTTTTGCCTCCGTAAAATTGAAAATTATGTAAAACATGACAATAAGCATGCAAAAACATACAAAACCAGACATAGCAACGGAAAATTATTGGCAAATCACCATTTAGAAGAACATCATCTTGCAAATGGAGATGTCAGCATGCAGGGAAACACCTTCTTGGAGGGAAAAAACACCTGCACAGAATGGGAAACCACAGCCTCATGCGGCACTTTATGCCTGTATATATATATATATATCTAGCCGGAATATGTGGAATATTCTGGAATGTTTTATGTTTTTGGTTTTATGTTTTACATACCAAAACGCAGGTGGCCTAGTCCGATCCATGCGTCCAGATCACTGCGGGTCGATCAATATGGTTATAGCCATAGCCCTTAAGAGTTATAAATGGAAGATAATGAAATATCATGGAATTATTATGGAATGATAAGGAAGGACCCAGGGCACTATAAAATGGGAACCCATCACGTCATAAAATCGCTATAAAATGGGAACACATGACGTCAAGAAAACCCTAGGTTTAAGGTTTGTTAAGGAAATCCAGACATTTGGGGGTGGTCATAGGCCACCATTCTATAGTGAGTTTTGGGTAAGTTTAGGAAAATAAAGATAGGCTCGACGATATGTCATGGGTCCCCATTTTATAGTGTTTGAAGGGTTTGGGGGTCAAACGAGGGTTAAGTACCCTCCCCAGGAGGGTCATGGGTTCCCATTTTATAGAGGACCCTGTTGGAGGGGATGTACCCCACCGTTTTATCCCTATAACATGGGGACCCATGACGTTCCGACTTAATTCGCAAGGGGTTTATAGCTATACATATATATATATATAATATACATAAATGTTTGTTGTTCCATTTGATTCTATGTTGACGACATTGTATGTTCAGGATCAACCTGAACTGTGTTCATCTATGACACAAAATATGTGGGTACATACACATTTATATCGTTTCATGTAGGCACATATATATATATATGTATCTGTGTATATAGATGTTTGCACTGGATGTGCACACACACAATGTATATCTACATCTATATAGCCCCTGAATACGCTCGAACGTTTGTCCCAAGGTCCGCAAAGGCATGGAAGTCGAACCCCTGGCCTTTGCAAGGCGGAGATTGGATGGATTGGATGGGATGATTCACTACAAAGAGTTTTTCATGGGTATACAGTGTGAATAGATGTGAATAGGCTACTTAGTTGCTTTAAGTTACTTTATCATATAATAAGTATGAACAAACCATCATCAACTGAATAGTCAAAGTTTGATATGTTCGATTTAATCGGATAATCGGATACAATCAACATGAACAGACCATCAAAAATAGGATTTGTCCATAATCATAACATATGGCTATGAATCAATACCTATTAATACCATTTTTAGGGGGATGAACATCCATTTACCAGCAATTTTGATGTTCACCAGGGGTACAAGGTTTTGACACACTGCCATATGTCATAATCATAATGGGATGATTTCACCATCACAAATGGTATATCATGGGGATAGCAGCCAGCAAATTATGTATACCTGCGACCTGCTATGACCTGCTTGGTTTCGGTTACTACCTGGTGTGCCACCTGGTTTAGTTGGTATTTTTTTGGGGGGCTACAATTGGTATGTGACTAACGGGATATTACCAACAAAGCATCAAACATTAGATGAACGATTGAATGAGACAGTACCCTCTGGTAAACATACAAAAAGCTATTGAAAATGGCCATTGAGTTAGTGGATTTACCCAGCTATAAAATGGTGATATTTTCCCATCAGTTTTTTGTTAACGTTTACCAGGCCGGGTACATCTAGTGTCTCAAATCCATCATCCCCCCGAAGAATAGCCTGTGGATCCCTTTCTTTTGAGGTATTGGTGGGGCATGGTGTGGAGGACTGTTCATTTTTTGCCTCAAAAATGCCTCATTTCTGTAAGGGATTGATTGTATTGGTATGTAGAAAACACAATACTAGACGGAGAAGGATGGTATATAAGATTCCATAGATGGTTTAGAACCACCCAGAATGGTGGTATATCACATACATGGCTTAGGCAACTTGAGACAAACATCGGTTTAGCCAACCTGAGACAAGAATATCGATCTTATCGACATTTATCCGTGAGGATATGTTTAATGGACACATCATGAAATTAGGTTTAATATGGTCTAATGTGTTTTTTGTTGCAGAAACGATATGCAATGATTGCATTGTCATGATAATGATTTATGATGCCAACGTTCCCATGGTATTATTTGTGGTCAACGATGTTCAACATATTGAAAACAACGGATGAGTAATGGATGTTGTGAATATCTGTGGAATAGTATACAGTACTTATGAGGAATTAGTGGGATGATCAACACGCATTATATCATGGCTTGCAGACAGTCGTCGGCCATTCTTCACAAGCACTAGGTAGCAAGAAGTGAATTATGCTAACTACATGGTACTGATCAACAAAGCTGTTTTTGAATGCATATTTATATATGTATATATACACTTATTTATTTGTATCTGAATATTGCCCCTCGGTGGATGTTGGTTTGTATATATTATACCTCATGCAACGTGTGGGATGAATCATGTTGGTTCATTATCCTTATTGGTTCACATCACCTTTATGGGGTAAACTCACCGGGAAGAAACATTGCTGACCCAGAAAAAGGCTGCTGGAAGACTGGAAGACTCACAATATTTAAAAAGACGCTGGTTGCTAGAAAGTATCACCCCAGAAAGGCACACATTTGTTTTGGCTTTTTCATGAACATTTATGAATATACAATGTGTTGCCTAAAAAAGTTTTGTTTGTACCAGGGCCTAGTCTCGCAGAAAAAATCGCCGCCCTAGTCTCCATTTTTCCAGCAGATTTCATGCAATCTATGTCTTTTTCCCTTGAACTGACCTCTTTTTTGTTTTTTTTTTGGTGGTGCCAGCAGGCCACATCCATAGGAGGTCAGGGCCATGATCCATTGGGTGACCATAGATTTTCCGAGGTCGGGAAGCCATATCCCATAGGATCCATGGTGCTGCTATATATGGTGCTCCATGGCTCCCATCAATATACCACCTAGCATATATACCAGCACCATGGATCCGTCATGGGTATTGGCATAGAAAAAAAGTACCCTCTGGTAAACGTTAACAAAAAAACTATGGAAACTATCACCATTTTATAGCTGGGTAAATCCACGAACTCAATGGCCATTTTCAATAGCTTTTTGTATGTTTACCAGAGGGTATATACTATAATATACTATACCTCCATTGTAATTATTCCCGATATCACCTCACCATTCCCAACATTCTTTGATTTGTGAACCACTATTGTGGCAGAAACCCTTCTGCAGCCGTTAAATACTCAAGACCCCGGTGCCACTGGGGCCACGTGCCGCGCTGGCCACGGCCAAGCCGTTCTGGGCCACGAGCGGAGAACAGATGCGCATGAAGCGCTGAGTCGCAACCAGGCTGGCAAGCCCTGAGTGACGAAATGGCGCTAAAAAACTACCTGGAATACTGGGATACTCCCATATTTTTGGAATATTATATGATATTATAGCCATTAATACCATATATGGTATGATATTGGAATATTGATATGATATCTTAAAGACTACCTATTATAGGATATTATAGCCACATGCCAAAACTATGAACACCAACTAGTACGTGGCATCCCCCAATTACAGAGAGACTCCGCAGTTGAATCCCATAGATAATCTGAAACATCAAGCCGTCATGAATGGGTAATGAACGGATATGAGTGAACTTGTGAAACCCTCAAAAATTGATGGTTTAAGACAGAATGACATATTTTTTTTGTGCAGGATAATACACCATTTTTCAGCCATACACGATTGAAGTTAGGGTTGATCCTTTAGTACAGTAAGTGGGGAAAACATCTGCTGCGTGGGCCCCTGAGTAGTAGCAGTGATCACGAGCCATCAAACCTAGCCCTGTTGATGGGTTAGCATAGGGGGTTGTTAACCTAACTTGTTTTTTTTTAATTGGGGAGCATTGTAACCCGCAGTTAACAGGATATCATCAGGATATCTATTTACCAGCCAGTATCACGGGCCCACGGGGATGAACCACTCGGCAATCGACTGGCCCAAGTATTCAAATTGGGATTCAAACATCGAAAACTGGGATGTGAAGAGATGTTCAAATAATGTGGTAAAGCCAATCACAAAGAATCCCAGCCAACCATTCCTTGCAGCTGGCCATTTTTGCTCAATTTCATAAAACCCAAGTTGGATTGGTTTCTGTTTACTGTGTTCTTTTTGCATTTTATTGCTATGTTCACCTGAGTAATACTCAGTTTCTAATCAGATTACCCTCTGGTAAACTAACATAGCTATGGAAAATCACCATCTTTAATAGGTAAATCAACTATAAATTGGGATTCAAACATCGAAAACTGGGATGTGAAGAGATGTTCAAATAATGTGGTAAAGCCAATCACAAAGAATCCCAGTAGCCAACCATTCCTTGCAGATGGCCAATTTTGCTCAATTTCATAAAACCCAAGTTGGATTGGTTTCTGTGTAATCTGTGTAATACTCAGTTTCTAATCCACAGTAATATGTTTATCCATAGAGTATTACTGTAAACTGAGTAATACACGTTTCAAATCCATAGAGTAGCCAATTTTCACTGTTTATTTATCTTTATTGCTATGATTTGCTATGTTCACCTGAGTAATGAGCTCAGTTTCTAATCAGATCATCTCATCGTAAAGTCATAGCAATGACCTCTGGGACGGTTGATGAAAGGGATGGACTCGCTGGTTGATGCGGGCGCACGGACGACCACAGGGGACTCGTTAAACATATAAAGCAACAGCAATATGGAAAGGTTACCCTCTGGTTATGTCAAAATAGCTATTGAAAATGGCCATTTATAGTGAGTTTTCCCATTAAAAATGGTGATTTTCAATAGTTATGTTAGTTTACCAGAGGGTAGCAAGCTGCAATTTATATGAATATATGACGTCAAAGTCGTTGGACATCCTGGTCCAATATGTTTTTCCCTCTGGTTATGACTCACAGTTTGCCATGGAAAGATCCACCATTTTTAATAGGTAAACCATCTATTTCATTTTTAAGTTCGGTAAACCATCTATTTCGATTAGGGCCATGGCTCAACCATGGCTATGTTAGTCATAACCAGAGGGTATGTTTTTGATTGTTTTTGTATGTTTTTGTTTTGGAGCTGCTGCAAAAACCTGCAGCCATCCGCCCAACACTCCGCGTTTCAAAAAGACCAGGGGACGATGGCCGAAGACGACGATCGTGGCGAAAAAGTGGCTCCAAGAGCCTCGAACTGCGACCTGGGAGATTGGGGATTTTTTATCCCCGAGATAACTATGAACTTAGTAACTTAGGACATGTAAATCCAGGTGATTCATTTTGAAACCCAGTTGAGCCACTGAAATTGACTTACCAGGTGGCCCTTGCGAAAAACAACCGCGGGCGCGGCCCTGCGATTTCAGTTATCACTTTGGGGTGAGTATTCAAAAGGAGGTTAAAGAGCAATATTCTGATTTATATAATTTGTATAATTTTATATATAGGTGTTTGAACTTTAAGACTTTGGCCTCTCAACTCCTACTATACATCTCACTGAACTTTGATTCACAATTCACATGTCCATTGCCTTGAGCTGTGAATTGTTTCAAATCACATGACATCATGTCACTTCACAGTACTATTATTCAAACTACGTTTGCTCTCACTTTTCCCCCTTTCAAAGCGCCTCTCACTTAACTTAGATAAACCAACTGTCACTTTGCATTGCACTTCAAATCAACCCACATATATCGGGATACAGATTTTTCGGAAGCAATCTCTGTGCAGTATCCAACTCACAAGGGGTTCAGCAAACCCACGTGAGGGTGGTCGTCAGCTTCCTCATTTTTTGCTGCCTTGATGTCAGTTCTTGCTGGTTATAATATGTTAGAGCTATAGTATCTATAGTTCCATTTTGGCCGGTTAATTGTTGAAAATTGTTGTTTGTTGCCAGTTACAGTCGAATTGAAATTGAACTGTGTTTCTTGCTGTTTGAATCTTTATGTGTGCTGGCTGCATCTCAACTTCTGTTGGTTACATCCCGTTTTTCGTTGCTGGGAACCTTTTTTGTCTGTTTAAGTCCGTACGTTTTTGGCTAAATAATCTCAAGCCAGCATTGTTATATTGAACTTCCTGCGTTTGTTGATTAAGCATTGCACCTTCTTGATATTCAGAATCCACATGCATTGATTAAACAAAGTTTAACGATGCTAAAACCATCTACAGTTTTGGCCCTTTACCTTAATTGTAAGTCAGTAAGTCACCCCAGTGATGGAATGATAACCCCATCTATAATCATATAAAATAATATAAATAACCATTCATAACTGGTATTTAATATATTTATATATTAAATCACCATAAAAATAACTGCTATTTTTCGGGCGCATGCCATTTCGGGCGCTTTTTCAAAAAGGCAAGACGACCGTCACCAACTACACGGAGGCTACGAGCCAGGCGAGGACGGGGGTTGGACGGTCATAGGAGATGTCATGGAGATGTCACCGGATGATTTCACCATTCTATTCCCCAGGGGTTGGTTTGCCTGTCCCATTTTGGGAATATAAAGGACATCACCTAAAAAAGTAGCCATCTAGTTGACCATATACCATTCATGGTTGGGTGATGTGAAAAATGGGGACATTTAATGACCCATGAATAACCAATCAATTGCTGCTCAACCATGGGGGATCCATTCAACAATTTCTTGATGTGAGTCATTCTGGTTATGTCAACAGTTAGCGAACTGGAAAATGAGCCAGTCGAAATAGTGGAGAAAAACCAAGCTATAAAATGGTGATGTTCCATAGTTATGTTAGTTTACCAGAGGGTAGTCATTCTGGTGCTACCCTGTTCACCTTCATCCATTCTTAGACTTTGCCCGCGCGCGCAGTCCAGCCCAAACCTCTATGACAATATTGAGGATTATGATGATGATGAGGACCCGATTTTTGTCGGTCCTCACGGGGTTAGGCGAGTATGGGAAGTTGATGATGGTAAGTTGTGGTAAGTTCAACTATGAAGTTTGTTAGTTTGTTGTCCAACAGCAATTTCTTTGGGCGTTTAGTTCTGTAGTTGTCCCTGGTTGTGATGTCATATTCATGTCCCATGAAAGTGGCGAAACATGGCGAAACCAAGCAACTGATGGGATCCTTCTGATTAAGTGGGCAGACGACATCGATGGGTAAACAGCACGGTGAATGGTATGTTAATATTATGAGCAGAATGTATCAAAATGTGTTGTGAATTTCTGTTCATTGCTGTTGCGACACGAAATGGCATGGCGCCAACAAAAACAACTCAAAGAGTTGAAAAGTAACTTCCGCAACCATCATATGCAAAGGATCCATGGTGCTGCTATATATGGTGACATGGATCCCATCAATATACCCCCTTTATGTTAGCATTTTTCTACCAGCACCATGGATCCGTCAATTTTGTTTCAGCATTGTAGGAGTCGGAGTTTTCTGGTCCTTCCCACCGGCCCCATGAGCCTAGCTGATGGATAGCTGATGGTTTCTTAAAGGAAAGTTCAACATCCATGTGATTCCTGAATTAGCATTCGTCCAAGAGAAGTTCAACAGTTTTGTTTTATGTTGTTTATGTCATTTCATAAGAAATAGATCTTGATTTGCAGGGTGTGCCATAAATATCAGTCCATTTCCCCTCGATGCAATGCTTTTCCGATTTTCCGACCATTTTTTCGGCACCTTTTCCAGCTGTGAGGAGCTTGAAGTTTTAGAGTGGTCCTGGTCATATGCCCATTGGCAGATAAAAACCCGGATCCTCTTTTTGTTCTTCTGTTTGGAAAAAATCCGTATCAGGGTCACTATAAAATGAATGTGTCTAAGGTTTAGTCTAACGATGGCGTATGTTTTTTTTTGTAAACAAATTGCACTTTGGGGTTTTAGCATGGGGCACCCGCCACACACGGAAAAAAGGCAATGAGAGTTTGAGAAGCTTCCGCAATATACAGCAACCCCTCGAAAAAAAGATAGAAACATAGATCCCCACTGAGATATTGGTAAAACATAATCCCTTTTCTATCTTGTGGTGGTTGTTGTAAGCGGCTCCAAACCTGATATGTCCGAAAACAAACCTCATAGTTTTTGTGGCCTTTCACATCTGACCCAGAGTTATCTAGAAAACATTTGTGGACTAGGGGTAAATCGCTGGTAGGAATTATGGGCCCCTGATTGAAATACAAACTGGGAGCCGTGCCTTCTTTTGGGTTCGGTGTTGTTTGTTTTGATGACATCCTCCAAACTGTTGCTCGTTGGTCTTAGAAGGGGGGTCCATCCAAGATTCCTGGGACAATGGAACGGAGGAAAGTCGAGAAGTTGTTGGGGAACGCTTAACTAAAAAAAACAAATTATACAAGTTTGATTGGGGTTGAAGCTGGGCCCAAGATTCCATCACTCTCCTTTCCAGTTCCCATGGTTTTTTTCAGATGTCAGCTACAGATGTCAGTTCTGAAGCACCAGGTGTCAGTTCAATGGAGAACCACTGCACTGTTTGTTTTTGATCCATGGCAATCCATGGTTGTGCTGTTTGAATCCTCGTGATTTCTAACCAGAATCTGAGCTTTCCCTGAAGTCGCTGGCTGCTTTTTGACATAGAAAAAATGTTCGGCCAAAGTCCTGCACTGCAGGGATATCCATCATGTATATCATGTTAAAATGCGTTTCTTTTTGTTGAATGCCACCATTTGGCAACGACACGTTGCCGACGAAATTCCACGGTTGTTTTGGGGGCAAACGCCTCATTGTTCTTCCTTGGGATCCCAATTCTTGGATCTACAGTGATCTACACCCATTTTGTGATGAACATCACTGGGGAATGTTTCTATACCGTGGTCCAGATTCTCGGTAAAATATCCATGGTGTAGTAAGATCCCCATCTTGGCTTAAATTCGCTGTGAAAACGAGAGTAAGAGGTTGAAATCCGATTTTGCCCTCTGAAAATCTATGTGTTGCTCAAAAAATGCGATCTGTGCTGGATTAATTCCAGAATTGAATGTTTATAGGAAACATTCATTTATTTATGATATTTTATGATGTGTTTTTATTTCTTAAAGTTTTTCCCTGACAACTCAATCCATACACCCAACCACTCGGATTAGAAGAAACCTGCAGCCAACTGGGGGGTTCGATACATTCAACACTATTACTATTCATGGTGTCTTTGTTTAAAGGCAATTCAAAGAATCATGCAAACAAAGTTGCAACTCGATTTTTCACATGGATGTTTTTGTTGGCACTTTCTTTATAACTTTATGTGTGTCCAAGTTCAGTTAAAAACTTAGGTTGGCTTGTGCTTGCTGTTACCTGTCTGCAACGGCTGCATCAATGGTTTCTCTTGGCCAGTGACTTGGGTTGACTCCGTTGACTGGGGAGGTTTGCCGAGTGATGTGTGGTCGGCCATGCCAAGAGCCATGGAAGTTTGATGTGCAGTTTGGATTTCAACCATTTGTTTGGCCCACAAAAATGGCATATGTAGATTTTAGATATATTTAGCTGATATCACTGGAAAAACTGAGTGATGATGTTAGTTTAACTCGATCTTTTTGCTGTGGAGATACTGGCTGACCATCATGGAGAATAGCTCTGAGTATTACGTAGTACCTAAAAACTGAATTTCTGGTTGGTGGTTTGGAACATTTTTTATGACTTTCCCATCATATTGGGAATGGAAAAATCATCCCAACTGACTTTTATTGATTTTTCAGACGGGTGGCGAAAAACCACCAACCAGATAACTGATGTTTTTTTCGTGAAGCCCCCTGGGTCTAAATTGTTGACCGACAACCTTCCGGCCCGATTCGGTGGCAATATTTGATGTCTTTTCGGTGGGAATTTAGAGATGATCATCTATGAGGATTTAATAATTTTAATACTTAAAACATCTTAAAACCTAATAAGTACTTAAGATTGGATGATCACATAATACAACGCTTGGTTCCTGATGTTTATACAATTGATTTTCATCCATCGGGAAGCCAAATTTGAGCCAAAGCGCTACGGGATGACATGGATTTTGTTGTCATACCCTACCTGATGCGTGTTTTCATCCTATAGGGGGAAATGACCAACAATAATTGGGTTAAAGGTATACCAGTAGTACCGCACAAGGCGGTGGCGGAAGTTTCAAAAATAGGAAACCTATAGGAGAGGTTGGTTGTTGTGAATCAGGGATGGCAGAGCGAAGCCACTGACGGACCGAAAGGTGCTTGAGGTCTCCTCTCTTTCTCTCTCTTTCTCTGGCTATCTACCTACCTACCCATCTATTTTCTATGTATCTATCTATCTGTTGATCTAGCTGTCTATCTCTCTCTTTCCCTCTTTCATCTCATTACCTATCTACCTATCTACCTATCTACCTATCTACCTATCTACCTATCTACCATTATCTACCTATCTACCTATCTACCTATCTATCTATCTATCTATCTACCTATCTATCTATCTATCTCTCTCTCTCTCTTTCATCTGTCTATCTGTCTAGCTGTCTACCTGTCTATCTATCTATCTATCTCTCTCTCTCTCTCTCTTTCATCGGTCTATCTGTCTAGCTGTCTACCTATCTATCTATCTATCTATCTGTCTGTCGGCAATGTAGTGTAATTGAGTGTTATTGAGTGCAGTGTAGTGTAGTGGAGTGTAGTTGTGGAGTTGCAGGTGTAGTTGTATTTTAGTGGAGGGTAGTGCAGTGTAATGTAGTGAAGTGTAGTGGAAGATGGGGTAATGGAGTGCAGTGGTATTTATCTGTGTAGTTAAGTTAGTCAAGTTAGTTAAGTTAATCAGTGTCTACTTTTTCGACATCTTAACGTCAAAAAAGGCTCAAAACCCTCAGTTTTTTTACACTTTTGACTTGGAAATGTGCTTCGCGCCACAACGGCGTGCACTTTTTCGACATCTCAACTTCCAAAAGTGGTCCGAGAATGGTGTGTTTTGCACATGGTGTGCTTTGCACTTTTTCGTACATTTTGTGTTTTGTACACTTGGAAATGTGCTTCGCGCCACAACGGCGTGCACTTTTTCGACATCGCAACTTCCAAAAGTGGTCCGAGCATGGTGTGTTTTGTACATTTTGACTTGGAAATGTGCTTCCCGCCACAACGGCGTGCACTTTTTCGACATCTCAACTTCCAAAAGTGGTCCGACCATGGTGTGTTTTGTGCATTTTGACTTGGAAATGTGCTTCGCGCCACAACGGCGTGCACTTTTTCGACATCGCAACTTCCAAAAGTGGTCCGAGAATGGTGTGTTTTGTACATTTTCACTTGGAAATGTGCTTCGCGCCACAACGGTGTGCAATCATTGGAAAAACACAGTGTTTCGCGACTTTCCTACCTTTTCGCGCATCTGTATCTTCTGTCTTCTTACTCTTTCTCTTCTAATCTTTCTCTTCTCTATGCCTCTTCCCTGCTCTGCTTTTCATCTCTCCATATTGTCGGAAGTTTGACTTCTAAACTTCCTTCGATAATATAACTGTATAAAATGGAAACAGAACCAAGACATCACAATGAGGGGATAATGTCAGGGAATTCATCTCCCACTACCCTCTGGTAGTTTAACATGGCTGAACATGGACCATCTATACTTGATTTACCATGATTTACCTAATGATGAATTTCAATAGCTATGTTAGTTTACAGAGGGTAACAGACAGTGAGACATGCCAAGCTAAAAGTGCTTTTTGGTGGACAATGTTTCGCAATTTTGAACGATATGGTTATATAATGTTGTATAATTATATAGTTATTTAGATAATTTAGATACTATATATATATATATAGGGTTTGCGGGTTATATATATATATATATGTATATATATGTATATATAGATAGCACCCCCCAAAGAGATAGAAACGTCAAGGTAACGTTATTTAAATGTGTGGAAGGCGGGCCAGACCACAAGGCCCCGTTAGTATGAAACACCAGTTCCATCCGTTATATATTTTAAGGTATGTTTAAATTTTAAATAAATTGGATTCTGTATGTTTAAATGGCCGGGCGGGCCAAGGAAAACCTTCCCAGAGGTACGCGGTCTAAAATACCAGTTCGTATATCTAAAAATCCGTATCTTTAGATGTAGTCACCGTATGACGTATGAGACTCCCCGATCCAAGACCCATAAATCACATGACGTATGTATATATATATATTATACGTATTTACTGGCATGCATATTTCGATGAATTACAATGACCTCATTCTGACGTCACTGGAAGGTTGGATAGTAAGGGAATCAGCAACCCAAATCGAATTGTTCAGCAGCAACTTTCAGGATGGTGACCAACAATTATTTTAATTCAGCCAGACCTGTCTGACATGTGACCAACCATGCTGTTTCCTGTGCCTTTAGTGTGCAATCATTCTTTGCCACAGCCACGAATTTGACTTGCCAATGGGTCACAAGTCATACTAAAAAGTGTCGACTGAGATCTGCGGTGGATTTTAAGATTTGGCCCCCACTGAACGGCCCGTGTGCAGGTGGCCTGCCTTGTTTGTTTCACAGCAGCGACATATTGGCCGAAGTTATCCCCTTTTTGATAGGATAAACAACTGCATTTCAAGAACCAGTTTATCTTTGAAGGGTATCCAAGGTCAAGGTCAGCCATGAACTGTATCTCAAGTTTCCAAGGCAACTCACAGTTCTTTGGATCAATTGGATCACCAATTCTACCCAATCCTGGTAATCATAGAAGTTTAAGATTGTATATTGTATACTGTACTTTGTGTTCAAAGTGTTTTTTAGGGATACCATAAAAAACACCATAGTTTCCTGCAAGCTGTTCTCTCAAACTAACCCAAAACTCTCGGTACATCCAACACTTACTCACAGCCCCACATTGAGTTTACACGTGTTTTTTCTGTTGTTTTTATGTGTGCCTATCTCATATCATAAATCTGGAGCCCACCCAATTGTAGGCCATGAATCTATAAGTGTGATTTTTTTAGCCATGAATCTAAGTGGCCTTATTTCCAATGGCCATGATGTTGACACATCATGGCGATAAAGCTCCAGGCCCTTTTGCTCTACTTTCGAGACATGTCATGGCCCATTTGGCACGCGGGTCTGGCAGTTGCTGGTGGTTTTCTGGGAAGAACCGTGGTCCAACACGTGCAACTGCCGCTTGGATTTGTGACGTGGATGTGGGTGATTCGTGGTGTGGAAGAAATGTGATAGGAGAAATCCTTACAGCAACCCCCAACAAGAATCAAGCATATACAAAAGTAATACACATCACTATTTTGAATAGTAGATATATAGGGTTTGGGATTTCTAGTTATTTTTCTAAAGAAGAACACACACGGTGGAGATTTAGGTGATGGATCACATTGATCGCAACTTTGTTACCAGGAATACTCAAAAGTCCCAGTCCCAGATTCCCAGATGTTCCATGTTTATACACTAGACTATACTGATCAACTTCAATAGTATCAACATTCGCCCTAAGTATGGCACACTTATTCAGGTAAGCATGACAGCAATAAAGGTTGGGCGCCGCAATGGAGGCAGATACACGTGGACGATCCTGGACGTTTAGTCCAGTTTCGTGTGGGTTGTGTCCGAGTATCCCTGCTTATATATAGCTAAACATAGGTGTATATTACATATGTACATACAGCATACATCCATACATACATACGCATACATATATATATATATATACATACATACCGTATCATGCACCTTCTAAGTCCGGAAAACTCAGAAACTCTTTATGAATTCCGTTCTGTAGGACATTTCATAGATTTCAGCGTTTCCTGGCATTTTCACGGAAGTCTGGAAAACAAATCTACGAATATCTACGACATTTCTAGATTTGCGTGATTCTGACAGTTTTTGCCAGATGTTTGCGGGATTGTTGCAGATAATCTTTGACCTTTTTTTAGGCCTTCTGTGTATATTATACTACATACTATATACAGTATCATGTATTATATATAGACGGATATACATGGAAAGGACGTCACAATCCATTTGCACAATTGTCATTCACGTTTCCAGTCAGGTTTTTCTGGTTCCGGGGATCTAGGGGTCGTATATACGCGTGAGCCATTGAAGATACCCTTGTTGGTTGGGTATGAAACCTGAGTTATACAACCGACCTACACAAAGTACCCTCTGGTAAACTAACATAACTATGGAAAATCACCATTTTTAATGGGCAAATCAACTATAAATTGCCATTTTCAATAGCTATGTTAAATTACCAGAGGGTAATGACGTGACGTGGCAGAACTTTTGCCTTTCGCTGTCTGAACCGGCTTCAGGCAGTTTGGAATTTGGGTCGCTCTTCCAATGACTTTGCTTCATTTAACTGCCTGCATTCTGGCCATAGCTTTCACTCAAGACGACTCCTGGCTTTGGGCCTTTGGGCTGGGCGGATTCGTGAACGGAGAATGAATTCATTCATCCCAAACCACAAAATAGTTCCATTGTGGTTTGATGATTCGCCAGGAGCGGATTGTCATCAGAAAATATCAGAAACACAACATATGGTCGTTGTGACATGTGGTATCTCCATCTACATCCGTCTCGAAGAATGGATACCAGCGGCACTGGGGAGCGGCTATAACTGGTAGCCCAGGGCCCCCTCATTGAAAAGAGAAACACATACTGAGCGATCCACTTGGGTTGTCTCCCTATTTTCATAATCTCCAAATTTAACCCTGGTGAAATGTATGGGATGTATAATGATATTCATATTGTGGCCCCGCGTGATGGGCCGTAAAACCTTCAACCCTAAAACCTAAACCCTGAAAACTGTGAATCCTAAACCAGAAAACACTGCGTATACTAGCGTATTTTCTGCAGCCTCTCCTATCATATTCGACTTGTTCGACATCCTCAATATTTTCATGTCTGGGCAACACACGGCGTTGGTACATACAAATTACACAATAATCTACCATAATGATCCATAATGGATCAAACGGTTTACCGTTCGTTATAAACCAACGTAGCTAACTAGGTGGCATCGCGTGGAAAAAAACGTTTTCTCATGGCCTCTGGGTTCTGAAGAATTCAAATGCCACAAAAAAAAACCGGGAAAGAGTTCTCGCTGACAAGAGTGAAAATATCTCTACCAATTGCCATCTTCGGTGCCGTAGTGGTTCACATTAAGTAGATCCCTTCAGCTTACTATACATATGTAGTGGTTATTTAATGGTTATGTAATGTTTCTTGTAATGGTACTTTAATATACTATACATATACTATACATATACTATACCTGGTTGGTGGTTTCAAACATGGCTTTATGACTTCCATTTCATATATGGGATGTCATCCTTCCCATTGACGCACTCATATTTTTCAAGATGGGCACATGGCACCACCAACCAGAATATCTTGGTTTTACAGAATGGATCAACTAGATTTGGCATCTTCGTCCGATGACTTTATTGATCGAATTAATTTGATTGTCCGTGTAGGGCCCTAGCCAATCCAGTTTCTTTGGAGAGTAGCTATAGGTTACTGGTTTCAAATCTGTTTAGTTTTCAACCTTATTTGGGATCACTAAGTTCAACCACGCAGGTTCCATCACCTGCCCAACTGGGGAATATCGCTACTTGGATGTACATCCCAACATTCTGGTTGTAAGGATGTAAGGATATCAAAACCCAGTGATTGTTTTTTTTGTTTAATATGGTGATTGCCTAAAATAGGGGTACCCGCAAATCATCCATGTTTACTCATTTTAATCGGATTTTCCATGAAATAAACCATCCAACAATTGGGGTACCCCCATTTATGGAAACACCCATATATATATATACATTATGTATATATATATATATGTATAGTTATATGTGTATATATATATATATATGTATGTGTATATATATATATATATGTGTGTGTGTATATATATATATATATGACTTCCAATATTTGGGGATTCTCATCCCCACCATTCGATGGCAGCCCTTTTTTTTTACCCAACGCCCAGGAGTGGGCCATTCTCGTGGAGATGCTGTGTTTGCACTCCTTAGATCCCACCATGTCCATCGATGCTCGGTGACAGAAAACTGGGGCACTGTCCTCTTTGGTCTGACCAGCTTGAAACAATGTATCAGTGTGTATATATGTAGATATGCGTATATACATATATATATATGGTCATATATATATATACATATCTATCTATCTATCTATCTATCTATCTATCTATCTATCTATATATATATTGTTCCTTAACAAAAGCATGCATAAATAAATATCATATATATATATACTTATCGTAGTTTTTTCCATGTTTGATTCCCAAACAAATCACACAATCTTGTCGGGTGAGAGAGAATCTGTCGGTCTGTCTTTCAATCCCCAGTGTTGTACCGTCTCAGGACCATTGGGTTTACCGGAAGAAACTCTACCTTTGTCCCACAACTTGCTGGTTGATTCATGGGGACTTTTGTTCATACCTCAGCAATCAAATTCGACATTGGGAACTCATTAGGACTCCAGTTTTCAGTAAACAATCTACAATGGATATCCAAAGGGGGTTTGCCTGTTTACCTTCGCCATGTTTTTTTTTGCCGAGGGTAAACGGCCAAATTAAACATGTCGTCAGCGTGAAAAACTCCGACCCTGAGCCCAGGAAGCTGTGGTTTCTCGATCGAAGCATTGGCATGGTTTGGGTTAGCGACTGTGTAACCGGGAAAATGTTTTGAAATCCTCTCGTGTGCATATTATATGAATTACATGATAGAGGGATAGAATTATATAATAACTTAAAATGATTGCGACGGAATGACGCATGTGACGCATGTGTATTCTGATGAAGGATTCACAAAAGTCTGGCTGATTCAGGAACGCGGGGTTACGCCCGCATAGTGAATTTAATTGATACTAACGGTTCCCCGCCTGAATTGAAAACCAATGGGGTGTTAATCCAGGGTTGATATTTGGCATCCTGACATGAACATCATGTAAAAACTTGGCTTTCAAAGTTTTGGTCCATAGCCATATATGGGGATGGGTCAAAACCTACTACTACCATATTAGAGGGGCATGAACATTCATTTACCAGCTAATACCAGCTATTTGGATGATTACTGGGGTCCAGTTTTTTTTTAATTATTCACAGTTATATTAATTGGTTGCTTATTTCAAATATGTTGGTTTTTACTATATTACTGTAATATGTTTAGCCATCATTCCATTTCGGGTGACTTGCGCCGCGCCGACAAGCCTCGGAGATCTGCGGCCATGCATCATGGTTTAGAAATTCCGGGGATTTGCATGTGCCGGAATATGTTTGGTGCCGTTGTGCACCAGCAACATACTTCGGAAGTTCAATATATATATATATACTTATACAATCTTATACATTAAAATTATGATGTTATTTTTTAAATTTATTGGGGAGGCTTACTCTAAGCTTCCTTTGATCGAGAAGAGGCAGAAACTGAGGCTGCAAGAACGTTCTTGCAAGATTCTTAAAAATCATTGCATCATTAGAGCTGCAGCTTCAGAGAAGATGTTGCATTGGGGGTGAAAGCACTATTCGGGAACGATTTGCACCATTTTTTGAACAGGAAAAGAGAAGAAAATAGCAATACAGTCCAAACAAATCTTGAATCTTCCAGGATTTGGACGATGTTCGTTGCTGGGGTGGATTTATTCTTCCTATGGCCCAAGGTCTATGACTTCTTCAAAAACCAGCCAGGCTACCCTGGGGATCCCTGAAAGCCATGGTTTTCCTTGGAAAATGATCTAAACGTGGGGGTAACACTAGTACATCAAGTTATAGCATTATGGCTAAGATAATTGCAACCAAGTTTTTTGGAGTACAACATAGTACAACCATAGAAAAAATGGACACTATGTGATTATTTTCTGTATGCGGGTAGTGGGTATAGAGAGAATTAGTTAAAACACTCATAAGTTGGGATATGACTTGCGTCAATGGAAATGCACCCCCCAAGTGTGGTAGCATACCCTGGGTTCTATATAGATGAAATTAAGACCCTACCGTTTCCAGCTGCATTGCTGATTTCAAGCAAGGCTTGGTGCTGCGTCTCAGCCATTTCAATTTCCCATCGTGGATATCACCCACATACCGGATAGAGATTCATTGCTAGCGACTTCAAGCAGCATGGGGACGTCACACTCGAAGAATACAAGGTCCCGCATAGAAATGGTTGGAATGTGCGAATCAACGCTTGTAACGATGCAGCCGTAAGCATGGGGATAGTGATAGAATCAAAAGTGCGGCTGTGAACCAGGGTTGACAGCAGTTTGGCAAGTGGATAGCGATCATCCACATTAACTTTGGTTGGTCATTGATTCTTGTATGTTTACACACCAACCACCTAAGATTTCACTAGGAAAACCCAAACATCAACCAACAAAACATGAAATCAGAACGCACAAAAAAAGACGCAAAACACTCAGAAATTGTCTACGCCCCCCACTCGCCGAAAAATGCGTTGGTCCCTTCAACCACTATGCTAAGATATTTCGATGGTCAGATTTGACTAATGAGTTGCTAATTTAAGGATGTATTTTGTTTGCATCCATATGTTTGGTTTATTAAATTTGGCCAAGTGGCCCTATGTGGCCATATTTACTTAGTGACTTTGAACTTGACAAATATGTGCTAAGAGGGTGTGTGTGTGTATGCCTTGGGTTGGAAGGTGTTCAATCGCACAGTAAATTTCATCTTGGATTCTGCTGTCTAAAAATCACATTCAAATGTGTTTTTTTCATTCCCCACATCATTGTGTGGGGTTCTTGTTTTTCTGTTGTGCCTGTTGTGCACTCCCGCCTGCGTCCGCCTCCGCGTCAACTTCTTCACAGACAACTCTGTCACGCACAACTTGGGTCACACAAAACTCTTTCACACACACACACAACTCTTTCACACGCAACTCTCTCACACACAACTCTTTTACACGCACGTCACACACACACTCAACTCTTTCACACACAACTTCCACACACAACTTTGTCACACACACACACAACTTCTTCACACACAACTCTTTCACACACACACAATTCTGTGACACAAAACTCTTTCACACACAACTTTGTCACACACACGCACAACTTTGTCACACACAACTCTTTCACACACAACTCTTTCACACGCAACTCTTTCACACACACAAGTCACAAACAACTCTTTTTTCACACACGAGTTCTTCACACACACACACAACTTTGTCACACACACAACTCTTTCACACAACTCTGTAACACACAACGTTGTCACACACACACAACTCTTTCACACACAACTCTGTAACACACAAGTCGCACACAACTTTGTCACACAACTTGGTCACAGACAACTCTTTCACACACAACTTTGTACACACACACACAACTCTTTCACACGCAACTCTCTCACACGCAACTCTTTCACGCAAGTCACACACAACTCTTTCACACACAACCTTTTCACACAACTTTATCACACACGACGTTAAACGTGGCGCTGCGGCACTTTGCGTGGTAGGCGTGGCACTTGGTGCCATCCATGATCACTCTCTGTGGCAGGCGTGGCACTTGCTGACATCCACTTTTGTGTGGCCTGTATGATTTCTGCTCCGCCAACTGTCTTATTTCCGCCACATGCTCAATGAGCATGCGGCAGGAATGCGAACGTGTCGAATGGAATTGGTGTGCAGGCTTCTTTGGTTGCGTCGCTGACGGCCGACGGTTGACACAACCTGTGAAGAACCGTGTTTTTTGCGAAGCGGCCGGTCGAAAAGGACAGCTGCTCTGTAAAGAGTCAACTGAGCTGCTGGCTGTTTGACACGCAGACATCCAGCATCACTGACGGAACTGAGGTGCTTCTCCAGCTGTCATGCCACATTGACACATCATTGACGCCACGCGCGGAAGCTGTCAGAAGGAATCGCTTTGAAATGAAGTAGACATAGATTGACGCAGCGTGCGAAGATCTACGCGCGTTGCTTTGTATCGATTTCACGCAGAGTGGCTGCGCGTGGACGAACAGATGACACAAGTACATATCAGCTGTCAACTCTGCGTTTCCCTGATCGGTCCATTTCTTTTGCGATTTGTGTATCCGGCAGCATTGACCGAACTGAAGTTTCTTTTCTGCATGCACGCATTGTCTAACTGGTATTTCTCTCTGATTTTTTCTCGCTTGCATGCGCCATTGTCACCGCATTTGTCTCCGGAGTCAAAGAACGTCATTGCGTCCATTGTTGCTTGCCGAGCCGCCGAGGACCGTCTGTTTTTATGACGGTCTGCACAGTTTGTCTGGCGACATTTCTCCTGCTTCCATGGTCTTGGCGCGCCCCTTTTGGCCACAGGTCACGCGCAACACTTTCGTACACCTTTCTTTCGCACGCAGCTCTTCTGCAGGCATACATCTCTTCCGCGCACAACCTTTTCACGAACACTTGATCGACATACCTACATCTCTTTCACACACACACACACGCACTCACATCTCTTCCTGATGACTACACATCTTTCACACACCACTCTTCCACCGACTTCTCTTAAAAATGCAAAACTTTTTCCTTCATCACACGCATCCCTTTCACATGCAGCACTTTCTCACACGACTTTCTTACACGCACCTTCGTCAACTCTTGCACACAACTCTTTCATACACGACTCTTTCACACGTAACACTTTCACATACAACTCTTTACAACAATCGATCTTCCACCATTTCCTTTGTCTTTCCTGCCTTCCTGGTACTGCTTCAAACACAGTTTTTGATTATTAAACTGTTTATTGGAAGAAGTTGACTTGTGCGGTTTTCCAGTCTTTATTTTTTCTGTGGGTTTCACTTACCTACAAGGTGCACCGCGAGTTGTCACTAATATGTTTGTAAGCCCAACACGTTAGGGTTAAACAAAAATCCTGTAGCCTTGGCTACCTAGCCACTGAGCAGGTGCCTCGCGTCAAGCCACCTCGACTTCGCTGAGCACCATGACCTTGACCGTGGCTCGGTGCGAGTACGGCGGTAGGGCGGTAGGGAGATTTTTTGTCAAGAAAGATTGGGTTTTACTTGGAATGCACAGGCCAGAACAAAGTAGGTTTGACCAGAAAACTGTTTTGATCAGATAAAAATAGAGGTTTGACAGTTTGACCAAAAGATTCTGTTGAGAACAAAACATGGCAAGGTAAGGAGGGAAAACATTATGGTTTGCCTAGCCAGAAGAAATGAGGAACTCCCGAGTTTGTGTTTCTGGTTTAGGGGAAACAAAACACATTGAACTTCACTAGCAGCAATTGGTGAATAGTCAGCTAAGGCTTGGTGTATTGGTGAAGGATTGGTTTTAAAGAATCATTACTCATAATTATTGGTTAATGTTCATGTGATTATATTGACCTTACAACCAGCAATGTAATATATATATAATCACCCTGGAGTAGAATATGCACATGTCAAATATGTTCCCATTTTAGTTGGGATTTTTTGCAACTTCCATATTTTATCCTACTCCAGGATGATTTTACATAGCTATACAGATGAGCTATTGGGGAGAGAGAGAGAGAATATATATATACACACACGTGTATATTTATATATTATATATATCATCCGAGATCAGCCTGAAGGAGGATTTTGATAGCGACCGCGAAAACATTGGTTGGATTAAGCTGCAAAAGCTAACATAATATGAGCCATCCAGCAACGAACTTTCTATGGGAAATTGATTGGAACCAATAGAGTGCTGTTGAAAAATTCTGCGGGGATGATATAGTGGCATTTAAATGGGATTTAACCATCAAACATATGGGGACATAGTGGGATATAATAAGGTATAATGATATAGTTTATATAGTTGATAAATCATTGCTGAGGGGTCAAAAAAAAATATATATATTTATATAATGGTGTTTCAATATCCGATATTGTGGATTATCACAATCCATAAATTATAGTCACTATATTTATGGATGGCTTTTACACCTATTAAAAACAGTGATTTCCATTGCTATTTTAAATGACCAAGGGGCAATCATTTCTGTTGGGGAAACGTCATACATGTTCCGCTAATCGTTTTTATTCTGAAACTCAAACTGTATTTCGACATATGTTGATTTTATTTTATTCTCTTTGATACCTTGCCCCGGAAAACAAACACATCCCCCAAAAAAACATGGTGGATGCAGAGATGAAATCACATATTTATAGGGCCATAGAATGGGAGCGTTGAATACAAACAAACCGGAGATGGGATTTTCCCTACATATTTCCAATTGGCATCCCCAAATGTTCCTCATTATTCAAAACATGCCCATTATAACAATTATAACATATTTTAACTATCTCTCCATTATATACCACCATGTGTCATTAGCTATAGATATATCTCCCAAGAACCCGAGTTACACACACGTTATATAATTTTATTCTAAACCAACTATAGATGATGTTTCCCCTATAATCCCATCCATTTGCATTTTAAACACCACCATTCTAAGTCCCAAATATGTGGTTTCATCCCCTACATCCACCGTCGTTTTGGGTGGTGTTTACTATGAACGGGGGAAAGGAATAATGGGGATACAGTAAAATTAATATAGAGTTTGAAGTTTCTAAACCATGTATAGATCTTGTTTCGATATGTTTCCCTTATTATTTCCTGTTGCTTTGGTTACAATGCCCTTGTTTTCTGCTTTATTCAACATGTCAGATTTTTAGGTGGCACTGTCCACGGGGCTTGGTGGAATCATCTACGACCAGTGGAGTTGGCAAGGCGTGGAATTGAGATTGACCAGATTTAACTAGGAAAATGTCAGGGAAATAATCCATAGTTGGGGATTGATTGGGGGTTTAATGTGATTTAATGGGATTTAAGGATCCACTTAATGGGATATACCATCTGGTTTTGTAAGAGTTTGCTATGGAAAATGGTCCATTTAATATAATTTAACCTTTATTAGTTGATTTACAATATAAATGAAATACAATTCTGGAAAAACAAATCCATAACTACGCTAAATTACCACAGGGTATTTGGGCTGAAATCTGGTTTCAGGGTAGATGGGTTGATCCTGCTTAATGGATTTTAATTGAGATTTGGTTTGGATTTGACTGGGATTTGTTCTGGAGATTTAACTGTGTTCACATGGGACTGATGGGTTTGAGTGAGGGTTGTATACGCTACCTGGGTTAGTGGGGATGATCCATGGATATTTATGGTAATTGTATCTGTATGTGTGTATATATATATACACATACACATACTTGTAAACAATTATTATAGGGATAAGAATTATCATTATCAACCAACCAGTATGTGCTGCTGTGCGGCTGTACAAGGCGATTCACCCCGGTGCAATGTTTGGTTGATGTTCCCCCATGAACTTGTTCGATAGATCTACAGATCTACCGTAAACCCAACGGTCATTGATATCACCTTGTGGTGGGAGTGGTGAATGGAGGTATCTGTGAACGGAGCTATGAGTTTTCCAACCACAGAGCTGGTGGTTTTGGATGTTCATTCTCCTGAAATGTCTGGTAGGTTTCGACCCATCCCCAAATATGAAACCTGATAAGGAATCATTTTATATGTACTTAGGCTTATGTAAACCTTTGTGAAATGTGAAGGACAATGATGGACAATGAAGGTATTTAAACATCATTTTATGTCCAGAACAGCTGTGCAAAAACGTATGGAACCATGATTACTTCGGACTTGTTGGTGTTCTTCGGAGTTCACCTTCTGACATGGGGATGTAAGAACCAGGGGCCCACAATATACCTGCAGAACAGCGGAGCTACAAAGCACCAATCATGTCTATAATGGAAATACGTTCCGGGATATGGAATATGTACACACACACACATATATATATATACAGTATATGATCCCGTCTTCCGCCCACGAGGTCCCCCCCCCCAATGGGATGGGTCCCCAGGTAGCACCCCGTTCCCTCCTATTTGCACGCTATTGGCAGCATTTCTGAGGTCCAGCCTCGTATTTGCTAGGTTCTTGCAGCGATTCTGACTACCAGCCTCGCATATACTAGGTACATGCTATCTTTTAAACAACCTACGTAGCACACATACTCCCTCAAAGTACCTACGTGCTACCTAAAGTTATATATACACGTGCTATGTATCTACTTCATATATATATATATATTATAGACACACACACACATATATATATATACATATACATACATACATACATGCATACATACATCCATCCATTCATCCATCCACCCATCCATCCATCCATGCATGACATACATACATACATACGTACATACATACATACATACATACATCCACCCATCCATCCATCCATCCATCCATGCATGACATACATACATACATACGTACATACATGCATACATACATATATATATTCAAAATAAACACATATTCATATTTATACATATATATATATATTTACATATATATATATATATTTATACATATAAATATTTTCATTTACATATATATATATATGCATATATATATACATGCATACAAACATATATATATATATATCCACATACATACATATATATATATATATATATTTATTTCCCCACATTGACGTGTGTTTTTGTTTTTAGTTCTGTCTCCGCTCCGCCTTCCTCCGTCCTCCCGTCCCTCCTGCCTCCTGTCTTCTCACACACACATCATCACACTCACACGCAGACACACACACTCACACTCTCACACACACACACACTCATCACACATCACACTCACACACATCACTCACACAATCACATAGACACACACACATACACACTCACTCATCACACTCTGCTGGTGGCTTTTTCGTGGCAGGCGCGGCACTTGGTGCACTGCCAAGGGGTCGGATGTACGCCCTGGCGTCCCTCCGGTGTCCCTTGGTCTCCGCCGCTCTGCCGGTGGCTTTTGCGTGCCAGGCGCGGCACTTGGTGCTCTGCCAAGGGGTCGGATGTACGCCCTGGCGCTCCTCCGGTGTCCCTTGGTCTCCGCCGCTCTGCCGGTGGCTTTTGCCTGGCAGGCGCGGCACTTTACTCACAGACACATCACACACATCACTCACTCACACACATCACTCACTCAGCCGGTGGCTTTTGCGTGGCAGGCGCGGCACTTGGTGCTCTGCCAAGGGGTCGGATGTACGCCCTGGCTTCCCTTCGGTGTCCCTTGGTCTCCGCCGCTCTGCCGGTGGCTCCGCCGCTCTGCCGGTGACTTTTGCGTGGCAGGCGTGGCCGTTGGCGTCCTGCGAAGGGGTCCGATGTACGCCCTGGCGTCCCTCCGCAACACGCAACACGCAACACGCAACACGCAGCACACAGCACACAGCACACAGCACACAGCACACACACACACATCACACACATCACACACATCACACACATCACACACATCACACACATCACACACATCACACACATCACACACATCACACACATCACACACATCACACACATCACACACATCACACACACACATCACACACATCACACACACACATCACACACACACCACACACACATCACACACACATCCACACATCACACACATCACACACACATCACACACACATCACACACACACACATCACACACACATCACACACACATCACACACATCACACACACACATCACACACACACATCACACACATCACACACATCACGCACATCACACACATCACACACATCACACACATCACACACACACACACACATCAACCCCACACATCACACACACATCACACACACATCACACACATCACACACATCACGCACATCACACACATCACACACATCACACACATCACACACATCACACACACACACACATCACTCACTCAGCCGGTGGCTTTTGCGTGGCAGGCGCGGCACTTTACTCATCACATATACATCACTTGTCCAAATTTAACGCGACTTGTTGACCTCGCTGGCCAGAAAAAAAACGTATGGCTCTTCAGAAGCAGGGCACGGCGATGTATCAACTCAGCTCATTCAGATTGATTGCTTGTGAGCTTATCATGGCTTGTTTATTCATGCTGTGTCTGCTCAGGTCATGATGCTGGTCTATGGCACTTGGACAACCGATATGCCTAGAAGCAAAAAATTCTGCGGAGCGACGGGAGGAGTAAATATACATAGTAACTGAAACATACATCATCGGATTCTTATATTTGCGCCGCAAACATATCACCATATCACCATCCATACACACGCCATCACACATGTACACAAAACTCACCCACCATCACCCCTCCATCACTCTCATACTTCCTCGTCCCTTCTTGCTTTCCTATGCTCAGTCTAAGCCTGGAGCAGTTGTTAACATGTGGGGTTGCCCGGTCCTATAATTTACATATATATATATACATACATACATACATACATACAGTCATACATACATACATACATACATACATACACACACATATATATATACACATACATATTTACATATATATATATTTACATATCACGCCCCCACCCACCCACAGGGGGGGGCGGGGAACATAGCTCCTGTATATCCATACCCATTCCTACTACTAACTACTACTAACTACTACTCACTACAACTAACAACTAACAACAACAACAACAACTACTACTACTACTACTTCTACTACTACTACTGCTACTACTACTACTACTACTACTCCTACTACCCCCCCACCCACCCACAGGGAGGGGAACATAGCTCCTGTATACCCATAGCTTTATACCCATATACCCATACCCTTTGGGGGGGGACCTGGGAGGCTGCATCATATATACACTTACATTTACATATATATATATATATTCGATGATTTGAATGTGTACATATTATTTCCTATATATATATATATATTATATCGCCAAATTGGTTTACAACTTACAACTGTGTTCAAGTAGGATTAATAGTGGATATCAATCTACCGTCGGATGGCTGGTCCCATCTTGGGAAATGCTTCCAAGGTGAAGCACTAGCGTGTATTCAATCAGACCACAGGAGTGAAGTTTTAGGAGATGATACTTGGGGGTGCAGTTAGGGTTACCCTCCAGTAACCTAAGAGCAGCATGGAAACTCCTCAAGTGTAGCTTTAGAGCAGCCCTTTCTGGCAGGTGTAGAAGGAAAAATCCAAGGTTAGTTTTTAGAAGCCGATGAATGTGGTAAACCTATTAAACCTATGAAACCACCCCACATGTTCACAGACATGGTTTAAGTTTGAACCATGCTGAGTTGGATGTTTGTGGTGTTAACTTTACCACACCATAGGTATTTGGACGCAATCTTAGATCACAAGAAAATAGAGCAGGGTGTCCTGATATTCCTGGAATTATTTTTCGACATGTCATTTGCTTCAAACCAATCTCAAAGTCTTGATGGTAATCATGTTCTTTCTAGCGTTGGTTGCCTTATAGCCACAATAGCCATGCGGAAAATCTGCCAGATATAGATCAGATTCCAAGGGAATCTGTGATTTCACCACGTGCCTTGTTGGCCGACCACCTCTACACATCATCATGGGGTGCCCCCCAAAATGGCCCAACTTTCACTTTACGTCAACATTCTTTAATTCTGTGTTAAAAATAACTGATGATTTCCGAGGGACTCACCCCAAAACTGGCTTTGCCATTTGATGGGAACAGGATGATATACATTGGGTTATGCGGTACACACCCATATTGGCAGAAATGTCCGGCATCCATCCGTTTGTTGCGCCGCTTCGTAGGTTTGGCGATCGCGCACACTGTGTTTGAGGGGCTCCTCCTCGTCGTATCTCAGTCGCAGATGCCCAAGCTCAACACTTTTGGTGCCATGAAACCCAGGAGTTAAAACTCTAAGATCATCTAAGATGTAGGGGAATGAATGGCCTTCAACCACAGTATTATTGTGTTTATGTGTTTCTCGCTGTAGCCCACTTCGTTCGCTTTGCACCTGCATAAACAATTTCGGCTCCTTTTTACAAAGATCTAGCAGACACGTGAAACGTTGTCGTTCAAGATTCCGACATTCCGGGGTAGGTCAATGTTGAACTTCAGGCTTGCACTATAGCCAGTTAACATTGGTACGTATTTTCATATATGTTTTTGTTGTTCACCACATGCCAGGTGAGGGTCTCTCGATTTGGACAATACATCCCGCTGGGGGCACGCACTGCTGAGAGAGTAATTGATTTACTCTGACTTGGAATGATGCGAGCAAAAGACCTGATCTGAAACCTGAAGCAGCTTGATGAGAACCGCTTGCTTGGTTTTGCAGGTGCGCACCAGGACGTCTCCTAATGCATCACCAGGGAATGTGGCCATCTTCGTTAGCAGTGATCTCACAAACGTTCTCACTGCCCCCCTTCTTGTTACATGCATAGTCCTTAGTTCTTGACCGCATGAGAGCTAGCGGTTTACACACACACAAATGTCCTTGAAATAAGGGCAACAAGACAGCACCAACTGCTTTTTCAAACGGCATCAAGTCTGAAATTGAAAAGTCTCACAGGCATTAAGAAGTGGATGATGCGACCGAACCAACTTTGTAATCTGACCTGGGCTTCGACATGAACGGTCAGAACATGAGGGAACCAGGACAGCCAGCCACAACACAACAACGGGGGAAACAAGAGGAAAAACAACTAAGGCAGGCAACAGGCAGAGGGAGCATACAACAAGCAGGCAAAACAAAGAAAAGAAAAGGGTGGGAGCGGGGAGAGGAAGCACACAGGAACCTGACCCTGGCACGCAGAAGAGCAAACAGCACAAAGCAGAACAGGCAACAACGCAAAAACACGGCAGCGAGACAATTGAAGCAGGGCAGCATGAGGAAGGAACATATACACACACAAACACACACAAACACACACAAACACACAGACACAAACACACAAACACACAGACACAAACACACAAACACACACAAACACACACAAACACACACAAACACACAAACACACACAAACACACACACACACATACCTGAGGATGAGGATGCGGGATGCGGCATGGGGAGAGAGAGGGTGTTTTGAGGGAAGAGGAGGAAAAAGAGGGGGAGAGAGGAGGACGGGAAGGCTAGTGTCCCAAGCTATGCGTGCTGCATCCATGGACCCACAAGAGGAAAGGTGCACCCAGCTATACCAATGTATCCAGGGTCACACCAAAGGACGGGGGGAGCAGGGCTTTGCCAAGTTGCAATTATCAGTTTTGAATTTGTGTGTGTGTGTGGCTGCATTTTTTTTAAGCGCGCCACAGAGCGTACAGGCTGTATTTTGCCCATGTTTTTGCAAAACTGTTTCAGTGCGAGGGGAACCATTATGGGAAAAAAATACTTTGCGTTTTTTCCCTAGATGTTGCGTTCTATTGTCTGGTTTTCTGTTTAATTAGGGAAAACAAACGCGGTACAAACCAACGACCGAAAACACAACTAAATATAATATGTCCTCTTCAGAATTGCATGTCTCCCACCACCACCGCCGAAAAGAGCAACCATGGTGTGGACATGTGAAAGCACATGTGATAAACCCTGTGGCAAACGATGTGGTAAACCTGTCCCAGGCAAATAGCAAAAACACACAAAAACAAGGTGATAGACGCTGTGGTAAACTTTTTTGCGGTAGACTTTTTTGTGGTAAAACTGTGGTAAAAGGTGTGGTAAACCTTTCAAGTTTGGCCGTGGTAAACCTTGCTAGTTTATACTGCGTATTTTCCAGGAAAAAAGGAGAAACAAATACCACGAAACATTGCAGCACGTTTGCCACACCTTTACCACAGGTTTACCACGGAAAAAACAATACCACAACCTCTACCAAAACTATTGCCACAATTTTGCCCCACTCTTGAGTCGGAAAAATGCACATTTGCCACGGACAAGGTTTACCAAAAAGTTTACCACGGCGGTTGATATTTTTAGCAAAAATGCATAAAACATGAACATTTGCCTATCAGAAATGTTTTTGTCTTCAGGGTGCTAGATTTCGAATAGTTGCCTATGAGACTACCGCAAAGCAACCCTACAGTTGTGTAATCAGGTACCAGTTACTACCAAATCCGGGATGGATTAAAACTATTAAACAACCCTTGTGGAAGACCCAAGATCACTAATCACTCATGTTTCTGGATGTCCTGACCTGCACGGGGAGTTGAACCCGGTGGCTTCACGTTTCTGGGATGGGTTGGAACACTTTGGTACGGCATGATTGTTGGAAAGATGATTTTTTTTGGTCCCTCACATTCATAAATATGAAAGTAGTTGGTAGATGATGATGTTGGTAGTTATATACGATTACATTGTCAAAGTCGTGGGGAGCTTTGATCGCTGTGTAATGGTAGTTTTCAATCCATGTCCATGTCCTTATCCTGCTTTAGGCGTCCCGAAACAGACGGATACGTGATGATTGGACTTCATTCGATTTATCTCAAAGTACCCTCTGGTAATTTAAGATTGTTTTGGAAAATAACAATGTTCAAGAATAGGAACTTTTAAATTGAATGGTTTATTTTCGCAGCTGTGAAATTCCCGGAGGGATCCGGAGGGTTTTTCGCTGTTTCGAACCAGGGTTTTTACAGGACTCCAAGTTAGGATGATCCACATGGCTGTCATGGTTTCCATACACTGCCGATGAGGGCGTCAATCCGGACACTTTTGGGATATTTTGGGTCATTTTGGGGTTTCAGACTTTGATCATCCATAGTTACCCTCTGGTAAACTAACATAACTATGGAAAATCACCATTTTTAATAGGGAAATCCCCTATAAATAATCATTTTTAATAGCTTTTTGTATGTTTACCAGAGGTTACTCTACCCGGTAATCATCCACATCGCTTGCGCTCTGATCAAAGCTCCATTGAGTTCGGGGATGGGGCTGCGCAGCGAGGTCTTGTGGCTTCAAAAAGCCTGCTGGAGATCTGTTGAAGCTGCTTGGCCCTGAATAGTGGCCATGTTTTGAAGAATTATGGGGATATCCTCCAAATAGTGATAGTATGATATTTGGTACACCCCCCCAATAAACAGCCAAGGGTTTTATTCCATCAGGGTTGACTTACAGGTGGGTTATAAGTTATAAGTCATAAGTTGGTTCTAACAGAATAAGCATAAATAAGATGCCATGACGGTGTCTCTTAACAACCTAGGGTGATAAAGATTGTAATGATGATGTGATGGCAGAATACGACATGTTTGCACCATTGTTCGATGCGGAGCCTTTTTTGGGCTGAATTCAGCTGCAAGTTTTGACGTTTTGGCCATGAATGTTTCAGCGGAGTCCACCGACTACTGGATGAGGAACTCTACGCCCAAAGTGGAGTACCCGCTGACGACGGCCAACTTGGGGTGCCATGAAAAGGGAGCGCCATTGTGGACGTGAGGTTTCCACTGACCATCCACAATGTCTTGTGCTGGTCCAATCATTCATACTGGCAAGACCACACCATCGAAGTGCCGTCTTTGGCATCGTCGTTGCGACAGCCGCTGTGACAAGTATCATAATCGTCAGACATGGGGATATTATATGACATGGCATAACTGTGTCACCTCGTAGCCCGCACATACTAGTACGCAGCAGCTATGCCATGCTGTACTGGATAGATTTCATCAAAGCCTCACGTCACGACGTCACCTTAGATGACGGTGAATGTAAGGGTAAGTATCCCATAATGGCCAAAAAAATCAGGTTAGTGAGTTATTGTTATTGACCCTGACAACATGTAATGAATTGAATCACCCATAAGTATACAGTATAATTATATAATATTATGCATATATATATATCATCATGTTCAAGTTGTAGATAGTGCTAGCAGAAACATGAAACCATGAGGTTATCATCCGCAACACTGGTAACATGTTTCACGAAGGATGGAACCACAGCCAACTACGGTGTTTTTGCAAACAAAGTTATGAACGTATGTTGGAAGACATCCCGCTGAGTTGGAAATTGAACGTGTCAATTCAGGAACTTTGAACAATTCGAATCAGATGAATGATGTCAGTCATAAATGTCGCAGTTTTTTTTCATTACTTTGTCGTGGTTATTTGGGTGATTTCTAGTTTTTGTGCAATAATTAATTATGGGGATTTTCCGAGTGTTGTAAAGATCATGCAGTATATAAAACTATTCATTTGTGAAGCCCATGTGCCCGAAACAATAGCGCCAGCGCCGGTGATTTTCAGAGAGAAGTGGGCACCATTTTTTTCAGCACCAGGGCGAGTCCTACTGTAGAACATTTGATTCCCATCGCCATTGCCATGAGCGAACATAGTTGGCAACTGAGAGGATAAAGTGTTTTTTTTTAATGTTTTTTTTTGCATTCCCCTACACACATCGATCCTACCAATGTGAACCAGGCACCATCTTCGAGCATGCAGTTTTTTTTCAGACTAATTCATTTTGGCGACAAGATATTATGAGAACATGCCGTGTGTCAACTTGTGAGCTGCTGCCAGTCTGAGAAAACACTTTGCTCCATCGCAAACAACTGTTCGCCTTTGTTTTTCGAACGCAATCGCAAAATGGAATACCCTTTCACTCTAAAAATTGTTTGTAACTTTTCACTCACAACATTTTTTGGTTAAGAATTGGATTCCACCCCGCCCCACACATCATCAGAGTAGCATCTGAGCAAGTCGTCCACCCCAGCAGACCGGTCACAGACAATACGCACAACGCACACTTTTCAAGCCGCTAAAACATCACCAGCAGTTCGAATAGAAGGTTTAAAATTGTTTAAATATATTAATAACTTAAAAACTATCAAACTCTATATGAGTACTATGTATGTTCTCCACCAGTTCGACATATTTATATTGGTTCTCCATGAGTTTTTGCATTCTTTTTGATATTCCAATGCTGCTGGGGTATACCTGATTCTGCCATTCCATAACTAGAGTTGGGGTTGCAACCCAGTTCCACGCCTTAGTTTGCCCATTTCTGTAGTCTGCTAAAGCTTCATTGCTGAAATCCCTTGTTGAACTCGGTGTTCCTGAGGTGGTTCTCTTGAGAAGAAAAAGCAAAATGCACAGCAAAAAAAGCAAGGTCAGCAAGGTCAGCAAGATCGGCAAGGTGCGCGATTTTATTGCATGCCGTTGCTGTCCGACTGAAGTTGTTCCTGGATTTTTCGGCTTTGTCTGAAAATTGTAATTCCAGGGATTACTCAATATGTTCCCTATCAACGTGCTCATTTTCCTCTTTAAACTTACCATTTAAAGGGTACATTTTTTTGAGATATACTGCTTTGGTGGTTTATCCTATGAACCCTACATGGAGTGCACTGCATTGCTTTTCATCCCAGGCTATCCCCACATACCCATGTGATGAACCACCAAGTGATTCCATGCTTGGGAAACCCTTAAATCAGTGACAAAATGCCTGAGATGAATGGACACGTATACAAGCTCAAGAATTACACCCCTGGTTTTGGGCCGAAGTCGGACCCTGTTAAGAATCCGAAACGGTCATTGCACTTCAGATCCAGGCTTTGAACCTAGTAGGGGAAAAATCGGCATGGCATGTTAGCTCCTAAATTCTGAGGGGCGTATCGCTGGCTGACCTCACAGTAAATGATGTTTGCACAGCGGGGGGATCTAGGGGGAACCATCCCAACATGGAATGAATTTGGTCTAATTTCTGCAACTGCAAGCTTCGGAAGACCGAATATTCTGCGGGAGCTTAAGAAACCTCAGCTGTGACTTATCTTTTTTTTTTGTTTTGCATGGATACTTTCCTGCCGAAGGCCAGCAGACACCCAGAAACAGTGGGTATTTGCGGATATTTTTAAATGCTAGTTTAGAGTAGGCGCATATAGAGGATTAATTGTCCAGAATGATCACAGCCAACAAGTTAGGGGGTCACAGTCTAGACAGCGTAGACATTTTTGCAGCCTCAAAACCAACAAGAGAATACTATTTAGCCGAACCCCTTGTTGGAACAGATTTTTGTTGTTTTTTGTTTTTTCACTATTGAACGATTCGGCATCCAACACCAATTCATGGGGTCAAGTTACAAAGTTCAACGTATGGGGGTTTACATAAATAGGGGATTCCCAAAATGGTTGGTTTATAATGGAAAATCCTATTCAAATGGATGATTTGGGGGCACCCCCCATTTCAGGAAACCTCCATATACTGCTCCAGTAACATCTCATTTTGTATAATAATGTTCCCGTAGTATTACCACCTCCCCCTGCCGAAGGACAGAGCGCAATGGGGTGTTGACATTGTTGTTGTTATATATCCGAAGGAAGTTTAGAATTCTGGGATTCCTGTTCAGGGTGCTTTTATAATTTCTTATATTCCTCTAAACATGATTTCAAATTTCTTTCCAAGGTGATTTCAGGCTCCTTTCAACCTGCTTTCCGGTTCTTTTCAGACTGCTCTCATACTCTTTTTATGCTGTCTTCAGACTCCTTTTGAATGCATTCGGATTTGCTGCCGAGGACGGTGAGACAAGACTTTTGAGTTGTGGATTCCCTTCAGATGCCGTTTAGAATCATGTGCTTCAAGAGCTCCCAGAATGCCAGTTCCTGACGGTCCATTCCATTGAAATGGTCCCCAATGGTTCCTTGAAAATCCAAATAGGGGGGTGCAGGGGTGTACACGCCAGTCTCAGCAGTTTAATTTATATAAAAGGCCGGACAAAGGCAACCACATAACAATTCAAAAACGTGTCGACCTGCTTCTATGTCCAATCTTTATTCTGGGGTGCCTTTAATTTTAGCGGGAAGGGATTTTGATGTGTTTCATTAAGGAATTTAAAATTCATGTTCCCCATATTTTTCCATCATGTTTGATGTTTAAATCAATAATATGTATAATATGTGTCATATGTGTCCGTTTACCTACATGTTTTCCTGCTCCTTATTTCAGTATTTCTATTGATCAAACCACTAGTCTTCGTGTCCAACCGCTGAGTTTGATGACATGTCGTACTATAAAATCCATCAGAACCCCATTCCTCAGGCCTGAACCCACCACGGCCAGGAAATTCAATGGGCTCTGCCGGCCACAGAGGGTGTCCACAGCGAAGCGACGCCAGCGCCCTCCTCAGCGCGCTCGCACGCTTTCGCATGCTGGCGGCGGTTTGTGAAAGCAGCGGGGGTGAATTGGTGGTTCACCCCCGGAAATGGGATGGGGTTCAAAAACAAACTGATTGTAGTTATAAACCAATTATAGCACACGAGCATACTGTCTGGTGAAAAGCCAGCGTAAGTGGCTTACCCTACTGAATTCACTGGGCTTAACTTTAACTAATTCACTTGCGCTTCGTGGGTAGTTCACCGCCAAGAAGGTGATGCCGCAATGTCAACCAGAAATCCAGAGGGCAGCCCACTGATGCATTCTTCGTCTTGTTATCCCATACTTTCAAAATCTTTCATAAATAGCCCCAAGAAATTCATAGTCCGAAGGCTTATTTTGATCCTCACAAGAGGCCAATCCAGCACCCAACTGTTTCTTCTTATTTTTGAGCTAAGTTGATTTATGGTTTTGTGAAAAATATGGGATATCCTCAGAATGTACATGTTGATGGGGATCATGAGGGCTAGTCAATTGATTGAGGGGTATCCTATTTTAAACTTAAACCCGATTTCACTCGGTTATGAACATGTTGTTCTGCACATGCACGCGCATACATATGATGTATATATGATATGTATGTATATTAATACACATATATACATACGGTAACGACATTTAAATATGTGGAGGGCGGGCCAGACCGCGAGGCCCCGGAGGTAGTATGAAATACCAGTTCGTATATTTAAATGCAGCACCCGTATGTTTAAATGAATTGGATTCCGTATGTTCAAATGGCCTGGGGGGCCAAGAAAAACCTTCCCGGAGGTAGTCTAAAATACCTGTTCGTATATTTTAAGGCCCGTATATTTAAATGTAGTTACCATAATTAATATATATGTAGTATATACATACATATATTGAATTCGAAATGTTGCTTTACATCTTCAACATCCGATTTTTTTGAAATGTGAGTACCCAAAAATCCCAAAACAAGTTGTTGGTCATGTTCCGCTTTCATTAGTGGCAGACGTCTCCACTACATCCCGGCATCTCCCCAAATATCACCATAGTATTTCGCCATTACCAATGTTAGACATCAAAAATATCCCCCAGCATTTTCTGGCGCACCCAGTTTAGAACTCCATTTTTTGTGTCGCATAGTTCACTACACCCTGAGGAAAATCGTGAGGGTGCCAGCGCGCCGATTCCTGGGCATGTGGAGCATGAAGGTTCTTGGGCCAGGGGTTCCCTCAAGCATCACTGGCACTGGTGAAGGTGTGTAGATTTTAGCCGAAGAGTTTTAGGTTCGAAGCTGGGCCATGTTTTTTCGCCCACAACCAAGTTGAACCTCTAGCAAATCGGTAAAGTGTTACTGCCAAGGTTTCTTGAGTTTGACAATGATGCCAAGTTAAGGGTTTTTGTTTTGCATGTTGGTTATTCGTTTTGTTCTTCAATAGTTTTTGAATCGGGTGAAGAAAAGCACATGGGGCTCTACATTATCACAGACAGATGGGGATGTGGCCAAGAAACCAGAGATCGAAGCATTTAGTCTATGGATTCACGATCAACCATCAACACGACGCTCTACTCATCAAACTGGGGCCTGGACAAAGAATGGGCCACGGGCTATGTGGTCCCTACCCTACTTTGCACCAGTGATCGCTCTGAGGATTAATCTAGGTGACCGGATGAATGTTAGCAACCTCACAACGATGTCACCATCAATGAGTGGAACCAACCCGGCAAAAATATTTATTTGCCTTCGGCAAGCCCGCCGGCCATAGAGAGGTGGCCCCGAGGGAGTTTGATGTGCATTCTAGGTGGAAGCCCGCGAGAGAGCAGAAGAGAAAAGAAGGAGAAGAAGAAGAAGAAGAAAAATAAGAAAGGAAGACGAAGACAAAGCCGTAAAACGGAAGCGGCTTGTGTAGCAAGGTTTGCTGTAACAACCTATTGACCGTATACCAAATTAGTACCGTTTCCAGTAAAGTAGCGCCAGGTACTATGTATGAGCTTCTGGCTTGACAGCAGACCGCTGCATGGAAGGAGACAGGGGAGAGAGATTGCCCCAAGGGAGGTTGACGTGCACGCTAGGTGGAAGCATGAGAGAAGAAGAGACGAAGACAGAGCCGTAGATCAGAAGCAGCTTGAGTAGCAAGTGCGTGCTTGAACAACCAATGGAATGCATACCAAATGAGTAATTACTGGGGGGGGAGGGGGGGGCGACCTTGATTCAGACGAAGCAAAAACGCGAAGCAAGAGAACAAAGGAACAAGGACAAGCCACAGAAACAAGAACAACACCTTCCAATCAGACACGCCGGCAGGCCGGCGGATTCTAGCTTGGTGATTGTTAAACATCTTCGAACTTCGGTCTGATGAATTAGTAGCTCCATTGTCTGCTCTGAATGTCCATCATTTAAAAAGCAACAACCGCCGTGATACCGCGGTGTCAAGCTCAAACACTGCAATGGACTATGCCAATTTGCCCTGGGGAACTTTACAGATTGGGATAGGGACCACCCAAATCCAGTGGAACGTACCTTCAATCTGGTGCACCCCAGTTTTAAGATGTTTTAAGATGTTGTAAGTTGGTTCATGAACCCCATGAACTCGTTCGATATATTTGCTATCAATCCAACAGTGATTGCAGTTGTAAACTAAGTTAGTTAATGAACGGCGGCATCGCCCTGTGGAAAAAGAACGGTTCAATGCGGCCCTATAGATAGCTAAAATCAATACCCCCAGAGTGGTACCGATATAGGGGGCCCTATAGACAGCTACAATTGATACCCCCAAGCTAACAGCCCGCATGTTTTAGATTTATAGATCGTATTTGGATGTATTTGGTTTATGGTTTTTTAACGCAAAGGATCGTATGCAAATAATTTACTGTATATATATATATGTGTGTACACATGGCCACATACAACTGGGGCATAATATGGTTAAATACCGACTTACTAACTGGGATGCACATCCATGTAGGGGCTGGCTGGTCCGGGGGTGGATATGATCCAGTCAGTACCCTTTGCCGGTTGTTGGCCCTCCGGTGCTACAAGGTGATGCCTCCAAGTGAACTGTTTGCTGGTCTATCCCCATTAGCTGATTAACCTTGATGGGTGAAAATACACCTTGGGGGGCACCTTCTTGTAGCAAATATACTAATGCATGGGAAAACATGGTTACAATCACATCCTCTAATATTAAATTTGTTTGGAACCCTGATTTGATTTGAATCTATTCATTTTGGGGTCCTAGATATTTACTGTAATGTTTGGATTAAGATGATGTAATGCGACTATATGGGTAGGACGACTAAAGCTCAATGTGTGTTTGTTTTGTTTACCACGCATCACACATCCAGCTGTTTTGCCCAGAAACACGCAGTTGGTGCTTCAGGCCCGTTTGTAAGTTGGTATTTGCATCACGCCAGTGAAATAAATGAAGCAACTACACTAATTTTACTTACCTTGAAAGCAACCTCCAAACACAAAAATAATCCAACAAACAGGTCGCTGGGGGGGACGGCTTTACCTTGCGAGTGGCTAAGTTGGTTTCAACTCCAATTTCACTAGGGTGTATTGTAGATATATCTATACTTAATGTGTGTTAAACAATCATAGTTTTTTTGTTCAATCAATTTCTCGGTAGATATATCTATAGTAGATAGTAGGCCTATCAACAGTCCAGAGTTGGGTATATCTATAGTAGATATATCTATAGTAGATATATCTATAGTAGATATATCTATAGTAGATATATCTATAGTAGATATATCTGTAGTATATATGTGGCAAATGTACATAGTTGACTGGGATGAACAAAAAGCCCCAGCTAGGCTTCGAAAATGGCGTCGGACCAGGCCTGGCACTTGAAGATGTGGAGGAGCGCCTGTGAAGAGACAAAACCACCAGCGCCATAATCAACTGAACCAGGAAAAATGGATTCTTATTTTTGGGGATTTCATAGGATTATGATCAAAATCAACCGAATGGATATATTATTATCCTCTGGCTATCTCAGCTGCACCATTTTCAACTCATAGCTGCGCCATTTTCCATAGCCATGTTTGATAGCCAGAAGGTATATGGTCCGGTGATTCATGGCATTTAAATGGGATCCAACCATCAAACATATTGGGATGTAGCTGCTGTAGCTGATAAGTGAAATTAATGCTGACTGATGGTTCTATGGGGGTTATATCAAAGGAAGTTTATAGTTTGCAAACTTCCGAGTTACGAACGAATGTCCATGGTCAGTCTTTTCATCATGTCAACCACAGTGGTAACAAAAGATGACAGTAACAGTCTGGGAGTGTGTAGGTTCGCTGGTGAAACCATGGAAGTGCGGCGCGAGTCCCTGTGCTTTTACAGGTAGGGTGGCTCCACGCGTCGCTGAGGTAGGGTCTGTGTTTCCACGAATGTTCGATCTGGTAAAGCTGTCGCCCAAAAACCGCACGAGACTGTATAGTGAGAGCCCGTTTTCGCAGAAAAGTATCTAAAAACTGAAGGGCACAGACTGCAGAATCGTCCCTGTTGTGCATGTTGTTCAATTTGGTGTGAGGCTCCTGCTATTCGCGATTGCAACTGGAGGTGACGAAACGCATTGGCACAGCTGCGCGCAAGGGGAGTATGAGTGATTCTGCAGCTTTGGGGGACTGCAGCTGGAGGTTGCAAAACACATTGTAAAAGCTGCAACAAATCGTTTGGAGCATGGTGCCTCTCGTGCTTTCCGGGATTGCAGCTGGAGGTTGGAAAACGCATTGTGCAAGTTAGTGCCCCATAGCTAGTTAAGTTGGTTTATAACCCCAGTACCGTGGGTTTATGATAGATACATCTTTAGTTGCGGGGTTAAAAAAACACCTTCTAGTAACCAGGGGGTCGCCACCTTGTACTGGCTCGGCAAAAAGAAGAATTGAAGAGATAGCTCCGCGAAAGGGCGGTAGCTCAGAGGAGGAGCGGGTCAGAGAATAAGTAGCTGAGTTTCATTGACTCATTGGTTCATTCAATGGTTCATTGATTCACTGACTCGCTGGTTGTTAGTAATTAACTGGCGGTTGCTTCATTGATTCGTTCATTTATATTCATTGATCCATTTACCTGTTCATCCATCCTTGCATTTATTGATCCGCTCATTGATTCACTCACTCATTGGTTCAGTCGTTCATTGAATCGTCGGTTGGTTTATTGATTCATCCGCCTACCGCTTCATCCATTGGACCACTCACCCATGGAACAGTTCTTTCATTGGTTCATTGATTGTTTAATCCATCCAACGTTTCATTGATCAGTTCATTGGTTGATTCAGTGGTTGATTCCAACGGTCAGTCAGTCAATCATTCATTCATTCCTTGTTTCATTCGTTCCTTCCTCCCTTCATTCATGCAGCCAGTCAGCCATTCATTTATTCGTTTGTTCGTCCCTTCCTTTATTCATCCATTGATTCCTTCATCCATCCATCCATCCATGCATGCATGCATGCATGCATTCCTTCATTCCTTCGTTCCTTCATTCATTCATCCATTCATCCATCCATCCATTCACTCATTCATTCATTCATTCAATCATTCATTCATTCATTCATTCATTCATTTATCTATTCATTTGTTCCTTCATTCCTTCTTTCCTTCATTCATTCAGTTGTTCATTCCTTGTTTCTTTCCTTCATTCGTTCATTCATGCATAGATTGTTTTTTCAATTCATCCAACCGTTGTGCATTGATTTTTTTCATGTCATTTCATTGGCCTCTCAGCAACAATTTGCTAGACCCATTCGTTGATGCAAATCACAGCCTCAACACTTCATTGCTTCTGCATCTCCCAGGCATTCGTACAGCCATCGTTTTTTTATCGTCATGTCAGTGTTTCAAAACTTCCTCCCCAGCACGACGGGGCACCACTGGCAATTCTATGGACCAATCAAAAAAAGACAGCAACAGAGTCAACCAAACAATGAAACCAGAAAAATTATCGCCGTCGCCATTTGCACCACAGAATGGTATAGGTTGACCCTCCATAAAGTGACACTTCTGTGGCAAATGAGTTTGAAAAATGGGTCAGGGCTACAATTTTGTAGTAATTAGTGGGTGTTAGTTGGTTTTGTCATTTTTATTTTGATGGCATGATCATGTATGGGCACCAAGCCCAACAGATCTGTAAGAAACAAAAAACACGTTTTCTAGAGGTTTTTCAGGGTACGTTTTGTTTTTTTAAAGATAATATGAGTTGGCCATTGGTAAGCAAAAACCAGGTAGCCATTCTATAGAGAACCAATTGTTCCAAGACATTTACCATTTTCTATTTATATATATATACATGTATACATGTTTTGTGATGTGCCAGATTATGGTTGCCACGGTTGGCTCAGAGGAACTTGCGTTTGCCCGGGCCACCTGACAGCAATGTTCGCCCTCACGCACTTGGTGCTTTTGGCACATTGCATTGCGGTGTTGGGCGTTGGGGATGATACGGCCGCGCAGACACCAGAAGAGCCGCAAAAAGGACGATTGACATGGTTTTGCTCTACAAAATGGCAGCGGGAAAAAGGCAGTTTGAACTGTGTTCCTGGGGAGGTGTAAACTCTACAAAATGGCTCTGTTCTTTTAAAACAATTTCTATAAGAGCATGAATGCGCCTGTTTGATCATTGTTGGATGAAAAATATCGAAATGGTTGTGGATTCAAGAGATCCAAGACAATTGACAGGCACCACCATTTTGTAGGCCATGAAGTGCCCAGGGTCTATGGCCATACCATTTGGTAGGCTGGAGAAGAGGTCCCACAACCATTTTGTAGACAAAAAGGCTGGTTCCCTCCAAAATGGACCACTGCGAACCCACCCAGGGAATGACAAGGAGGATGCAAAATTTGCTTTTGGCCAACAGAGACTGAATCCTCACCAGCAAGCATGATTTAAAAAAAATGCACAACAAAAAAAAAATCTCAACACTACTTGTGGCGCACTGGAACCAGATCCAACACCGACCTGCACCGAAACTTCCACCGCGGAACCCGCAGCAGAACCCGGAGCCACCCGGAACCACCCCAAAACCGAACTGGAACAACATTTTTCCAGAAGTGTGGGACCTTTGGAATCTCGACAACCACCTGGAACTGCACCGGAACCCTTGGAGCAACCTTCACGGGAGCCTCCGGAACCAGTCTGAACATTGTCTGAACCACTGCGAATCCGGCACTGGAAGCCGCACCACAAACTCTCCAAAAACTGCAGGAGGAAGAGGCAGGACCTCATCCAGTGGTACCAACCGTCCGTGAGACGGTCAAGAGCACCTTGGACCCGTCCTGGTCGGGCCAGTAGTGGGTAAGTCCACATGGTGTTTTGGGGGTTCTGATGGGTGAACCATGATTATAAATTGCATAAGTTGGGATACTACGTCTATGAGTTTGGCCAATACACACTTATTAAGTGGAACTGCACATCGGATTCTGGACTAAAAATGATTTAGTGGGTCCCAGTTCCAGGAACACGCCAAATGATTTTTTTTGCCATGAATGGCAATGTTTTTTAATTATATATATCCAATTCTGCGTGCTTTAGAATCACTTGAAATGGTCGTTCGATAGCCCTTAAAATCAGAAATTTGCCCGGATATAGTCATAACATATACATTCATATACGTACTTGATAGTAATTGCACAACTGTCTCAACCCCCAGACCCAGTGGTTTCCGGTCTTTACTTCAGGCAGAAGAACCAAATCAGATGTTCTACAAGAAATGCTGGACGATGCTTGGCGGAACTATAGTAAATCGTACTCCTGCAGCCGTGCGTGCGTCAGCAGTGTTTGTTGATGGCACCTCTCTCCAGAACTTGTTTGTATCACTATTGCTGCTGGTTGAATCACGTTGAATGCCTATGTTGGTTGTTTGAACTTTACTGCTTCAAACCTATATCGTTGGTAGCTACTTCGGGGTGCATCTGCGGCCTCACTTGATAGCCAGACCATACCACAATCTATAACCCATCTGTAATACATCTAAAACCCATCTATAACCCGTCTACAACCCCTATTGAGATCTATTTAACACATACGTAGCTAGCGATATACCACTGGCCGGTTGATTGGAACTTTACCACCTGCAAGTCCAGCAATAAGAGAGGTTTGTTTTTCCCCTAAGCAAATGTCAGCGCTTTTCCAACCCCAGGAACATTTATCCACCCAATAGGAAAAAACATGGGTTTGAAAGTTTGATGTTCCAGTTCTTTCGCTGGGATTGTAACTTTCCCATAGAATTCCTGGGAGACCAAGAGCTGCTAGATCCACTGCTAGGGCTTGGCCATGAGAATTACAAGGCGATGGTCTAGCTGGTTATAGGATTCACATGGATTCACTAGGCCAACGGTCGGATTTATGGTACGGTATAGATTATATATCGCAGTATATAGTGATACCAGGGGTTTGGAGCATTTTGGAGCCAGCAAACATTGCAAACCATTGCAACTTATAGCTGTCGGCACCCCCTTGTATCATTTATATGTTGATCAAATCCAAATTCTTGGTCAGATGTTTTGGTACGCGAGATTCCTCAGTTTGAACTGGCATTTGTCACATTTTGTTACCATCATATAGATTTCTCCAAATTTGAATCTCATTTGACAACTGGTACCGTTTCGTCCATGGAAACGATTGAGGTCCTGGCTTTGGCTGACCCCATATCTCAGGAATTGGACGACGAGGAGGAGGAGGAGGAGCGTGGCAAGGCGCAGGAACCGCCACGGCGTACCAGGTTCCAGGCGCGGGAAAGGGGCGTCATGGGACGGCCCAAAGGTATCGGAAATGGAGTCATGGAAGGTGAAAACTGGAGGATACTGGATACAATTAGGAATTATGATTTATGTCATTTCATGTGTGGAAATTTCGGGGATGGCCTTACTTGACCATCCATTTTCTCTAGTTTTGTGGGATCTCTGAAATCTACGAATCCACACTGGTGCGTCTAAAAATTGGAATGCCACTGGATACCACCAAAACGAACGAAAGGCGAATTTTGGAACCTGCAAAATCGGGTGATGTGGCCTGAAATATATGACGTTGCAGAAGCGAAAGATGTATACCCTTTACCCTTTGGTCATCAAAAAGATCTCGGATTCAACCAACCAATAGGTGGTGCCGTTCACCAAAAGGACATGAACCACGATTATAAACAGTAAGCCAACACGACTTGTGAATTCACCAATAAATATTATAGGAGTTAGCCATAAAAAATGCGGATTCAACCATACAGCTTGGGATTTTACCTGCAAACCATTCGATTGAACCAATCCTGATATTTATGTCAAACTCTTTACGATGGCCCCCAGATGCCGAAGAGCGTTGAGGGCTTCTGATTTGGTAATGTTGTTCGGTAAGTTGATGTACTTGACTACGCTAAGTGGCGGTCGCAACTGATATATCTACGGTTGGATGGGTTTACAAGCAGCTTGTCACTTCAAAGCCTTCCTGCACATGCAAAAAAATGAGGAACCGCATGGTTACTTAGCAAATTTGTACGTGTTTGCACCTTAAAAAAACATGTGAATACCGAATGCTTTGATACCGGCAAGGCACCAAACACCGTTAGCCGCTAGCCATATATATACAGTGCTTGTGTTTCTTTGTTCAGAAATCTCAGAACCGCGTGCAAATAATTGCCAAGAAATCACTGTGCCTTTGAAAGCTGCCCTCGCAAACATGTGTCCCTCCATTATACACAATGCTCACACTTGTACGATATCATTTTTTGAGGTGAAAATCAATCCCTGGTCCTCCAACTGCCACCATCACAGTCTCAGAATCCAGAAAGGTTTTTTTTGCTGTAGGGCATGAATATTTTTTTACACCAAGCATGCTCAACACTTGATATTGTTCATATCCCAGCAGGACAAGCATTTTGTGAACAGCAGGGCACCGCTGAGCAAGCCTTGCTTTGATAGCAATCTGGTTGTTGTGAAAACATACCCGCCCGAAAACGATCATCGATGTGGCAAAAAAAACGCAATTCCTAGATCACTTTCCTGCAAACATATGCAACAGCCATGTTATTACATCTATTTGAGTTTTCTGGAAGGTAGCCCAGCAAAAAGGTGAGCAAACCCGTGACTGGTGGGTCTTTGGTTCGGGACCATCTGAATAGGGGGAAGCATGCGGAAAAAACCTTGGGAATATTAAGGCCACAGCGCCCAGGCACACAGCAAAAACAGGGGTCTTACAGGTGTAGACTCCAAACAAAAGGAGTTTAAGATACTGAGAGCATAAATTCCATGATCAACAATCATTTAATTACAGTTGTTTCTGGTATGCAAACCGTTCGCGTTCCAATCAGAGACACTTGGGCTTTTACGTATAGGTATGGTTTACGATCATATATCCAGAAAGAACGGATTGCTAAACACTAGCATCACCAATTTGGCAGGTCCATTGGTACCCTATTCTTGGACCATACCCATTTTACGTTCCAACCCTGAAAAGTTGTTGAACTTTAACAGTTTAACATAGTTTAGCATACTTAAACATATGTGTTTCCCATAAACATTGGATTTCACCACAGATTTCCCGATGATTCTTGTCACCGCTATGTCACCGGAGGATGCTGAGACGGAGCCGCAAGACGAGGTCGCCGAGGTCGCGACTCGCACAGCGATGATCCCACGATGCTGGTGATATATTGTGGGGATGTAATGGGATTGAAGCACCAACAATAGCGATTCTTCATAGGAACCAGTAGAGATTAGTAATGAGATTAATATACCCCGAAGCATAACTATGTACGGGTATGTCATGTATTTGGATGAATTATAATTTAACTTCAAGCCGTGACGTCACTGGAATGATGGCTAGCAAGGGGAATCATCCCCAAATGACTGCATGATAACAGCTATTTCCAGGTTAGTGAATTAGTACACTTCAGCCAGATGTCTGCCTGAAAATCGATAAACGCATGGATTTGGAATAGCCCATTTTAAGACAAATTGTCCAATATGTATACTGTAATTATATATATGTATATGCTTATATGCAATATATGATATTTAAAAACATTAAGATAAATGTGTTGTAAGTATACGTAGAGTTAGACGCAACGCCCACCATTTGCACCACAGTTTACATGGGGTGGGGTGGGGTGGGGATATTGACGTTCCATCGGCCACCTTCCCTCCATGTTGATGCTACGCTCGCATGGGGTCGGGTGGGGTCGGGATGTTACCGTTTCTTCGACCACGTTCCCTCGACCTTGCACAGGATGTTGATGCTACGCTCACATGGAGTGGGGTGAGGTGGGGCGATGCTAGTGCTCACCCGACCTAGCACAAGACTTTGATGCTCCGCCTTAGATGACGGGGTGGGGCGGGATGGGGCGATGATAACGCTCAGTCGACCTTGCACAAGACTTTGATGCTGTGCCCAAGATCACGATGCAGCATACCAATGATGTTGATATATGATGATATATGATGATGTATGACTATATTTGACTGTATTAATGATATTAAATATTTGATGATATTTGATGATATTTGATGATATTTGATGATAAATGATATTTGATGATATATGATGATGTATGATGATGACGATGATGATGATGATGGTGGTGATGGTGATGGTGATTATGATGACGATGATGATGATGATGACGACGATGACGATGACGATGAGGATGATGATGCTGATGATGATGACGATGATGGTGATGGTGATGGTGATGATGATGATGATGACAATGATGACAATGATGACGATGATGACGATGCCGATGACGATGACCATGACGATGATGATGATGATGGTGATGGTGATGGTGATGATGATGATGATGACGATGATGACGATGATGACAATGACACGATGATGATGATGATGATGACGATGACGAGGACGACGACGGCGACGACGGCGACGGCGGCGGCAGCGACGACGACGACGACGACGACGACGACGAGGAAGACGAGGAAGACGAGGAAGACGAGGAAGACGAGGAAGACGATGAGATGATGATGATGATGATGATGATGATGATCACGTCGAACTCTTCCAAACACGGTGCAAATGGTGGGAGTTGATCGTATAGTTAAAGTACTTAATAATTCCTAATGGGGATATGGGAGTCTCCATTTTTTGGTATTCAATATTATTCAATCAATTGAAGGGTTAATGTCACCCCAAGAGGGCGACCAAGCAACGGCAGTTGCGATGCCCATTCGGTTTGAGAAACACGTATAGAATGCATGTAACATTATACATTTTAGGAATTTCTTATTTACAACGATTTACATTTATGTATATATAAAAATACTATGTATATATATATATATATATGTGTGTATATATATTACCATACTTTATTTTAAAACATACATACATACATCTACACATACACACAATGCAAATGTGTTTTCATGCACATAGGTAAAGCATCATGGGGCTGTGCAGCTAGCGGACTCTAGAAATATTTGGTTTTATGTCGGCTTTATGCATAGGGCTGAAACAAACAGCAACCACAACAAGGGCAAATCCCAAGCATCTCGCCAAGGTGAAACCAAAGTCACCGGCGGCTTTCCCTAATTGGGGGAGGGCGAAATCCAGCAAGAATGAGTTCAATAAACACGCAACACTTGGGGGATTTATAGTTTGAATTCACTAGGCTACATAAGTGTTGTTTATTTGGTAGATATATCGACCGCTGGAAGTTTATGTTTGTCTTGATTATGGTTTCAAACATGTTTTATGTTCAACTGTATTGGGGATTCTGAGCCCAACCTTTCTGGGGCCTGAAGCCAACCAGCAACATGGCAGAGACATGGTATATCATTGAGCGTGGTATGGACATCCCTTGAGGGTGGCAGGGAAACCATGTGTTTTTCCAGAAAATCGTCCATGAGTTGGTTTCATTATATAGTCAGTTCCTGGCTGGTTCTGGCAACCCTGAAGGCCCTGACTTCTTGGATGTCCATCTCGCTTAGTAAGTCTCCAAACACTTAGTAACCCATATATGGTTTGGGTTTATCCAATTTCCATCTGCGTTGTCACTGCGATCAGTAACAACTTTTGAGTCCTGGCATGTACAGAATTCCCATGAACCTGTAGGCATTTGTTTTTTTGAAGAGTTTGGTACCAATTACCAATGGTCACCGAAACCAAAGCGGTGTAATTGGAAATGGAACCTTGCGTATTTCAATGGCCTTGCACAAGGAAATTCCTGATCGGCGTAAACAACTTGTAAACTGTGCTTAAGCACATCCTTATGAACTTGAAATCCATCAGATTTCTAAGCACGGCTTAGTCGTTGGCGTCGCCTGTTCACACCTGGGAACCCCCATTCCTCTCACTTCTTGAGCTAAGGAGGTGGATAAACAGCATTCGACTGCCGTAAGCGGTACCGTGGACTCCAATCGCTGTAGAAACGGATCCTGGAAATTCTTCAATTGGATCCTGTGAATGGGTGTGGTTTTTGTATAAGTGTGTATAAGAGGAGATACACAGAAGAGACATAAGACATATGTATGTACAATATTTATAAATATATATACACAACATATTCGTTTATCCCACCTATGCAGCGTTTACTACTTTTTACCGCAAAAAGTGCCCAGATGTAGGTAAATATACCATACATGGAGCCATGGAGCATATGGGCATACATGGAGCCATGGAGCATATGGGTATGCTGTGTCCATCTAGATCATCTTACAACTGGTAAAGAATCTGCGTTGTTTGGAATCGAGCCAACCCTAAATCATGTGGTTCATCATTTTATTTGATCATCATACGTGCACGCACATATCCCACTTAGTAAGTGGTCTACAATCCACGTCATAACCGTTATATTTGTATAACATTATATAACCCATAGTTCATCCCATATATAATAGGGGATATTCCATATACACTCATCAATAGGTGTTGATATCTATTTTCAGACACTCAAATAGGTAAGTCTTTTGAACCTGGTGCAGGCTAGCAGTACAAAAGGAGTTTCTGTCAACCTGAAGACAAGCCAGGTAAAAAATGGTAGCTAATAACCACCCAAAAAAGGCCATGATGGGTAATATAGCTAATAGGAGTGGAAAACAAACACCAAAGTCGCTATTCTACACTTTTAATCCGGTTGGGTTGTTGTTGGGAAAGTGGTTGCAGAATCTTGTTGAAGGTGGTGGGTTTCAAACACGTTTTCGATATCTTTTCACCCTCAAAATGGGACCCCAATTGACGAGCATATGAGGGTGGCTCAACCGCCAGCTCACAAGCTGGAAGACGTTTGCTGCTTTAAGGGGTTCCTAGACCTTCAGTTTACCGGAAACTGCTAGCAGCTACATGACATTTCGTGAGCTGGTTGTTGCACCCCCAGGTCTATGACTGGATAGAAATGGATGTCATCGGCCATCCATATGGGTCTGAAAATAGGGTACTCCAAAAATACAATGGTTTGGAATGGTTTATCATCATTTTGATCGTAATATTAACTTCTGGGAGATACCGCATTTTGAGACACACTTTTTTTTGTTCGTATAAGATAAAATATAAGATATATTTATATATGTTTATTTGGGATTTGAAAATTTGAAATGGATATATCTATAGTCTATAGGTTGATGTGCTTGCGAAACAGCTTATATTGGGGGGGCCTTCCTGTAAGTTGCTTTTTCACCTATCCAAATCCGACTGTTGGAAAACGGCGGCTCTTTGCATGAACTTGGCGGTTCACCCCAGGAATCGTGCTTGTGGTCAGTTTACTCCAGTTAACTCAGACCGGGTAATGAAGTCGGATTATGTAGTTCAGTTGTAGCATGTTTTCACTGGGGTTATAACCTTGTGATAAGCCACGGTTCCGATTACTAGGGTCTTCAACAAAAAGAGCCGTGAGACACGCAACAGCTCAGGGAACGCTCCACTGTTCAGTGGGTGCCCACCTCCAAATCACATCACAGAGATCCCTGCCGCTCCAACTGAAGGCACCTGAACAAAAAACAAGCCAAAGCACATGGAATCTTTGGTCTTTGGTAATCGCAACAGTTAAACAGTAAACTGTCTCTCAGCTATCCTCATCAACAGTATGCCACATGCTGGAGATCACCATAATAGAACATGGGTGACGGGTGACATTCCTTTTTTGACGATTGAGCAGGAACACTTAAAGAAGCTTCAACTGTTAAAGACCTTGGAGATTTCGTAGTATCTCTGTTGGTTGCCAGAATATCTCCGGTTCTATTAGATCCTGGTGTAGAACCAAATGCCATCAATACCCAGCAGCATGGCTGGTTTACATGTAATTTGCTCTAAACGTCAAGGAAGTTATCACAGCGTATAGGCACACTACACGTTTGAATATGTTTTGTTCTCTGTGTTTCAAAGAAGAGCAAACACTTAAATGGAATACCTAAAAAAATGCAAAATCAACAATTGTAATAAATAAACCAATGAAATCCAATGAAGCACTTTTCACAAGCGAAGATTTTTCATCCATGGCGCTTAGGTCGGAGGACAGATCACAAGCTCTTGGACGCCTACCTGCAGGAGATCCCATGGGTCCAAACATACGACGCATCATTGCCATAGGCTGCGCCCCTGTGAAATGTGTTTACCACCTGGTTATGACTAACAGTTTGCCATGGAAAATCACCATGCTATTAATAGGTAAACCATCTATTTCTATGGGCCATGCCTTCCATGGCTATGTTAAATGACCGGAGGGTATAGTGTATACGAACTCATACTAGTTATATTTAATGATTAACTGACTGTAGATATATCTACCACTAAGGGTAGAGTTACTTTTTTTTTTGTGAGAACAGCGGCCTGGCTTTCCTGGGGCACACATGACCTGCACATCCTTTTGTGGGGCCCCTAAACGATTGGTAAGTTGGTGAACGAGGCGAACTGTGATTCATGATGGGTGGAGACACCTTTCTTTATGACTGGTAGATACGGGTGGATGTTTATACTATGGACTAATCCCAAGCGGCATGACGAATATAGGGGAAAAAGTTCAAAAACATATCAGCTGAACATGGTTAAAACACAGCTGAAACTGCTGATAGCTTTAGTTCTCTCGGAGACCGTCGCCAACCTCCCACAGCAATGTGTATATGGTGGTTTACCCTACCTGTCGGATTATATATATATATACACAATATATAGAACCCCCTTGTGGTTGGGGCCTCTATTGCTGTCCACAGGCCTTATGACACGGGAAGAAGTAGGGCCGGACCTATTCATACCGCGGTCTGGAAGAATTTTTCCGCAGGAATTGGAAGCCGAGGAGTTGGATGATCACCCGGATCAGTCGCTTGGATGTTTCAGGATGTTTCAGGGATGTCTTATTCTTGATGATCCAAACTAGGTCAATCTTAGATGGATACTTTAATCCTTTAGTCTTTTGGTATTAATGGGAATATCTAAGATTGGCAATGTTCTCGATGATCCAAAAAGGACTTTGAATCATTGATCAATGACTATAGTACGTTCATGTACTTTCAATAAATTCTCGAAATATGTTACTATTTTTTGGGGTGAGTTCACCTTTACAAAAGTGTTTTTGTTTTCCAAGATCAAGGGAATATGGTGAAATCAGCCATCTAAAATCACCCCACGATGTACTGTATCCTCATAAGTGGTTAATGAACTAGGACATCCCGGATATCACCCACTAATCCACCGTAAGTTTATGTACTGCGTACTCTGTGAGTAATATTGTTAGATAATATTACAGTAGTATATTGTTTTACTCACTGACGATTCCTGCACAGAATCCATGTAGTGGGCGATCACTCCTGGTGCTTCTTTGCCCACCATTGCTTTTTGATCTTTCTGGAATTGGTGGAAACTTTGCGAACAAGTACTTTGTAACTTTGTAGGACTTAAATTAATAACCGACAAAATATGCAGTTACAAAATCCGCTTGTTTTGAATTGAACATAGAACTTGATGAAGACAACTGGCAGCAGCACTTTGCAGAGCTACCAGTTTTGTCTGAAGAGTACGACAGCGGTAACTCTCAGCATTTGCTGCAGTGGCTCATCTCCCGTCAAATATGTGATGAAGCCGTTGAGATGGCGATGGATAACAGGTTCATCATATGTCGCGGCATGGAGATCAGCCACCTCACGCCGCTCAATGCCACTGTGAAGGCTTCAGGATCGGAGACGACATCCACGGAACGTGTCTGTTCTCGTGTGGTGGCATACATCAGCGAGCATGCGCTGAGCGCTGTTGCTCTCAGCCATCATTCTTTGCTGAGGGACCTGGCATCGTACAGAGTGGTTTTTAGGCAACCGCTGTCCACTGATTCCTTTTCCAGGACTTTGGCTGACTACATATCGAACTTTCATGTGGAACCAATGGCTCCATACCTCGGTAGAACTTTCAACTGCCATTGATAAGCTGCGTAAGGGCAAAGCGCCCGGCCATGATGATCTTACCGCAGATATGATAAAGGCTCTTGACGCGTATGGGGAACTCAAGCTTTTGAATTTACTTAACTTATGTCTGAGTAAGCGACGGATTCCAAAAGAATGGAAGATGGCTGTTGTCGTTTCTTTCTATAAGGGTAAAGGTAATGATCAAGATCCTGCCTCCTACCGCCCCATTTCCCTGCTACCCGTCTTGTAAAAACTATACGCTACCATTCTCCAACATAGATTAGCAAGCGAACTAGACTCATATATTCGTCCTACCCAATATGGATTCCGATTCCGTTCTGCACGCGGTACACGTCACGCACTATTCCCTGGTCAGACGCATTCAAGACTGGTCGAGGGCACTGAGTAAACCCATGCACATGCTATTCTTAGATTGGAAACAAGCCTTTGACACACTTGACCACTCCGCCCTTATTAAAGGTCTTCAGAGATGGAACATTCACCCGGGTTATATAGAAATCATCCAGGATTTTTACACGTCCCCCGAATTCTCCATCATGGGTATGAACGGCCAAGTAGCTACTGGCGCGGTCTCGTCAGGCATACGCCAAGGTTGCCCTCTTAGTCCATATCTGTTTATTTTGATTCTTTCTTTTATTTTGGAAGACACTGAGTTAAGACTCATTCAGCAGGGTACCCCAACCAACACCTGGTCCATCGGTAAACCAGTCTTCGATGTTGAATACGCAGATGATACGCTTATCTTCGGTATTTCCACCCCACAACTTGAAAGTATGCTACAAGCTTTAGAACAAGAAGCTAGTAAGTATGGCATGTCCCTTAATTTTGCTAAGAGCGAACTTCTTGTACGCGACCCCCAATCTGATGCAGCCATGAACTTCGCCAACGGTCAACCTGTCCCAATCACAACCAGTGTGAAATATTTAGGCTCGGTCGTTACATGGGATCACCCTACCGAAACAGCTATAGCCGCACGTTTTTCAATAGCTCGGACAGCGCTCCAATCCATTAGACTAGTTTGGAACAGCCGGCTCCCACAAACAACGAAGCTTTGTATTTTCCACTCAGTAGTTGTGTCTTTTTTGACCTATGGGTTGAACTGTCTGACGCTTGCGCACAAACATTTTAAACTAATCGACGGCTATTACTTTCGACTCCTTCGTAGGGTTTTAGGAATACCAGCTTCCTATATTTCAAGAGTTTCTAACTTTACGGTTTGGCAGAGGGCAGGTAAACCCACCACAGCGTCTCAAATAGTCCTTAAACAACAAACGGAAATTTTACTTGAAGTGTTGGCCACTCCGCCGGGCGATCCATATCATCACGTCATTTTTAGCTCAGCCTACAGGGATCGTATTGCTGCAACACAAAAGACAACAAGAGGCCGCCCTTCACAACATTGGCTACACAACATGCTTAGTTTTCTTCAAGAACCCACCAACCTCTACTTTTCTCATCACCCTTCCATTCAAAACCCTATGAGACTCAAACAGTTGTTACAAAACACACCAAATTTCAAAGGCTTCCTGGTGATGGCGCCAACGCGCGCTTCTAATTTTCCTGTTGCTTTTGGTCATTTACGCGCAAGGCAGGAGTAAAAAAAATACTTTACTTCGAGTGATCCCCACCATGACATTTCAAAACAGCTTGTTGACACCACTTTTGTCTGAAGCTTTTGTCACGGGACTTTTGCCCAACTAACTATCCCAATCATTTGTTTCACCTGGCAGGTCATTGTGCATGTCAGTCTGTCAAACAGGATATAAACATGTCAGTGGGCCATGTGAAGTAAAGTCCAGAGCTCTCAACAGGTTTGCTTAAACATGACCAAACAGGCCAGTGGACCACCTGAGCCAAACAAACAAACATGCCCAAACATGTCAGCACACCGCCTGTCAAACATGTTTGTAAAAACATGACTGAAACAAGCCAGTGGACCACCTGAACCAAAGTCAAAAGCTCGCAAGCTGGTGTGTAAACTAGACAAAACCATGCCAGTGTTACTTCACCAGATCGCTGCAGCTGCAACTCTCTATTCCTCCACCAGACCTCTTCAATCAAAACCGATTAGGTCCCACAGGTAGGGCAACGTGTCAGGCCTATGCCTCCCCCGGACCTCTTCAGTCAAAACCGATTAGGTCCCACTGGCAGAGCACTGTGTCAGGATGCTTGCAATGCATCATAGACAGGCCAGGACTGCAGCCGCTCCAGCGTCGAAGCAGCTTTGGTTTCCAACTTGTCAGTCAGTTCTCGCAAGTAGGTAGGAGGGCCTCTGCGTAAAAGCTCCTCCACTTGCTCCGTGAACCCCAGCAAGATGAGATTCTTCAGTTTGCGGGCACGCGTCAGCATGACATAGATGGCTAGCCACCAGTCGGCATCCTCTAGGCCACCACCACGACGCAAATCAACCAGCACACCTCCGTCCAAAGTCAAGCCTTGCGCGCTGTAAGCAGTGCGCAGCATGCCATGCAAAAGAGGAAACTGCCAGCGAATCACTTCAATTTTCTCGGTTTCCTCGCCTAGCTTCAAATCAATTTTGAGCTCTGCATGCACCAATTCCACAAAGAACAATGTCTTTGCGTCAGTTGTGTGATCGGCCACATTCTGAAACTTTTCTTCCCACGTCTGCAACAGAGCATCTTCCATGGGCGAATTCTTTCCTTTAAGTAATTTCACCCAGATACCTTTGGCCATGTAGTCCGGAAAAAAATGACAGAATCCAGGTTCCCGACGGCCCAGGCGCTTCTGATCTTCATGGTGCAAATCCACTTTCACTACCACTGCCAGTTTGTCTTTAACCAATCCAAGGTGTGGAGCCAAGACATCCGCCAGTCGCACAACCATGTTCACCCCAGTGACTCTGTCATCTGTTCAAACTGATTGCTTCAAACTTTGCCACCTGCAAAGTAAGAAGTGGCATTGCCCCGGTCACTCTACCACACACGCGCGAGTTTGCAAGTAATATATAACATACTTGTCTGACATTCTTTCTAACTTTCTTCTGCACATTCTTTGTTCCATATCTTCCTACATGAGGTCCGGCAGGGAACACTTGGCGTGGATACTCGCGGCCGAGGTCCGGCAGGGAACACTGGGCGTGGATGGTCGTGGTTGAGGTCCGGCAGGGAACACTGGGCGGGGATGGTCGTGGTTGAGGTCCGGCAGGGAACACTGGGCGTGGATGGTCGTGGTTGAGGTCCGACAGAGAACACTGTGCGTCGAGGGTCGCGTTTGAGCAGGAGGAGGAGGAGAGGAGAGGAGGAGAGGAGCAGGCAACTGACATAAAATCTAACAACCCTCACCTGGCAGGTGGGGAAAAATGGAACTTGATGCACACACGAATCCCAATCGAGATCATGGTTTGTATCCTTGTATTGTTGGTATCATTTGGTTGATGTTCATTGAGCTTCTGCTCAATGCTTATGTCCCAAAAGTCCTGGGGGCTGCTATTCAAGTCAGAAGTTTTTTTTTTGTGAGTGGTTCATGTGAGATCATGTGAGTACCTTAAATGTACCAAGACCAAAAAGTGTTCATTGAAGGATGATTTAAGTTATGAAACCATCAAGTTGCTGGGATACCAATGGTTCAAGTAATTTCATGTGCATCCCATCGAAATGGTAAGGGCTTAGACCTGGATGACGTGGGCAGTCTCTTCAGGAGATCACCACATGAGGTGGATGTGATTTTCATGAAGTGATATTTTTATGGAGAATAAAGGTGATATAGTGTTAGAAATGCAACAAATATATGGCTGGTTGGTGGTTTGGAACTTTTTGTATTTTTCCCATCATATTGGGAATAATTTTCCCATCATATTGGGAATAATAATCCCAACTGACTTTCATATTTTTCAGAGGGGTAGGTATACCACTAACCGGTATGACTTTTCTCGGTCCATTGGGTCCCCTATAGTCAATGTTTTCTTAAGGATGGTGAGCTGGTGGATGGAATGGGGGTTTTCCCTTCAAATTTTCGGATAAACTGAAGTATCAATGGTTTGCGTAGCTGTGGCTATTATCAGTTGTTTCCAAGTTCCAAGTGCAACCACCCAGCTATAACTTGGTCTTCAAAGCTTTAAAGAGCACATCGATATATCCACCAGAAATCCACCCATTGGCCGTAATTATTCGCCAACTTACCTATCTTTCCAGATGTTGCCAAAATTAGTGCAGCGGCTTAGTCATTGTGGTATATTCCAGTAGATACTACTTATGAGGGGTTACAACCCACTTACTCACCATTTTGCTAGTTCTTGAACATCGAAATATAGTGCGCATTTTCCTGGTAAATATATATATATATACACATAATTATATATATAATAATAATTATTATTATATATATATGTACTCACTGATCTCGTTTTAGGGTCTAGATCCGTGGGGTTTACATCAGCCACCTTTTTCAGCCAAAGTAAGCTGTCTCAAAGCAGCCTCAATTGAGACATTTTGAACACTGTCCAAGGTCGACAATGCCATGTTGTGGCTCGACATGACCCAAACTTGCCCGACAAAAACTGCTCAAAATTGCTCGACATGACCCAAGCTGGCCCGAAAAAACTGCCCAAACTTGGTCAAAACCGCTCAAAATTGCTCAAAATAGCTCAAAATGCATCAAAATGCCTCAAAATGCCTCAAAATGCATCAAAATGTCTCAAAATGTCTCAAAATGGGTCAACAAGTGTCTAAAGGAGTGATGTGCTTGCATATGCAGGTGCGAAAGTTGTCATTACTTGGCATTGCTGTTGCCGGTCTCTACTGTTGCATGGGCTTAAGGTCAGTGTCAATCGCGTCGAGGTCATCCCTGCTGCTACGTTCAGACCCCTCAATCGTCAATTTCAACTGACAGGGATCACTTGTCATTGGATTGGCTGCTATCCCGCAAAATCTTCATTGCCTTGATAGGAAGAAACCGTTCGTGCCCACAGTTTCTTTTGTTTCATTACTGCCTCTTCGTGATACCACAATCAGACATGAACTTCTTGGATTTTTTTGGTTTTTGTGGAAATTTGAAAGGTATCGGATCTAAACCTGACGGATCTACACCCCAAATTGCGAACAGTGATATACATAGCAGATTTGTATGTGTGTGTATATATATATATATATATACATCCTATTATATCTTAGCCTACCCCATTTAGCACTCGTTTCTATTTTGCTAATTGGTTTGGCATTTCCTCTGACTTCTATATTAAATTTGTTGTATAACTAACCTACGAACCAAGTTCTACCCAGAAAGTCGGTATGGTTTATTGATCATGATGTTTCGCATATATATATATACATACATATATGGCACATCTCTAATGTATCCAAGGACCATGCCGCCACTTTTCCTCTTCTCACTTCGCTTCCATAGCCAGGTCCAACAAGAGGAACACCAATGTCTCGCAGAGGGGTCGACAGTCGCATCAAGCCTGGTCTAGAGCCTGGGACGTGAAACCTCAAGCAGTCGCTGCTAAACCCTGTTGTTCGATGATGAAATATAGAGAAGAAAATAATAACCAGTTTATTCAGCATTTGAACTAATAGCTCGAAAATAACCCATCGAGGAACTCTGCCGCAAAAAAACAAAAGTCCATCATGTTTGCGCAGGGCAAAACCTACACCGCACCCCCTATAAGGGCACCCCGAACAGAGCTTACCCTGGGAAGGCACCTCGTGCAATGGCGCATGCTCGGCGTAGGCCTTTGCGTACGTTATATGCTACTGGTCACCCAAAGACATGGATACAAAGAGCCTACTGGCGGATATGTTTGGTTCACTATTCTACAGAGGTACCATTGGTTACCATTGCGATAGGACAGATATAAGGGGATAGACTGACCGTTTGCCCCAGTGGAGTAGATATTTAGTGCTGAATGTAACCATTTTTTTTGGGATCTAAACATGGGGGTTCAAGTAACAGATGGGGATTTAAGCAGCATGGGTTAACTGTATGAACCCCCGACAATATGGAGATGTAGCCAACCTTTCATATGAGGCTATGATACACCAATCATTTTACAGGGATACAAGAGGATGTAGCAGGATATTACCAACAATTAAAATGTTGGTCAAAGAAATAATGTGTAATGTTCTTTGGGGAAGGAAGGTGGATTTAATCAATCGAACTTGAATTCTTCTAGTGTGGGAAGAGTGAGTCCAAGCCCTTCAAAGCCTGTGGACCTCGCTGATTGGATCAAGGATGAGCCCAAACCAATCTCATTCCAGATGGTCCATGTACAGTATGTACCCTCTGGTAAACTAACGTAACTATGGAAAATCACCATTTTTAATGGGAAAACTCACTATAAATGGCCATTTTCAATAGCTATGTTAAATTACCAGAGGGTAATGAGTATGTGTAAAAACATAATATGTTTACACAGATCGGTATGTAGCAGAGTTGTTCAATATACCATGATTTTACACAATTTGCTGATATACAAAATATACATACAACATAACGTGTGGATATGCTTATGTATGTATATATATATATTACATATCTACATATACATATAATATATTATGTAATATAATATATCTATATATATATATATGTATATATTCAATATCCCGCCTACACCTTCCGCCTACGGGCTTGAGGAAAGAGTCATCGTTCAACAAACCGTTCGGTGCGTTACTGTGGCATCATCAAGGGTTGGGGGTCAGCAGTGATCGAGTTTCTGTGGGACAATGTGAAATGGGCAGTTTTGTATAGCTATTTGACATGATGCCCCACAAAGATTTGGGGTATGGGTTAGCACCAGTCATCTACTTTCATCTACTTTCTGCAAGTCAAGCTGGGCTTGGCAGGCACTTGGAGGTCCCACTTGGAAACTGATGCAGCAAGCATATGCAGAAAGACCTTTTGGGATAACACCAGCTAGGGACTTAGAATCGCCAGGGTTGTTGACTACTAAGTATTCTTATTCCCATGTCTGCTTGGTTATATATATATACACATATTTGTTCCCCGCATGTTTGGTGGGCAAAATCCAATTGTTCCTCATGTCTCTTGGGTAAAGTATGGTATAGTTAAGTCTTTCTTGGTTTTTATCACATGTTTATCTTTCATATTCAGCATATTCCAACCTATTTGGCGTGATAATCCCCGGTGAGTAACATACTGTAGGTTTCACATGTTTCATGGGCATTGAAAGCAGCGATCAGAGTTCCATGGGCTATGAGTAAAAACCCTGGCACCCTAGGTACCCTAAGATATCGGGTTAATGGATGTTCATTCCTCCCAATATGGTAAATAGGGTTTGACCCACGCAGTTTTGCATGTAAAATCCCAAGTGGAGAGCAGTTGCGAGGCTGCTCAAAGCAGTTGTCGGAGACGACACCAAAACTTAAGAGACCTGGCCCAAAAAGATTGTTTTTTTTTGGAACAGGGGGGGACAAAGATACCAATCATTACAGGGCGATGTTTGATGATATACATACACACATACACACATACACACATACACACATACACACATACACACACATACATACACACATACATACATACATACATACATACATTCATACATACATACATACATATTTATATACACACATACCTACATACATACCTACATACATACATAGATACATACATAGATAGATAGATAGACAGATAGATACATAGATACATACATACATACATACCTACATACATACACACAGACAGACATACATACATACATACATACATACATACATACAGGCAGGCAGGCAGGCAGACAGACAGACAGAAATACAGACATACCGACATACAGACGTACAGACTTACAGACTTACAGACTTACATCCATCCATCCATGCATCCATCCATCCATACATATACATACATATACGTATACATACATACATATACATATACATATACATATACATTTACATATACATATACATACCTATACATACATATACATACCTATACATACATATACATACATATACATACGTATACATACATATACTTACATATACATACATATACATACATATACATACATATACAAACATATATCATATACTTACATATACATACATATACATACATATTCTTACATATACATACATATACTTACGTTTACATACATATACTTACATATACATATACATAGATATTTACATTTACATTTACATATACATTTACATTTACATATACATATAGAGTATATACATGGATACATAGATACATAGATACATAGATACATACATAGATAGATAGATAGATAGACAGATAGATACATACATACATACATACATACATATTTATATACAGATATGTTGTGTTCAGTTGTCGAATTCAGATGGTTTTCTCCAAACATGGTGGAAATACACACACAATTGGTAACTTGAATGGGGTACATTAATGAACATGATGATCATTTAATCAACTCTGGATTTAATCATCATCTTATGTTCAGACAAACTCCAATGAGCCGTGTTGAAAACCATCGTGGAAATCGGTTTCACCTGTCGATTCGACAGTTACAGGAGATTTGAATCACCCATAGTGATGAATTCCTCATACATGCGAGTATTATTTGTCCCTGAAAGAAACCATTGTCATGTGGGTTTTCTTAAAGCGTCAATTGCAATGGGAAATTTTATGATTAACCAGGATTTTTTGGATTTGCCTCATACTGAATATGTACCGAAAGTTCATAGATCCAATGCTATGCCAGGGGTTCTGGGTTCCAGGATGGTATCTAGTATTGGTTAATCCAATGTATGTGGGATTATCACAATATATGGGAATATCCCATATATTATATATACATATATGTGGGATTATAACCCCTTCATGGGTTAATGGGATTTCTTGGTTTTGATTCGATAATTGTTTTGATCCGTGACATGGAGATGGACAAAAAAAGGTCCATCACTGAGTCCGTTCTTGTTTGGCCAGAAAACCGATGAATCATCAGTGGGAACATGTTAGAACTAGTAGTCCTTGTTTATCCTTATTTCTATACGATCCTTTTTTGGTTGGTTTCCAAGGGATTACTCTCTGGTGAAATCGCCGTTAAAATAGTAGGTGCATAATCTCTAAACAAGCCACGCTTTGCACACCAATGTTAAATTCTTAGAGGGTAATTGCTCTTTAAAATACCGAAACCAACGCAAAAAACAAAGCAAGTTCCATCAATTTCCCCTCGGTGTGACCATGGACATGGTGAACAGACTAACAGTTTGATTGACCTAGACTCGTCACATGAGCAGTGGCTTCTTTCAACCCAACAAACATTGATATAACGGGGGTAGAATGGGGATATAATTGAAACATTGCCAACAATGTGGGGAGATAGTGGGGATATGGTAGATGATGGGATGTATAACCAACACTATAGTATTGTACCTTTAATACATCCTATATATTGGAGACTTGGAAACAATCCATGAAGATCCATCAAGTGGAAATCCCGTTCTTAACCAAGCAGGATTAAGAGGAATGATAGAGGTATTGAACACTGCTCACATAGCAGCGTTTAAATCCCTGAGTAGTCGTTCAATGACCCAGTGAGCCACTGAATTTTCATGGCAATGAACC